>CM042138.1:118170125-118172625 GCA_023376005.1 Doryteuthis pealeii
AACTATGAATATATACATAGAGCAAAATAACGCTGTTGGGTGTATAACAGTACACCCTTCCTGCCAATAACCCATAGTTTCTTAGTTTTCTCTCCATTTTTCAGATAACTATGTTATTAATAATATATATATATATATATATATATATATATATATATATTGATAATGAATTATCTCCTCTTTATTAATAGCCAGTTTTGAGTTTGTCCTTGTGCTACATTCTCCAGTACACATTTATAATTTCATGTAACTAGCGCAATGGATATAAGGGTTGAGTTAATAAAGTTCTTAGTGACAACCTTCTCTGGGTTGCAGTTTCAATCCTGGCCAATGGTGATGATAACATAGAATACTTAACACAGCTTAACACTTGTACCCAGTCATGGTTAACAGAATGAGAACAGTCTACCCTCATGAATTGAATAAAGGGTTCAGTTTGAAGTGCTGTGAAGGCTCCTGAGTTTGATAAGAAACACCTGCAGAAGGCTGGAGGGCACATTGGCCGAAACATTGTGTAGATAATAAAGTTGAGGACAATAATCTGAATAATACTGATAATACAAATTATCAAGCTTCATCTAAAAAATTCAGAGAACTACTACTTTTTAAAGTATAAATAATTTGCACATAATTTCATGGTTTCAAGTAACCTCAATTAAATATCTTCAATTACCTATTCCTATATAATACTAATAATGTACAAGTCTTTATATGGCTTTGAGTAATTACTCCTGTCTAATACAAGTAATTCAAACATTGTTATATGGTTTCAATTATCCCTATCTAATGTTAATAATTAAATGTAGTTCACAGTCATTTTAAAATGCTAAAATTTCATACTTAGTTATAATATCAACAAGAAGCGCATGTAGCTCAACGGTTATCATAGGAAATGGAATTGGCAGGCATTCATATACTGGATGAGGCTATTTGCATTTTCCTTTGTACTAATGCCCACACCAAGGAATACAGAAACCCTCAATCAAGTTATTGTCATTGTCATAGAAAATGGAATTGGTAAACCTAGTTCCAATCCTGAATGAGGCTATTTGCATTTGATTTTACACTAATGCCCTAAGGCATGAATCCATCTTTTCTCACCCACCAGTTATGCACTTTAGCCCTTACTTAGGCTAGATGGGCAGTTAGAAAGACGTACTCCAATCAATCAGCTAGTCATGTCAAGCCCCTAGCAACTACGATTGCCGCTATTGCACTTATGGCAAATTCCCAAACCTTTTTATCATGTGTGCTAGAGAGCAATGGCTGAGGATCTTAGTGTCCTGGGTATGATGTTAAACTGCATCTAATGGTGAAGTTCTAATTTTGTAGCTTTGGGGAGTGTGAAGTACCACTTCATTATCATTACTCCCATGTCCACCCTTGCTGGAGTGGTAGTACCAGTTGGGGTTCCATTTATGGGTTAAATAGATTAAAAAATGTTTACAAAAATGAGTTTGAAAAAAATTGAATACCCAGCAAAATGAATAAAACAAAACATCTTTGGCATAAAATAACCCAACAAGGGTTGATGTGCTGTAAAATCCAGCCAACCAACCCACCAGCTATGGATAAATAGTAGGGTAGATTAAATTCTCCAGCTTTGGTAAGGCAATCAGTCTAGAAGACAACTCTGAATTCAAACCAGCTTTACTCCACTTCAGATTGATTTGTGTTGCATCTTACTTGAGGCTGAAGGGTTGGCTAAATACATAATTAAATATCCACATTTAAAGAGTCAACCTATTCATGTAGTTCAAAATCATTCTAAACATTTGAAACAGATTTATTTAACATATATATATATATATATATATATATATATATTTACCCCTCTGCACAAGTTTGATGTGACACTAGGTCCATTTCTTAAGTGGAGTTTAACAAGTTAGAATTCAGAAATTTCCCTTTCCTTGACTAGTTACCTAGTTAAGGTTAAAGAGCTCAATCTTCCCTACTATTTATCCATAGCTGGAGGGAGAGTAGTTGGATGCATACCCAAGGGTATTAGCGCTATGTGAAATGTAAACAGCATTGTCCAGGATTTGAACTCTGGTTGATGAGTCCATTTCCTACGACTCTAATCATTACACCATGTGCCTCCATTTATTTGATATATAGTTTGAACTGTGACAGGTATTACCACTCTAGGTTAGTGGACATAAATTGCTGATGCCACACTCCCCAGAGCACCAAAACTGGAACCTCACTACCAGATGCAGGTCTTGGTGGGGATGCAGTCACTTATTCTAGAACAGGGTGGTTCATTGGTTGTTAAAATCAAATTAAATGTAGAATTTTCAAATAAAACTTAAATCCAGCTCCCAAACATTGGAAACTTGTCTTTCGTAGGGGATGCCTTAACCTATTAGGCTACTAAAGCTGGCATCCAAAAACTTGGGCTGTTCATTTGTAGGTTTATACATTTCAAGAATAAACACTTATATATAATATGTATCTTTTAACTGGCTGAAGAGTTTGCTTAACTAGTTTGATTCCT
>CM042138.1:118177625-118197625 GCA_023376005.1 Doryteuthis pealeii
TTTATTCTTTACTTCCTCTTATAACTAAATACTTAAATTAGAAAAAATAACAATGAAAGATGAGAGTGATGGAAGAGTAAGTTTCAGTTGTTCCATTTTTTATTATACTCCCTCTGTTTCAAATCTTTTATTATACTCCCTATGTTTCAAATCTTTTTATCTGTATTCTTATTTAGTTTCATTAGCCTTTCTAATTTAATACAATATTTTATTACATTAAAACTTAAATACTTGCACCCGGAGGGTGCATATATTTGCTAGTAAATGTAATGATGGAATAGCTTGAAACAAATATTTCTGCAGCTTTGAGTGACATTTCCATGTTTTGTGATCTTTCTCTCTGGAGCATCTATAGTGCTAAGTATTAAACACTTGATTAAAATGGTGAAAGAAAAATCTCATTATCCCATCTGTAGCTTTAAAAGGTGACAAAAAACATTTGTTTCAACTTACTGTATTTATTCATGTATAAAAAAAAGTTTTCTATTTCTGTAGAGCAGAAGCTTTATATTTTTTGTATAATACAACTACTTTGCTGAAGATTCTGCAACTTCTGTGATTGTTTTATTCCTAAACTTTCGATGCTAAAGCCTTTTTTTCCCAATTTTTTAACAATTTAAACTTCAAGTTTTAAATTCTCAATATTAACTGATATTAAGTTTTGTTCTGGAAATGAATGAAACTTAGTAAATACTTAGTATAATTAAAAATAAAGCTATGAATGAAAAAGTTTACATCTTTGGAAAATTGTGTTCCTTATAAGGAACAGTGGTAGTGTAATGTTGTAAGATCAAGTAAATATGTATAGTAGGTAAATCTCTATATGTGACGTGCTGGTACCCATTTAGAAATGTGTGTAAGGCAAATTTAGAGGAGTAGGCGTTTAAATTGTAATATTAATCATATACTTATATTGTTGTACTTATCTTTGGACTGGATCTGGTTGGGTCTCTGCTATTCTGGATAAGAGTAGCTGGGTCTGTCTTTGACGGATAGTCTGGATCGGGTGTTGGGCTGGAATTTTCTCTGTTCTTTGAGTCTGGAAATTATTTGGTATCTACCTGTCTTGTGCCATTGATAGTTCTTAATAACGAACTCAAGACATTCTTTCTTTTTTTTTTTTTTTTTTTTTTTTTTTTTTCAGAGCTCATGTATTTCATTTTACACTCAAGCAAAAATTCTTTGGAGAACACACACTCATCTTGCATCTGTTCTCTTCAAACACTAGGCACAGACTGACAAACTCTTCACTTTCTCTTTCTATGACTCTCGTTCTTGCCTTGTACTGACCAATCAGAAAAAAAAACAGGTTGCCTTTCACACGTCATCCCAAAATTCTGTTGGCATTCATCGATTAATCTGAAACCAACAGCTCATCTTTCACACGTCATCCCAAAATCTGAATAAGTTTCACATCTCATCATTTTACAGTAGGAAAAAAGTTACTAAACAAGTAGAGGAGTCTTCTGAATAACTGATAAAAGTTTAATGCTAAAATGAGCTATAAATAAGACAAGATAACAAATAGCAGGAAATGGAGTTGAACAGATGTCTTATGTATTTATATATTTTTTGAATAAGCAATTATTTACAAATATGTTTTCTTGTGTGTATCAATTTTTCATGTGTATGTTACAATTCATGAGAAGTCATGAATTGTGAACAGACCTGTAGTGAGAAATATTTAAATTAAAGGCCGTTAACTTTAGAATCAAGGAGTTCCCATGGAAAATTACTGGTGACTTTAATTACCCTTGACCCCTTAGAGGCATGCGATTTGGGTGTCATAATACACAAGATATATATTTAGTTAGTTATTCAGATTCAACCCAATTTTTAAGGACAGAGATGTGATTGTTGTCTCTCCCAGGGTCCAGTCTCATCCCCACAGCGGAACCAATATGGGCTAATAAAATTTGATCAAGAACAAATAAGGTCTTGTGTTTGTTAAATAATTAAGACAATGACCAGCTCAGCCCAGCAGAGAATGAGCAAGGAAGAAAATCAACCCCCAGACAACATAGAAGAAGCAAGTAACCAGCAAAGTATCAAGTTAGACCACTATCCCTTAATCTAATATATCTCTATCTGTCTCTCTCTATTAGATACCCAAGTATGGCAGAAGGGTATAAACAGCTATACAACCATATATTGTTCATACATTTTTGTAGTATTCATTTTTTGTGAATTGCTTATGTATGTGTCAGTCTTGAATTCCTTTTAGGATTAAACTTGAAATTCGGAACTGATATTTTTGGTTCAGCAGAGTGGAAGTAAAATATATTAGATCTATTTTCTTTGAATATTCAACTTCTACTCTCTAGCAGGGGATAACTGAATTTTGGCAGAAAAATAGGCAAAAATGTGTGAAATGTTAAAACACATCTTTGGTCACATGATATACACATCACAAACTAGCACATAACACAATATTGCTAAATTTTTAAAAGCCGTTTATAGACAAATATGTGTGTGTGTATATGTATATATATATATATATATATAAATTTGGTTAAGAATAATGGAATACTTATTGTTTTGAATTTTTTCTTTTTTCTTTCAAGTTTTCTAAAAAATCTTTTGATGCTATGATCTTGAGATATATATATATATCTAAGTTAGGGAAGTATTGGCATAAAGTAAATAACACTTGGTAACAGTTTCTTGACTACGTGATTATCAAACCAAGACTTGTTTTGATAACAGTATAAGCAAGAAAATGCTAGTTACCAAGTGACATTGACTTTGTCTATGCTACCCTAACTTAGATATATATATATATATACTTTACAACTGATATTGAGCACTCTTTATTTATTGATATAGCAAACTATATTATCAATATATATATATAACCAATCGGATTTAATAACTGTATCAGGCAAACTTACACATATCAACTGACCAATCAAAATCTAGTCTCTCTTCCGTTCCCCTCATTAAAGGACCAAACCACAGCATATATAAACAATTTAACTAATTTCCCATTTGGTCTGAAGATTGCATAGGCGAGAAACTTTCAGTAACTAGGAGTTGACTCCATGTCCATGCTACCTTAACTTATATATATATATATATATATATGAAAGGAGAGGGTTAATAATGATAATTCTCCATTTAAAAAGAAAAAAAAATCTACATGTGGGCGTGTAAATATAGAAATAGAACAGAATCAAAAATAACATGGGTAATACTAAGGAGAACAGATCAGTGCAATGAGGGTTCAGAAAAGTACAATCTATGCCTCAAAGAAAAGTTCAAAATTATTGGATTCTCAAAGAAGAAAAAAGATTGTTCAATAAAAAAATCAGAAAGAGTGTTAAGATGTTGCCATGGGGCAAAATATTTACTGTGTCAATTGGTGACTGATAAAACTTTTGGTCACATGATGTAGTCATGTGACTTAGAGATGTTTAATAATTGATAATGGTAATAGAAATTAGGTTGCTACCATATGCTTGTTTAATGACTTTAAAAGAAAAAACGGCATCACTTAACTGATGGTTGTGAAAATTAAATTTGTGAATTATATAATTTTCTTTATTTCTCTTTAATATATTATTATTTTATTATCTGATAATTGTATTTTTTGTAAAACTATATGAAATTTGTAGTTATGAGATTGTCATGAAGAGGCAAGTAAATATTCATTTACTTGAGGTTTTATCCTGCTCTACTGAGCACTATATAGTGTAATAATCAATTTGTTCTAATGTTTTTTCATAAATCAGAAAAGTGCTCAAATATTGGACAGTAGAGAATGATAAAGCCTGGAGTAAAGGATATATATATATATATATATATATATATATATATAATATTCAATGAGTGAGTGATTAAATTTCCTTTACAATGTAATAATTTACAATAGTCGTAATTGATAGAGCTCAATGTGTCCCCTTAGTGCTAGGGTGACAGAAAAAAAAATATATATAAAAAAAGAAATAAACAAGAAGAGTTAGTGTATAAGCATAATAGTCTAGGAGACTTAGATGAGTATATATTCACTAAGTAACCTTCATTAGATGCTACTATGGTTGAGTCATTTATTCATCTAGATATGATAATTATAGATCAGCATAAAACCTAAAGTAAATGAATGTTTACTATGAATATTATAATAAATGACTCCATCATAGTATCATCTGATGAAGGTTACTTAGGGAATCTATACTCATCTAAGTCTTCTGAAATAGACTATTATGTTTATACACTAAATCTTCTTCTTTATTTTTTCCATATATATATATTATATATATATATATATATATATATAGAGAGAGAGAGTTATTATAAGTACTTTTTAAACACTTTTTTGATATGGTATGAATCTACACATTGTTTTCTTTTTTATGTTCTCCAAATTCTTAAGCCGTACATTTAGATGAATTTTTGGTTTTCGAAACAATAAGCATGGTTTTTTTTAATGTTAAAATTCTGGTCACCATTTTAGGTGTTTACTTCTTCTGTTAGTAAATTCAATTTGGTATTGAGTTTATGTTCTTTTGGTTAATCCTTGTAATCCTACTCTTGTAGTGTTCCTTTAAATCCTTGGTAAAAAAGAGTGCAGCCTTAGTAGATATTCCTTGTGGATGAAAATCAGTAGTATTCCTTGAAATGCTAAAGAGTATAGTATTTGTAGTTCTTGTAATCCCTTGTCTGTAGGTTGTGATTGCAGAAAGTTCAATTTGCAATTGATTTCAGGACAATTAATAATCTTAAATGTGTTCTATTTATGTTTCTCATTGGTCAATTTTTACCTGCAGCTTATGTTGGGAAAGTTCATAAATTGGAGTGGCAATTTGGTGTACATCTTATAACCAGATAACATAACACCTTACCCTTTGAAAATCTAGGTCAATGATTCAAACTTGACAGCAAAAAGATTTATTAGCACATTCCAGCTTAGATGTAGTTAATAATGTGCTTGACTGTGATATTGTAGTGAGTGAGTTCATATTCCAGTTGCCCTATTAGGTTAACTTTCATAATAATATCCTTGGGAAAGGTATGAACCCTCTTATCCCTACAGCTATAAGTTAAATAGTACCACTACTGTTCTTCTACAAGGGTGGCTTTGGCATTAGATGACCCATGAATGTTGATATGTCATTAAACAAAGAAACCAAACCAAACCATTCCAGCATAATATCTTTTGATTTGGCAGAAATTCCAACATCTCTTCTTGTAGGCTCATAAACCTACAAAAATTACCCACATACAGAATTGATATACAAATCCACATTTCAGCAGATAACTAAACCTCTATTACTATACCAATAGATGCAAAATATAAACTGATATACAAATAGGTACACACATAACAACCATACCTCACAAAAACGAAATGAAACAAAAATATCCCGCCCTGTCGGCTGGGCGTTAGAATGCACTGACTGCACCTCTGCAGAGGGGTAAGACTCCCCCAATGGGGCCACCTGTTGGCCGTGGGTGGCGACCCGTGATGCTTAAGGATAGAGCCCAGGTGGATGAGCAGTTCATGACATGCAATACTCCACTTTGGCCCTATCTTGGGCTAGACGGGCGGTCGGAGAGGCCCCCTCCAATCAATCGGCTGGTTACGTCAAGCCCTAGCACCTATATCATTTTCCCAACCCTATTGCCCTTATGGCAAGTCCCAACCCCTTTTTATCATATGGGTGCTAGAAGGCGGTGGCTGCGGGTCTACATGTCCTGGGAATGACGTTAAACTCTATCTGATGGTGAGGTTCCAGTTTGGAGGTTTGGGGAATGTGGAGCACCCCTTCATCACCATTGCTCCCTGGTCCACTCTGACCCGGAGTGGTAGTACCTGTTAGGGTCCCATCTATGGGTTAAATAGAAAAATGTATTTATAAAAAAAATTGTATTATCCATTAAAAATTGATTTATTTCAAAACTTTATCGGCATTAAATGACCCACTGAGGTTGATATGCCATAAAACAAAACAAACCAAACAAAAATATCTTCAGCATAAAATATTCCAATGGGTTGACATGCTGTAAAAACCAACCAATCCAACATCCTTTGCATTTTCAAATATTTTGAGAATGTTTTTTGTGCTGAAGAACTGTTTTGAATTTCCTTACCCTGAGAGAATCTGGGTCAGGGGTGGATAGACAGGGAGCTGGGCCCCACAGCAAAATGATTCATTTGCCCTTTAACCCATTCCAGCCTAATGTCTTGAGTTTTGGCAGAAATTCTGACATCCTCTGCATCTGCTAGAAGGTTGCACACCATTCAAAATTCGGATATATATGAAAGCAGTTTTTAGCAATAGTTGTACGGATGTGAAAAAAAAAAATGTCTTGCAGTGGGTTCCCCATTCCAAAAGCTGAACAGTGACAAGATAAGCCAGTTTGATATGCAAAGTTAAAGGCAACCAATTCCAGTTGCACACAACGAGAATTACAGAAGAATGTATGGAAGGATTCAAGAAAATCAGCGTGTTAAGCAAATAGACATATTTCTGAATGTGGACATTGAATTACAGAGAAATCTGCACTGGGTTGCTCCCATGACAATTGGTGGATGCCATGAAGGAACAATGGAAAAATTATTGTCAAGAACCCCTAATCACGAGGGAAATCAATTCCTCATGAATATTGCCACAAGGGATGAATTTTGTGTTTATGATTATAACCCTGAAAACAAAAGGCAATACATAAAATATCATAAATCCAGATCATGGTTTGACTTGTGAGGTCAGGCAATTGGACAGTGGCTGAAGATTCAGAGTATCAATAGGCCCAAGGAGGTAAAAAGTCTCAATTTTTAAAGTGACCTCAAATGAATAAATGTGTTATAGTTGAAATGCAACACATTGCTAGATTAATTTAAAATGCCACTCTATAGCAGTGGTTCTTAAAATTTTGACCAGGTTTGTGTGTGTGTATATATATATATATATATATATAGTAAACCAAAAGTAAGTGGATTTGATAAACAGTGTCATTACTATCTATTTCTTTTGGCTCATTACTCTGCGTATATATATATATATATATATATATATATATATATATATATATAAAAGTAATTTGTAATTTGCTTGAAGCATTGTTAATTATGTTATTATATATTAATGATTTGAAGGCCAATACAATGCACATAAAAATAAAAACAAAGATCTTTTTTTTTTGTCTTAAAAGATCTTTTTGTTTTTATTTTTCATGTGCATTGTATTGGCCTTCTAATCATTAATATATAATATATATGTAAGTATATATTTTTTTTTGTATTTTTTAATAGATATATCATTTTTTTAAAATATATTTTATATTTGTGTGTATAATATTATATTGCATATGCATTTGTGATGCATGCATTCATGTAAATTTTAATGTTTGAATAATTGTAATCTCCCTGGCCATTTCATGTATTAAAATCAATGGATTCTCATCTTTGAACAGAAACAGTTCAAGATGTGAACTGAACTGAAATACAAGATGGTTGTCTTCAAGAGCTTAAGAGGCTTTCTTTTTCCTTTGCTTGACTTTCCATCTTTGCATTTTATTCTCATCACCTTGAGAAAATCTCTTGCATACATTTTCATATTCCAGGCTTATGTCTCTTTTTAAGCAAAGAAGAACAGAAACCATTTTTTTGTGGATATTTTGTTGTATTCCCAAAGGTTTTTTCTCTCCAATCACTCTGCTGGTCACATCAAGCCCTAGCACCTATATGATTGTCCGACCCTATTGCCCTTATGGCAACCCCCAACTCTATTTAAAGGCAGTGGCTGAGGGTCTTAGTGTCTCGGATATGACGTTAAACTGTGTCTAATGTGAAGTTCCAATTTTGGAGGTATGGTGAGTGTGGAGTACCCTTTTATTGCCAATACTCCCAGGTCCACTTTGACCCAGAATGGGTGCCATCTATAAGTTAAAAAGAAAAAAAATGAGCTTAGAAAAATGTATTAAAAATTTGAATACCCATCAATAATGAATAAACAAAATGTCTTCAGCATAAAATAACCAACAAGATTGAGATGCCATAAGAGTTTGTTTTTAAATCTTTGAAAGACTTTTATTGTTTAGTTATTTACAAAGGGTTTGTTTAAGGGGCTAGTTTTTCTCACTCAGTGGGGCATCCACGTAAGAATCACAAAGTTCCGGGTTTGATACTAGTCCTCGCCAACTCAGCACATGAGTAGCGCAGCTTGGGTAATCAGATCTGTGTGGTAAAGCATCTGGAAGCTAACAGTGGGTGTGGTACTCCACCTCAGTGAAAACCAATTCACTGGTCTTGTGTTAACGAACAGGGTATGAGTCCATCGCTGTTTGGCTGATACCAATAATAGACCACTCAGCAGACTTTAATTTTACTTCTACTTTAGGTTTGTTGTGGTATATTGCCAGAAGCATAAGGCACTCAGTGAGGATCAGCTTGACAACAGATACACCATCATATCCCATAGTTATTTTCTAAGCATAGCTTAAGGTCTTAAACATCTACTAATTATCAAACTCACTAATAATGCTAACCTGTCGGTGGAGTTTAGAATATTCTGACTATACCCTCTTTTAGAGGTATATTCCCCAAAAAGTGGCTGTCCTGAATATTATGACACTGTAGAATTTCATATCAAGAGATCAGTACTCAACTGTATTGCAAGTTGAATCTGCACTGGGCATCAGAGTATTGGTAGGTGGTTTATATACAGGTTTGGGCTGTTTCACTATGTACTTTGGCCAAGCTCATTCTCTGGACTCTGATTGGCTGCTGGTTTTCAGTACAGACACTTTGATCCATAAAAACCTAACACTATGTTCTTGTAGTTAGCACAGGGCTTGTATTCGTTTACAGCCTGTCCCCTTTTATTTGTCTGCTAACTGGATGCTAGTTACAGACTTCCTGTGAAGGTGAGTATGATATGTTGATTCTACGGAGAGGGAATTTCATTTGATTGTGAGACTCCAGTTCTGGAGCTTTGGGGACTGTGTAGTACCCTTTCATTGCTATTACTCCTAGATCCACTCTGACTCAGGGTGGTAGTACCTGTTAGAGTTCCATCTATGGGTCAAATAGAACTGTTTGAAAATTATTATTTCTGGATAAGAATACTTGACACTATATAACTGTAAATTGTATTAGGAATAGTTATTTAAAGTTGTAATTGTTTGCGACTTGGCGCCTCCTTGTCAAACAAGGAACGAGAGGAAGTGAAAAAGAGAGAAAAGTAGCTGCTGCAGAAATGAGAGCCAAAAGGAAGGAGAGACAACAACAACTCCATCAAGGATCACTGTTTGTTTGCAGTCACTGCACCAGAGATTGCCATTCAAAAATTGGTCTGTTCAGCCACTCACGCAGTTGCAGATTTAAAAAGTGGACACTACGCCATCGTCTTTAGTAGACAGACAGATGCCAACAATTGTTTACAAAGGATTATCATTATTAGTTACTTAAAACCATATGACTGTGTGCAAATTATTTGTATTAGATAGGAATACTTGATATTACATAACCATTGTCAAAAAAAAAAATTCTTAAGAAATAACTAAAAAAATGTAAATATGAATGTACAATGAATGCAATTCCCTAACCTCTAGGCATAAAACAATTTTAGAAGGGTTGACATGCTGTTTGTCAGTCAATAACTAGTAACTCACTGACCATTATAGTCTTTGGGGCACTTATTCGTGTTTTTTTTATTAGTTGGAGAGAGAATAATTGGATGAATACTTTTCCCTAGTGTATTTTGTCCAGGATTTGAACTTGTGTCCATTTCCTCTGGTGATAACCATTACACCGTCTTATGGATCTAAGAAGTAATTGAGCTCATTGAATACTGACTCTTTAGTAAAAAAAACATTTTTTTCTGCACTGCACTTGAAATTGATTAGAACAGTATTTTGCTAGGATAAAGTTAAAGTAATAAAACTCTTCTACTGTCCACATATCTTGACTCAAGATGATAATTTTTTAATGTAGAAAATTAAGTTTGGTTTTAAGGAATGATTTTTGTCAGCCATCTTAATGGAAGATGTTAAAGATTTTAACCAGCCTACTGAAAAAGTTCTGATAAAGATGGAGAAAATTGTTTTCAAAAGTAGAACTTTTCTGCTCTACTATCATTCATCTATATTTCTATAGACTGTCAGTCCAAGGTATTTTGTGTGATATTCAATTCAATTTTTCTGTCTGGGATGCAATAGCTGGAAGGCTGTTCTAAAATAAACTAGAATATTACTTGTTAAAAATGATAGGATTATTTTCATATAAATAGGCATTTCTGTCCATGATCACTGTAGTCTGTGTGATCTGCCCATGATCACTATATTGTCGGTGTGATCATTTAGTGTCTGTAGGATCTTCCTATGATCACTGTAGTATCTATGTGAATCTTCTCATGAACTATAGAGCAAAAAATTGAATAAACTATTTTTTTACATATATGCACACATATTCACATACACACACACACACACACTATTTTGTCTATGAACAATTCTTCTTTCCATGAGACAAATGTAATATTTTGACCTGCAAATTAAATTTCATTAAAAAAATGAGACTTAACAGATATACTGCATTGCACTGAGAGATACTGTGAAGCGAGATATTGTTACACCATGTGTGCCTGCTGCTGGTACCATGTAAACCAGTACAATCTGTCACATATTACTTGAAGAGAAGATAGGCATCACTAGGTTAAATAACTTCTATTGCACTGAGAGATACCATGGAGCAAGATATTTGTGCTGATAATTTCATTGCTTGTTCATCCATCTATATCTGTAGAATGTTTTTGGGCCCCCCGGTCTGACCGAATAAAACCGATTCTAGTAGAGCACTTTTCTTGTTTTAGTTAATTAGAAGTCTTTAGCTTTTTAGAATATGTTGAGTATATTGGTTATTTGGCTTGATTCCAACTTGAAACTTGTGATGTTGATGTTCTTATATATAAATTCTTCTTTGAGGCTATATTTTAATAATTACTCATCATATTGAATTTGCAATCAAGATTTGTCATAAAACAAAATGAAATGATTTTTCTTCAGCTGATTGTTCTCTAATTACTCAGTGAGACCATTACATTATGAATTAATGATTCAGCTTTATATTTGTAGTCTAAAACTAGTCACTGTACAGGGGATTTAAAAAAAAGGGAATCTAATAAGAATGTTCTCTGGGGGGGGGGACAGTTAAGTCCGACGCTTTTTCTCTCCCAACTGACCAAGTGTTCAGTCTGAAACAATCTCTCCCAGCAATGCTGCACTCTTCTCACCAACACTATCAAAATATCTTGTCTCTCGTCCACTCACAACAACAGCCAAATTGCTACTGCAAGCCTTTCACCTGGTTTGTGAGGGCTGGTCAATAAATACACGATTACAGTGTTCATCCGGGCTCCTTACTCTGACCTGCCCATGCAGCACGTGCGACACTAATCAGCACGCGTCAATCCTTCACATCCGGGCCACTCTGAACAGTTTAGCAATTCCCATGCGTCAGGCCATGACTCCCGATCAGGAGGATGCGAGTTCAATCTTCCCACTCGCCTCTGATCTCATTCTGCATGCCAAACACAGTCGTGCACACTTCAAACTACTACGTTTGTGGGTTCTCTTGCCACAGGGAAGCAATTGTCTTTTAGACAAGTCATCATTTGGTTGGTTGGTTGGTTGGTTTTCACAGCATGTCAACCCTTGTTGGGTTATTTTATCCTGAAGATGTTTTCTTTTATTTATTCTTGTTAGGTATTCAATTTTTTTTTAAACACATTTTTTGTAAACTCATTTAACTATTTAACCCATAGATAAGATCCTGACAGGTACTTCCATTCTGGGTGACAGTGGACTTTGGAGCAATGAAGGGGTACTCCACACTCCCTAAATCTCCAATTTGGAACTTCACCACTAAATCGAGTCATATTTAAGCTACTTTTGAATCATAAAATATGATGCCAATTAAGCATACAGAAGAATGGGGCTCAGTGATGATCAACCTCAGTAACAATGGTCTAGTTTGCTAACAATTACACCATATGCCAAAAAACTAAGTATAGTTTTGAAGTATGGGGCGGTAAGTGAGAATCACACTCACTACTTTGTTTTATTCTACTCTTACTGGCTTATGGTTACATCATGTTGAGAGCATCATTTCCACTAGATTACCAAAGTTAAGCAGCAATGAGCCTGATCAATACTTAGATGGGTGACTATTCAAGCAACATCAGGTACTGTAAGAAACCGAATGTCAAAATTACTTGATTTGGCATTAAATGGCCCAGAAAAAGTTGATATGCCATAAAACAAAACAACCAAACCAATCTGTTCTTACCGGTTGCATAATCTAGCTTAATAGTGTGGTTATATTACTCTTATAGTATGACTTGGACAGGAATAGCCTTACAGAGTCCATCCCTCTTCAGGGCTACAACTGCTTTGAGTAAAGTTTTTCTTCACCTAGACTAGTTGCCATACCAAGTTTAAATAGCCAAGTCTGCCCTACCATTTACCAATATTTGGAGAAAGAATAGTTGAAGTGATACCTTTCCCATTGATATAAGCACTATATGAAATGCAAACAATCTCATTAATGATTTGAACTTGGATAACAGTCCATTTCCTATGATGATAACTGTTATGCTACAAGAGCCTCACGGCAGAAAGATGTCCATCTCATAGTGGTTACCTACCCTTTTGGTTATCTATAGAGGCAGATGATTTTCTCCATGCACTTAGACTATGCCATGGTCAGATTTCAAGCTGTTTAGAGATATCCATGATAATATCTCGCCAACCATCACTGTTATTGCACCTGGGAGATCCGCTGCACAGCATACAGAATATCACAGGAGAATGTCACTTGTGCGTTAGTTCTTGCTTCCCCAGCAGTGTCCATCATGCCTTGTTCATCTTACTTGTATTGTTTGTGTTATAGGAAGCAAGTGTCCTTATAGCTGCTTTCTTACAGGATATTGTTTTCACGATTTGTTTAAGATGGTACACAGCATTCTTGTTCAACTCTCATCTAACTTATTCTCTTAGGCACTTGGAAGAATTCAGTAGTAAATAATATAAGAATTAGCAGGGTATTAGTTTAAAGTTAACATCTCCATTCCTTATAATGCCTTAAGCAATCGAAATGATTACCTAACATTGAATATTTGGTAAGAAAAAGACAGTCAATTTATAAAGAATGACAAAATTTAATTACATTAACATAAAAAGATAATACATAAAACAGTACCAAACCAACAAAAACAGCAGAATGTTGTTCCAAAGAACACAAAAAAGTGTAACAAAAAAAGGGGGAATGCATTTGCTGTTTTTCCTTTGATTTTGATGCCCTGGGGACAGAATAAGCATGTAGATCCTTAGTTGCATGGAGAAAAGACTCGCATCTATTTTGTTCTCAGTCAAGTACCAAAAAATGAAAGTGCTTAAGGCTTGAATTGTCATGTGACCAACAGACACGTGATGAAGGAAGCCCTGTCTCCAATCTCGAAATGGAGATAATTCTACTTTGTGTCCCAACAATAGTAGAAACAAATAAAACATTCTTTAAATACAAATAATTACCCTAAACTTTAATAAAAACTATTCTTGTATATACTTTATAGCGGCCATCTTACAATCCATATGTAATATGTGTATGTACTGCTAGTTATTTTAATATGCTTGTCAACTGTATAGTTTATGGAGTGCAGAGTGTTTGTTTCCTCATGATTTTAAATAATTATTTGAATGATTAAATGTTTTTTCTATTTTTATTAAACAAATTCTCCTTCATGATCCCAATTAATAATGTTCATTTCTTTGCATTTTATTACCAACGACTCTCATCTTTGAATTCCTCATTAACCTTAGCTAATTTTAATTTCTCTTATTTGTTTTTAATGTGGCAGTTAATTAAATTTACTGTAGAAAACAGAAGACAAATATAATGATGAAATAGAGCTTGGTGAACTGTTAAAATCTAGAAACTGGCACAAAATCCTTCCTTATTTTTATTTTTGGGATTGTTATCAGTCATACTCTAAAAAATTAATGCATTTTTCCTTCCTGATATATATATATTTTATGAAGTTTTTCTTGGCACAGTCTATATAGCTTGTTATTAATTTGTTCAAAATTGATAGTGTTTTCAAACTCGTAGCTTTCTTTAGACAGAAATATTAAGTTAATAAATACTGAAACACAGATTTTATATCCTGGTAAAATTTCTAATTTTGGGTGGTTGGTTTTATGTGAGGTTGATTTAGTCATTCAGGCTTGTCTCTACAGTGAGGCCAGGTATGTGAAGGCATGTGGGAGAACTTTTGTAGCTTGATAAAATTATCCCAAACCTATTGTCCTTATCACAAGTCTCAACTTTTTATGTGCTAGAAGTCAGTGGCTGTGGGTTTTAGTGTCCTGGGTAAGACATTAAACTCTATCTGATGATGAACGTCTAACTCTTGGGAATATGGCATACACCTTCATCACCATTATTCCCAGGTCAATTCTGACCCCGAGTGGTGTAGTACTTTTTAGGGTCCCATTTCTGGGTAAAATAGAAAAAATTAATCTAAAAAAAATGTGTTTAAAAAAAAATTGAGTACCCATCAAGAATGAATAAAACAAAATGTCTTTGGCATAAAATCAAACCAACCAACAGAATTGTAGTGAGAGAAACCACGAACATAGTAGTTCGAAGTGTGCACGACTGTGTTTGGCATGCAGAATGAGATCAGAGGCGAGTGGGGAGATTGAACTCACATTCTCCTGATCGTGAGTTGTGGCCTGACGCATGGGAATTGCTAAACTATCCAGAGTGGCCCGGATGTGAAGGATTGACGCGTGCTGATTAGTGCTGCATGGGCAGGTCAGAGTAAGGAGTCAGGATGAACACTGTAATCGTGTATTTATTGACCAGCCCTCACAAACCAGGGGAAAGGCTTGCAGTAGCAATGTGGCTGTTGTTGTGAGTGGATGAGAGACAAGATATTTTGATAGTGTTGGTGAGAAGAGTGCAGCATTGCTGGGAGAGTAAAAGCATCGGACTTAACTGTGCCCTCCAGAGAACATTCTTATTAGAATAATTTTATAAGCTTAGCCCTGGATAGATGAAGCTTATTTCCACCAATATAAACTTCATTTCTCTCAGTTTCTGTCGAAATAAATAGGTTTCATCCTATCAGTCTTACTTTTCAATTACAGTGATCCAATGTTGTAACTAGAATACAGTCATCAGCCTTATTTTCCCATATTATCCCATAAACATGACACTATTTTGGCTATTCAGTTTAATTCTTCTTCAGGTAAAAATATATGGATTGGCTAGCCAGAAATTAGCCTATTAGTTACCATCTTCCAAGCTGTTGTTGTATCAGTGCTGCTGTGCAGCTGCACCACTTGAACCCAAACAAAGCACATAGAGAATAAACTAGATGAGAGTTTCACAAGAATGCTGTATGTGATCCTAAACAAAATGTGGAAGCAACCCCCCACAAGAAAACAGCTGTATGGTCACCTGCCCCATATCACCCAAACGATCTGAGTAAGATGAACAAGACACGCAGGACATTGCTGGAGAAGCAAGGACAAACTCATAAGTGACATCCTCCTGTAGAAGCCAACACATGTGCATGCCAATGTTGGCCATCCAGCAAAAACGTACATTGACCAGCTCTGTGCATTTACTGACAAGAACAATGAGCGATAGGGACGGTTAGAGAGAGATTGTCATGGATATCCATGCTAATAGCGTGACATGATAATTCTGTTAAAGATGAAATCACCCCCACCCAACCCAAAAAACAGATCCCTATCTTTCTGGTAAGATTGTCCATCTAAAGAAATCTCTGGAATGGATTGTGCCAATATGTTGTGGTGATAATATAAGCAATTTAAAGAATGTTTTACAATTGTTGGAACATCTCTTGGAATTTGTTTGACTCTTCTGAAATGTATGGAATGAATCTTTGGGAGAACTGCAATAATTTACACAGATATTTTCCTGCTCCTGTAGATACTGCTCATAATAATTAGACATGTGTCATCTCTAAGGTCTTTTTCTTGGTTGTCACTCTTTAACAAAAAAACGAACTATACTGGTCAACAAATTTGTTTTAGAAAATTGCAGAAACAGTTCCTTGTCATAAAGTGCTCTATTTCTCTCCTTTCTCTTCCTCCTCCTGCTTTCCTTTAGCCTCCACCTCCTTTCCTTTAGCCTCCACCTCCTCCTGATTTCCTTTAGCCCCACCTCCTCCTGCTTTCCTTTAGCCTCCACCTCCTCCTGCTGCTTTCCTTTGTCTTCCCTCATTCTTTCCTTCTTTTTTCTTTGCTTTGTTCTCCAATCACTTACACCTGTTCACTGAATGACCCATCTTACCTCTTCAATATCTTTTATTCCCACCCACTTACCCACAATGCATTATACTCACCTATAAGAAGTCATCTTTCCTCCCTTTCTGGCTTCTTCGTTTGTCACAGCATGCCTGCAAGCACTTCTCAACTACATTTCCAGTTTCCAGCACATTAGTAAGAACATATTTTTACCACAACATATATAAATTTTTTTTAGAAAAAAATGAACACAAAGTAAAAACGCACCCAAATCCATGTTTTTATTAATAACTTGATTCTTGTTGATTTTATTACTGCAATTCATTCATTCTTGTGTGTATTCATCCTATAAGAACTAGTTTCTGCTGTCAAAAGTTGTGTATTTGAATGTTGCCGATTCCTGTTAGAAATATTAAGAGGAAAACTGAAATTTGATAAGAACATCAAAAACCAATATATGAGGAGAAGATAGCAAGAAGTGATTATATGGGGTGCTACCAAAAAATTTTGGGAAATTTAACTGGATTGATCAGTGTGTTCCTCTATCGAGTTACTCAGGATTTCCTGTATCATGTAAAATATCTAACACGTTTCTGATAAACATTCCACCTGGTATGTAAGAAGCTTATTTAAATTGTGTATGTATATATAGAAGTATTTATGTATATATTTTGGGGAAGGCTCTGTAGCATAGTGGCTAATGTGCTGGACTATAACATTGTATTAAGTGAGTTCGAACTCCAGTCTAGCTATTATGTTCAGTTTTAGACTAATACCCTTGGGAAAGGTATGAACCTCCTCCTCCCCCAGCTATGGTTAAATAGTACCACTACTGTTTTATATATATATATATATATGTGTATATATATATATATATATATATATATTGTCTAATTGCCACTTAAACTTTTCCTTTTCAGTGGCATAATTAATTTATCCAATGAGGCTGAATATATTATAAACATAGATCTATAATAATAATTGTGGAAAAGTGGTAGACACTAACTCTTTTCCATTATTTATATATATATATATATATATATATATATATATATAAACTGAGGTTCTTTGGATTATAATTGTCTGTTTCATTTTACATTTAAATGTAAAATCAATCATTATTTTCAAAACAACCAAATAGTTTTCCATTAGGCTATAAGTTTGAAGCACCTATTGGACATGAGTACTGGTCTATTTGACCAGCTTACTTGACATTACATCAAAGTGTCTCTCTCTCTCTCTCTCTCTCTCTCTCTCTCTATGATATATATGATGAACAAAAGTGATAAGAAAAACAAGAATATTTGTTTTATGTTATTCATTTTTTAAAAAGTTTTTGAACTTGAGTCTTTTCAATCAACAACAGTAATCCTTTTCCTGCAATAGCTGGTCTGCCACTGGGATAATCAGTTTCCTCTGACCTTCCTTCACTCAACAATCCCAGTAATCGTCCAAATTTTTCCTCTCTCACTGTGTCTCATTCTGATGGTCTTAGTGATCACATATTTTTTATTACAGCTTGCATGTAAATTATGTCTCATCCCATCCGGGTCTCTTGTATACGACACAGGCGATTCTTTGCCGTTTACATGGGGGGGGGGATTGGCTATGTCCATTTTTATTTTTGAATTGTTCTCAACTAGTTTCGACCTTGGGTCATCATCAGGAGAAAATTTCTTGTGAAAGAAATTGTGTTTAGAAAGATAACAAAAAACAGTTTTCAATGTATTTGACAACATTCAAACGATAGGATGGGAAAATATACTGGTAAAGTGACAAGTCTAATTTACTTTATGAAAAACATCTTCTGGTTAAATTCACTTGGATTGTTGTTTTTTTCTGTACATGAAGAATTTTTAAAATCTGTGTGTATGTATGTATGTGTATATATATATATATATACACACACACACACACAAACATGTTTGTCTACTCAGTGAGGGCACCTGACAAATGAGTTTTCAGTTAGGTTTGGGAGTTGTACATTTCAAGTTAGATGGTCAGTAGATCTGTATCTATTTATATAGATGTTAGTGGCTCCTACATTTTATTATCAGTATGGGCAGTTAAGTTTTACATTAAGTCCAAATGGGTTAGAACATTTTATTTTGTTATCCATTTGTTTTACTCTTTTTCAGTTCTTTCAATGATTGTAAATTCAGCCACTCTGTTGAATATTGGCCATTTATTTTACGGGGATTTGCCATGATCTGTAAATTTGATTCTGTGTCTATAGTTGTTTAGCCTAAAATGAATTGACCTATCTGTCTTTCCAGCATTTCTTTGTTTTAAATAGAGATATATTTACATATGTATATAGAGAGTGAGATAGGAAGAGAGAGCGATGTGCATATGTTGGATATTGTACCAATGGAAATAGGAATTTCCGGTTAGATTAAACAAAGCAAAGAAAAGACGACAAAAATGACAAAGGATTTTTTCCCAGTAAAGCGAACAAAAGAAGGATGGGTAACAATAAGATCAGGAATAGTTATCAGATCGGAGGGTAGAGATGCGTAGGCGTATCGTCAATACAAAAGCCAGAGGGCAGACCAGTTAGGGGGTCAGTTAGAGTCGGAGGAGTGACAGCCGACGAGAATGTGCGTGACCGGCACGGTCGCGCACCATCGCAGCCAGCGGGCAGTGTGGTTCGTCCACCCCCCTCTTTGCCTCAGATCCCAGTAGTGGTAGTAGTCATTGTTAACCCTCGGTCATTTCATTGTCAATGCTCGCCGCCCACCACGTACAGCTGAGAAGAAATAAAGTCAAAATTCCTACTATACTGTGTTGTAGATTTCATTAAGCGACCACTACATATATCATCTAGGGTTAGAGACGACACCTGCAGTATACCAGCAACGTATACGATTCAGCGTAGCGAAGAAGGCACTACGCAACACATACATATAGATATATTTATATATGGATATATATATAGAGAGACATATTTGCATCTATATATGGATACAGATGCACACACACACATACAAGGGTTGTTAAAAATTTACTAAGCCTAACCCAGAAGGAGTTTGGCAAATAAGACATTTTTTCAATATTTTTCAATATGTTCCCCTTTGACATCAATGCAGTTGATCCAATGATGCTCAAGCATTTCAATCTCATCATGAAAGGTGACATCCTAGTCCTTCAAAAACTCTTCCACAGCACATATAACTTTTTTGCGAGGTGTGATTTGAGTTTAGGAGACAGGAAGAAGCCATGTAGTTTGTTGAGTAAGTTGGCTTGGGTAAACCACTACAACTTTAGCAGTGTGAATGAGTGCATTATCCTAGTGCAAGAGATAGATGTGAGATGTGCCAGACAAACCCAAAGTGGGTCAACGGCATGTAGGTCAATAGCCAGCATCAAAGAGTTCAATCAGGTAACTACTGCTACTCATATCTAAGCCTGGTGACCTATTGATGGGTTAACAAAACAGCCACTAAAAGATGTCTATGGCCTCGAACCAACCCAAAAACCTCACATGAAATTATGCCAATCACCCTTCAAGTGGTCGCACAAGGAATGTGTTCCACTGTGGTAGAGATCTGGCCCAGTGCCCAAAAAGCTACAAAGCTCCACAACATTACACACCCAAACCGCATCGCTCTAAACCAATCCCAAAATACATGCCATATTGCCCTTTCAGTTGTTCCACTGAGGATTCACCTCTGGTCCCAGTCTCCGAAAAGTCTGCAGTCAGATCCCCTCTGTATTTCGGC
>CM042138.1:118205125-118248193 GCA_023376005.1 Doryteuthis pealeii
TCTACTTAAAAATTGACCTTGTGTCATATCCTGCCTGTAGTGAAGGGGTTGGGTAAATACATACACACAAAAATATATTTGTATACATTGACATAAGTATAAAAATTAATTATTTTAAAATATATATTAGCATATTCCTAATATGTGTATGCACACACACACAGTGTGTATATGCATAGGTTGCTGTTATAAACTTGAATTGTTATCAAAAGTTTATTTTTCTCTTCTGTTTTTAGACTTATAGGTGTTAGTTCTGAAATAATACTACATTCCACCACAACTATTTATATTAGGTTATAATACTTAGCAGATGGAAGGATGATATTGTTGACATCCTTCTGTCTGCTAAAGATGATGGTGTTGTGTCCAAAAACTTTTTTTTTTATCTGCATCTGCACGAGTGGCTGACTTAACCAATTTTTGAATGGTAGTTTCTGGTGCACTGCTGACTGCACACAAACAGTGATTCTTACTGGGCTGCTGTTGTTTCTCCTTCCTTCTGGCTCTCCTAGCTGTGGAAGCTACTTTTCTCTCTGTTTCACTCCTTTTTGTGCCTTTGTTTGACAAGGAGGTGCTAGGCCTGAAGAATGATAGAAGAGTGACAAAAATAAGGGGAAAAGGGTGAGTCACATTTCACTTAATTTTATCTTGTGTTTTCATTTTGTAGTGAGTTCTTGTTATAAATTGTTGCGTGAAAGAATAGATTTATTTATGAAATGTTTTTTATGAGAGAAATCACTCACCTGTAACCTTTGGGCAGCACACATGACATAATGGTTATCATTGTCAGAAATGAATTTGGCAAGCCAAGTTCAAATACTGGAAAAAGGTTGGGTTTTTTTTTTAATGGCATGTCAAATTTGTGGGTTAATACCAAAGCCATCCTTGTTGAAGAACAGCCGTGGTACAATTTAACTTATAGCTGGAAAATCTTTGATATGGCTGTTTGCATTTCACTTTGAGAAAAGCATTAATCAACCTCTACTCTCCCCACCCAGCTATCAATAAGACAGTCTGAGAGATCTCTTTAGCCTTTTGTTTAGCAACCAGATAAAGTCTGAATTCAATAGCCCTGTTGGCTGGGGTTGTAGAATATGCCTACTGAACATCTAGATAGGGGTAAGACCCTCTCCCAATAGGACCACCTGTTGGTTGTGGATGGTGAGCCATAATGCCTGATAACAGGATTGTAGTGGCTGAGCGGTCTGTGACCCGTAACATGCAACACTCCCTTCAGCCCTTACTTGGGTTAGACAGATGTTCAGAGAGGTCCCATCTGATCAATCTGCTGGCGATGCCAAGTCTTACCACCTATATAATTGTCTTGGCCTGGCCATATTCTTCAAATTGCTCTTATGGCAAAAATCCAACCTTATTGTCATATATGTGCTAAAAGGTGGTTGCTGAGGGTCAACTTCCAGTTTATTAATATATAGAAAGTTGTTTTTTTTCTAATTCATTGATACACTTAAAGTTAATGCAAATTATTTCTACTATTTTGTTGATAGACATGAAGTTAATAAAAAATCTAACACTAAAATTATTTCTACCAATTTAATCTCCTGGGTATGATACCAAACTGCATCTAATGGTGAGGTTCCAATTATGGAGCTCTAAGGAGTGTGGAGTACTCCTTCATTGCCATTACTCCCTAGTCCACTCTGACACAGAAGTAGTACCTGTTAGGCTCCAATCTAGGAGTCAAATAGATTGATTTGCAAGTTAATGAAAATTATTTCTTCCATAACATAACCACTAATTTATTAATACACATGAAGTTGTTTCTTCTAATTTATTTATATACATTAAGTTGATTAAAATTATTTCTAGCCCTTTGTTCATAAAATATTCCAGCAAGGGTTGACATGCCATAAAATCAAATCAGTCAACCTCTGAATTCAAGCCATATGTACTCCACTTAAGAATTGACCTTGTGTCACATCCTGTCCATGGCAGAGATGTTGGTCAAATAAAACCCTACCAGCTTTTATTGAATTTTATAAAGTCTCTATGATCATGTTGATGCTAAAACATTACATTTTCTAAAGATTAATCCCTGGAGAAATTTTAGAATAATTCTTCAGCCCAAGTAGTAGATCTAAAATGGCAGTAGAGAATACACCTTGTGACAATAACCGCCATACACAACTGATACATAGGTTTATGCTTCACTTTACGAGCCTCTGTGTGTGTCTATTTCTCTCACTCTACATATGCAAATTGAGGAATATATAGAAAAACACATCAAGGAGAAACGACAGTAGCATTACCTTCTCAGAAGTGCCAACAAGAGTAATAAAAAGAGACCCAAAAATATCTGAAATAATGTCAGCCAACCACTTAAAAGTGTTCATCTTCTTCAGAAGCCGATCAATTATATTGACTGACTTGCAAGAAGTGTAGCGGATAACTTCTCACACAATCGCGTATATTCTTGTGCATTATTCCAAGAGTTGGGGAAGATTAAGGAAGAAGAGAAAACCACACAACTTGTGGGAGAGAGCGAACACATTCGTAAAAGAGTTTTCCATTAGTAAATGAGTTAATATCATCTTCAATCTTTACTTGCTTTCTTTGTCAGCCTTGAAATTTTCTTGTTCTGTTATAGAGCTGATTTTGTAAATTTTAAGGGACTTATCTTAGTGATAAATCACATAAAAAAAGAGAGTGAGAAAATGAAAGATTTCTTGGATAAATAGCTAAATAGAATATGTCCACGCACATTTATTTTCTCGAATGACATTGTGACCAATTGTGTTGTTAGCTTATGCTGAGTGGACTTGTTATAAATTATTTCAACAAACTGAATAGCATAAAGGTTGAAAATTGCTAAAGCTTTCATCTTCTTTCTATACGTGCGTCATCTTCTTTCTAGATATCATTTCATTCCTTTTTTTTTCTTTGTTTGAATTTTTCTTTCTTTCCGTCCATACCTTTATTTCTTCCTTTTTTTGTTTCCATGCTTTCTTTATCTATCTCTATGACTTCTTTCTTTATCTGCATTATTTCTTTTATTCTTTTTCTTTCTATACCTCCCTTCTTTCTTCTTTGGAGGTACATGGTGTAATGGTTATCGTAGTAGTAAATAGACTTTGAGATTTTTTCATATTCAACTATGATTTTGCAGGAAGAATGCTATTTTCTTTTTTTTTCTCTCTTTTTTTTTTTTGAGTTTTGTTTAGAAATTAATTTTTTTGATTAGCAAAATATATATTTTTTGCAGAGTGAGGGGTACTCAAAAGATGTTTCAATGTAGATATTTGCATAGAAATGAATCTCAGTCGGTAGAGAATCAGTCTAGGAACCACAAGGTTCTGGGTTTGCCAACTCAGCGTATGAGTAGCACAGGGATCTGTGCGGTAAAGTAAGGAGCTGATGATAGGTGTGGCGCTCCACCTCAGATGCAAAAACAATCTCCTTGGTCTAAACTAGTGAAAAGGAGACTGACTCCCTCACTTCTGGCTGATAGTAACTTTAGGCCACCCCGATGACTTTACTTTTTTGATATAGCAAAAACCTTTTCTCATATTGCAGAAACAGTTTCTTTTTTTTTATATTTCCAAACTTTTTAAAAATTTGTAATATCATATGTACAAATTTAATCGTTTTTTATAACAAAATAATGCAAAAAGTAATATACAAATTTAGTAATTGATTATATCAAAATAATATTACAGTAATGTACAAATTAGACATCTCATCATGGCATAATGATTGTCAAGCTAATCCATTACAACTGAATAGCAAGTGCAATCCTTGCTGGATGTCCCATACTTACAATCTTGTCTCATAACCTATCCGTGGTGAACAGGTTGGGTAAATACCTACAATAATGTACAAATTTAATAATTCATTAAATCAAAATGACACTATACAGTAATATATGAAGGAGAGTCAAAAATTATCTGCACTCTTTTTTTTTTTTTTTCTTTTTTCCAATGTATTTACACAAAAGCAGGGGATAAACAAGTATATCATTTTTCTATATAGCCTCATTCTTTTTCAATGCACTTGGTCCAGTGGTCCACAAGCTTTGTCCACACAATTTGCATATTCCATCCAAGAAGAAAGTTTTCTCTTGGAAGTGCAACTATTTATACACCACTTCCTTCACATCTTTATCGGTAGGAAATTGACAACCTCATGAACCATCTTTGAGTGATCAAAGACCTAGTGGTTAGAAGGAGCAAGATCTTGGCTGTAGGCAAATGATTCCAGCACCTCACAAACCAATGGATTAATGGTTTCAAAGGTCTGGCCACTCAAATCTGGGTGTGCACAGTTTATTGGCCAACTGTATCTTGCACTGTTAATCATACACTCCTTTTCCAGGTAGTCTTTCATTATAGATCTTTTTAAGGGTTAGCATCACAGAAGCCTGAGTCTTGAATTTCTTTGTCACTCCATACTTTGTCTTTTGGATTCTACCTCACTTCTACATGATTGTTACCATACTGTGCTAACCTCTGATGAATTTCAACCCTGACACTCCTTCTGACCAGTGGATCACTGCTCTTTGTTTTTCCTTGGTGCATACTGCTAATGGAGCAGCCAGGTTTACACTTTGTGATCAGGGTCAAACTTTGATCATGTGACCACAATAGTGCCAATCTATGAACATGCATGCACAGAACACAATGAGACAATAGTAAAGATATTTTATGACAAAAGTGCGGATAATTTTTAACTCTCCCTTGTACACATTTAGTAATTGATTATAACAAAATAATGTCATGCATTAATGTATAAATTTAACTCCCATCATAATTAGAATGACTTTGTGTGATAGATTCATGTCATTTCCTAAGGGCATTAGCACAAAAGTGGAATGTAGGCAGCTTCATCCAGGATTTGAACTTTGATCGCTATCTTCATTTACTTCAACGATAACCATTACCTAAGTATTGCTCTAACAACTATTTCCCTACATGTTTTTTGCTTGTTTATGATTGCATACATACATACATGTTACATGTTACTACAATGTAGTAACTACCAGTTATTTACAGATGAATGTTATCTCATTAATTTCATCCACCCTGTCGCCTGGGGATGTAGAATATGCCGACTATACCTCTGCAGAGGGATAACACACCTATTAATGAGGCCTCCTCCAATCAATCAATCAGCTGGTCAAATCAAGCCCTAGCACCTATATGATTGTACCAACCCTATTACCATTATGGCAAACCCCTAACCCTTTTTATCATATATGTGCTAGAAGTCTTATTGTTGCTAGTATGACGTTAAACTGCATCTAATGGTGAAGTTTCAATTATGGAGCTCTAGCCATGGTCCACTCTGACCCAGAGTGGTAGTACCTGTTAGGGTCCCATTTATAGGTTAAATTGAAAAAATTATTTAAGAAAAAGGATTTAAATTAAAAAAAATTAAATACCATCTAAAATGAATAGAACAAAATGCCTTTGACATAAAATAACCCAATGGTTCTCAACCTTTTTTTTACCTATGGGCCTCTTTTAATCCTATTTTACTCAGGTGGACCCTCCCATAACCAATCGATGTTAAAAAATCCATTGTATTTTTATAGTTAAATATATTTTGCTTGCCTGGGTCCCAAAAAATGTTATATGGTCCCCAGTGGTCCATATGGACCCTGGTTGAGAACCACTGAAATAACCCAACAAAGGTTTACATGCTGTAAAATCCTACCAATCAGCCAACATCCTTGATTTTGTTAAAAGTACTTGCTAGAGCACAAGTGAATCCTAGCAAGCCTTATCCACATATGTGACAAAACAAGATATCTGTCTTTGTCATTGATACTTTCATATGGCTTCTTAAACCTGCTGCAAACCCATGTACTTTGTCACTGAAAGGACACAAAGTTACTGTATATCTTTGTTAGAGTTTTTAATATCTGAACGGAAGCTGAATCTGAATATATAACATAAGGTCATGGGGTTTACTCATTACAGTTTTAAGGCAAACTTGGACACATAGGAATCACTTGTATTATATAAAACTAGCAGGACCTGTGGATATACCACAGTATGATAATTTAATTGTCATAATGTTTTATATGTTTAGTTAAGAGTTATATGTTCACTTAAGAGTTATTACGAATAGTTCAATAAGTAAAAAGTATATAATCTTTATTTCACTCTCTCTAAATCTTTTTTCTTTCTTTCTTTATGTTCAATAGAAACAAATTAGCGTTATCACTTCCATTTCAGTCATCCCTCTCTTTATCTGTCCCCTACTCTTCTTTCGTTCTTTCTTATTATATTTTTCTGTGTAGCATGTTCCCCCCCCTTTTTTTTATAATACAAATGTAGTTGAGGTGACAAAATCAGGATTTTCATTTTTGCATTTTATCTTGGATGATTTGGACAGCCTCTTTTTAATCAGAGGGTGTTCCAAGATGATAACAGTCATACAATTAAAAAACACGAGTATTATTATATTAGATGATTTTTTACTTGTAGTTTTCACTTTGGTTTTCAGATATGACCACAAATAACAAAGAAGAGATCATAGGAGATTTATGTTTTGTTCTTTATGTTTAAAGTTTTAGAAAAAATAAACAGAAATTTTAAAATCAATTAAATCAAAACTACTAGTTATTTTGAAATTATTTGCAATCTTATTTTGTACTACTTGACAATGAGAAAGGAACTAAATAATAGTGAACAATTATTGTGAATTTAGCTAGAAAATTGAAAATACGAAACAAAATTTATTCAAATACAAATAATTTTTTGTTTATCCATTTCATAAAGAATTTTTTTTATATTATCTTTGTACTTTTTTTTTAACTTGCTCAACAAACCAAATAAAAGTTAGTTTATTTAAAATGAACATTTAAGGTTGTATGTGGGGTTAGATAATCTTTTAGGATAACAATAATTATCTGATAAAAGACTTTACCCAAACATGGATTCAAATAAAGACAATATTTAAATGTTTAAAAAAAATTGTTTCTTTAAAAAGAATGGTTACTTTAATATCTCTCTGAATTTTTTAGATGAAGCTTGATAATTTGGATTATTCAGACTGTTGTCCTCATCTTTATTGTTATCTACACAATGTTTTGGCAGATGTGCCTTCTTCTTCAAGTATTTCTTGTCGGACTTGGTAACCTTCTTGCCAAACTCAGGAGCCTTTGTAGAACTTCAAACCAAACCCTTTATTTAATCCACGGGGTAGACTGTTCTCATTCCATTAACCATGACTGGGTACAACTGTTAAGCTGAGATAATTATTCTATGTTATTATTATGCCCTTGGCCAGGATTGAACCTGCAGCCCAGAGATGACTGTTACTTAGAACTATATTAAATCAACACCTATATTCATTGCACCATGTCCAGTTGGACAATTCGCAGTGAATTTTTGGCCGACACGTGTAGATAACAATAAAGATGAGGTCAATAGTCTGAATAATCCAAATAATACTGGTTATTTTAATTTTGTTTTGTTTTTAAAAAATAAAAGTCAGACCTTTTCTTTTTCTGAATTTAAGCATAAGCCATTTCCATTTCCAATTACTGGCCCATTGGGAAATAACGATTTGTGACACTTAACAAATCAGTTTATGACACAAAGTAGACAATATTCCATTTAGTCTTGCTTAGCTTAGATTGATTTTTCCAAAGAAAACACCGTTTCCTACGATTTGTCACTTTCAGGGATATCACCATGAAGTGCATGGCTAGTTTGTTTAACTTTAGACATACAACCGCACAGATAACCTGAGTGAAGATTGCCGTACTGACTTAACGAAAAGAAAGGAATCAATAAAAGTGTTGAAAATTTGAAGATTTAATCTTATGACTGAGAGAAAAATAAGAATCATCTACTGTTTAATGGCATAATTAGTTTCGTTTCATGGGTTATTTAATGCCAAAGCCATCATAGTACAAGAAAAGTAGTAGTACTATTTAACCCATAGAAATAAGAATAATCTGCTGAAAGAAGATGGTTTGGTTTCTTTGGTTTTTTTGTTTAATGGCATATCAACCTTTTATGGGTTATTCAATGCCATCCTAGTATAAGAATAGTAGCTGTACTATTTAATCCATGGCTGGTGGGTTTTACAGCATGCCAACCATTATTGGGTTATTTTATGCCAAATACATTTTCTTTTATTAATTCTTGATGGGTATTCAATTTTTTATACTCACTTTCTTTATCTATTTAACCCATAGATGGGACCCTAGCAGATACTACCACTCTGGGCCAGAGTGGACTTAGGAGTAATGGCAATAAAGGGGTAGTCCACACTCCCCAGTGCTTCATTATTAAATGCAGTTAAATGTCATACCCAGGATACATAGCTGGTGGTAATGAACGTGTTCGTACCCTGAATGAAGAATAGAATGCTGATTTTTAAATGCTTGAAATATGAGAAATCACTTTTACATAATAGTGAGTTATACTGTGGTGGTCTCGCTGTGTTGGTAAGGCTCAGAATAGTCTGACTGTATCCCCTACAGAGGGGTAAGACACCCAAAAAAGGTAATCTGAGGTATGTCAGTAAACTGCACCTTGTGGTGAGGAGTATCCCTTCATTGCTATTACTACCAGATCCACTCTGTTACATTCCCATCTATTGGTTAAATAGATCTGTTTGCAAATAATTTTTATTAGATAGGAATACTTGATCATTTAACTGTGTGCAAAAAAATCTTTAACTACACAAATGTATGCAATTATCAAACATCTAGGCATAAAATAACACCAGACAGTTGACATGCCATCAAAATAAATCAATCCATCACTGAATTCACTTCCTTGTTTGTTTTTTGGTTTTACCCAACCCCTCTGCACATGCAAGATGTGACACAAGGTCAATTTTTAAATGGGGTTTAACAGGTTTGAATTCAGAGTTTTCCTTCTCCAATACCAGTTGTCATACAAAGGTTAAAGACTGCCCTGCTATTTACCTATAGCTGGAGGGAAAATAGTTGAATGCATACCTTTCCTAAGGTATTAGTGCTATGTGAAATGCAACAGATTCATCCAGATTTTGAACTCAATTCTCCATCTCCAACAACGATAACCATTATACAACAAGCACTGCTGGTTGGTTGGTTTTATAGACAGTCTGTTTAACATATATGGTTTCCAATTACAATACAAAAATCTTCATATTCATTTTAAATGGGAAAACACTTACTTACTTGCAGTACTTACATATTCTTATTTGTAGTATCAATGTCTGAAGAACCAATGTATTAATAAAGTTCACCATCATTTTAATGATTATCTCAAACAGATCTACTTGTCCCATAGATTGGGACCCTAACAGGTACTACCAAAGCTGGTTTCAATTGAACCTGAGAATACTGACAATACCCTCCTAAACTAAAGTCTCATTATTGGATGCAATTTAGTGTCTTAGTGTAGTAAAGTCAGAAAAGACTGGTATGTTGGTAATAATCATCTGATGGCGTAGGGGAAATACAAAAATCCAACATGCTTCAAGCATTGGAACCCTGTTTTTTAATCCCCTAGTGTTTAAAAAAAGCCTTTAGGGCTATAGCACTACAACTTAGAATTGCAAAATATATGATTTCAGGCATGTTTCTCCCGACACCTGCCTCGTACGTTTGTATTCTTAGCTGGCTTATCAAAGACACATAAAATCAGCTACATCTCTAATAATAAATGCAAATGCCAGTGTGTCTCATTTTTCAACAGTTCCTCGAGGCCATAGCCCAATATATCATACCATTTTGGAACTAGACCAAATCCATGACCAAATTAGAAAAAAATTATGGGTCAAATCCGGACCCACAATCCTGAAATTTTAGATTCCTCACTTTTGATTACTGTGAATGTTTTCAGTGATTTACTTTTTTGCAACAATTTTTTTGTACAATAATAATTTTTATAATTTGATAATAATCAACATTTCTGTGGACATAGAATTATTTGAAAATGGATAACAGACACAATGTATGGGATAGATTCTTCATTCATAGTAGGATCCAGCTTTTCTTGTATCTTTGAATGGTTCAGTTGCTCTCTGTTCCCAAAACCTAAAGAGAGAGAGAATTGAGAACCCCTACTTTTTTATGAGGGTTCAAAAAACAACCAACCCCCACTATTACCTTGCATGGGTAGCATTGTCTGTCCAGTTCACACTACAACTTAGATGACAGCAATCCTGGCTTGTTAACTGCATTTTTTAATCAAAAATGCTAGATGAAGCATATCTTGTAACATCTAGACTACTGGATGAGATTTTGAAATTTGTCAACTTCTCTCTCCTTTAATATTTAATGTTCCACCCACCAGTTGCCACCTATGGCCAACCGGTGGCTCCATTAGAAGAGGGTCTTATCCCTCTGCAAAGGTGCAGTTGGCTAGGGCTCTAGAATACACCAACTGCACCTTTGCAGAGGGATAAGACCCTCTTCTAATGGAGCCACCTGTTGGTCATAGGTGGTAACTGGTAATGCTTAAGGATGGAATCCTGGTGGCTGAGCAGTCCATGACATGGAACACTTCACTTTGCCCCTTACTTGGGCTAGATGAGTGGTTAGTGAGGCCCCCTCTGATCAATCAGTTGGTCACAAGCGTTAGCACCTATATGATTGCTCTGATGACAAAACCTCCAACCCTTTTGATCATATGTGCTAGAAGGCAGTATCTAAGGATCTGTGTCCTCTGCATGTCCTAGTTTTAGTCCAGGGTTTTAGATCAAGCATATCTTGTTACACCCAGCCTACTGGATGAGATTTTGAACTTTGTCAACTTGTCTCTTTTCTGCTACTTTTTGCTTTGTTTTTTTTTTGGGGGGGGGGGGTCAAACTTATCTATTCACAACCCAATACCTCTTGCCTATATTATTCCAAGTAGTAAAGATCTTAAATCAATCTTGTTTAGTTAAATGACAAAAAAGTAAAATGCAAGATATTTGCATTAATTCATAAAGCACAATTCTTTTTTTTCCCATGATGTGGTTCAATGATTGATGAATATCCTAATCAACTGAAACAGATAACTTTTTACCCCACCCCACCCATTGCATGTGTATAATTGAATGACCCAATCTTGACTTTTATTATAATTAATATGGAATATTTTATTATACATTCTCATTGTTTCTAGATGTGTAAAAAAAAAAGAAGAAAAAATAACACCAACAACAAGAGAGTAATTATTTGGTAGAAATGGGAAAATCAACCAAAACAGCTGAATGACTCAGACTTGTTAAGACAATCAAAATAAGATTGTTTAATAAATGTTCATTTGCTCTTGTTGGGGATTGAATTTTAGTTGGTGACTTTTATTGTGCACACACACACACACACACACACACATATATATAGTCATCCACAAACATTGTGTTTAGTAGAAATGGGAAATCAACCAAAACAGCTGAATGACTCTCACTTGTTAAGACAATCAAAATGAGATTGTTCTATAAATCTTCATTTGCTCTTGTTGGGGATTGAATTTTAGTTGATGACTTATTGTACATACACACACACACACACACACACACATATATATATATGAATAATATGGTTTGATATATTCATGAGTAAAGAGTGCTCAATATCATTGATAGATCATATATATCTAAGTTAGTGTAGCAACAGATTTAGAGTTCCTAACCACTGGACCATCAGCACACCTACAAGCAAGAGGGAGAATTTAACTGATAGATACATACATATGTAAAGTCCCCCAGAGAAGTCTCATTCATTTTAGGAGAGCCATGCAATTTAAGCGTAATCCGTGGCCTTTAGCACATATCCCTCCAGAGAGCTCAACCTACCAGGATTGGGAGTATATATATATAATAATGTTTGATATATTCATGAGTAAAGAGTGCTCAATATCATTGATAGATCTTATATATCTTAAGTTAGTGTAGCAAAGAGATAAAGTCGCTGGTCCTTGGTAACTGACAATCTCTTGTCTATTTAATTTTGAAAACAAAGCCGCATAGGTGAAAAATTAGATCATTTTATAATTGTTCATTTGCTCTGATTTGGGATTGATGACTTTTTAGTGTATGTGCACATATATACAATGATACCTTAACTTACTAAGGTTTCTCAATTACGAGCTGTAAGTTAGTCAATTTCACTGTATCCCGATTTCTGCCTTGTGTGGGTGGCATCATCTGACCAGCTTCTGTGGCCACTTAGACGGCTGATTGAGTCTGAGTTTGGCAATTTTTTATTAACTGCTTTTTTCAGTTTTGAGTGCTAGGTCAAGCGTATCTTGTTACACCTAGCCTACTGGATGAGATTTTGAACTTTGTCACTTGTCTTTCTTTTAGCTGCTGGCTTCTTAAAAAAATAACTTATCTATTTGCACCAGAGAACCATTCGTTTACAATGTTACATTTAACATGGAAACCTATATTGTTTACCCCCAAAATCTGTATCTTACTGACCAATAGCAGTTGACATGCCATAAAACCCAATAAACAAACAAATGTATACAATTCCCTCACAGCACAAAATAATGGCCAAATGGGTTGACATACTATTAAAATCAATCCATCACAACTCTAAAATATGAGTTACATAGGGTAGATTCCATACTTAGATATAAAAATATAACTTAAATAAATAAAAAATACTTAAAAATAAAATAAGAATATATATGTATATATATATATATATATATATATATATATATACACACACGTGCTTCAGTGAGGTTGTGTGTGTGTATATTACATCAACGTGCTTCAGTGAGGTTGTGGATGAATAAGCAGCCCCCTGCTTAACACTGTTTACCCAGGCAGTTGGGAAGTGTCTAGAAAAGGTGACCTAAACAAATGCCGGTTCACCTATCAAGATGGCCAGAAACCAGCGCTTCGACCGATGTCCACATTAGCTAGGCAAAACAAGGCTAAGAATAGCCACCTGGAATGTCTCGACACCTCCCGATCTTGAGAGATTGGGAAACCCCAAACTACGTACTGGTATCGTGACAGGGGAGTATCTCGATATGGGGCCGACATCGATGCCCCTGTGGAAGTCAATTTCAGCGATAAGGACCAATTGACAGAAGAGGGTGGGCTGGATACACATCCTCATGGAAAGACAGGCTGATGGTAGCTGTAAGAAGTTTGAGGTAAGGTGACTCGAGCCCTCCATCCTGAAGCGACACATGATGGACGCCATGGAAACATTTCCTACATTTAAGTCTGACCTGTGTGGCAGGGCCTGTATGTTGAGGGTTTCATATGTGTGACAGGGTACATAAAAACAAGCTGGATCCATGGGCCATCTGCGAGCTCACACTGCTCACAACTGGACTACTTGTAGAAATGGCCTTATTCTGTGAAGAAGCGGCAATCACCATATACATACATATGTAAGTATGTACTCCAGCCATGCTAATTTTAATTAGGCTAGGAATATCTATTGAATATCTAAAAGAGAAAGAAGCAAATTTATGCAAAGTGCGCCACAGTTTGGTCAACAAGAAATGTGTAATTCTTCAATATGTCAATGTGAAAATTGGATATTTTACCCCAATTTCCTAACTGATTAACTGGCACTTGAAGATTTTCATTTAATCAGATCACTGGAAAATTTTCCTAATAACAAGATCTTTAAATGTAAGGAAGAGATCAATTCAGCATTATTAGGATTCCTTTTGTTGAAAATTGACAATTTCTTTCAAGAAGGAATTTTTTTAAATTTTGAGACAGATATTATTATCATTGCTAATAATGATAATAATAATGATAATGTTCTTGACAAATAAATTGAACATTTGTGACACTGGAAGTAATTGATATCGGTCTCAAAAAAATTGACTTCAAGATGTTACTGTTTTTAAGCACCCAGTGAAGAGCTAATTCATTACAGTTTCCAAAATTAGTTTCTTAAGCAGGAAGTAACTTATATCTATCATGGAAGTGCATGTTGCAATTGCTATTATTGTAGGAAATGGAATTGGCAGGGCGAGTTCAAATCTTGGACAAGCTGGTTGCATTTGAAATAGTACTAATACCCTTGGAAAGGTATGCATCCACTATTCTCCCTCCAGCTATGGGTAAATAGTAGGGCAAACTGGGCTTTTTAACCTTGATGGGGCAACCAGTCTAAGAGAAGGAATATATATGTATATAATATTTCATAGCTTGGTGGTTTATTCTATTACATTTACTATTTACAAAACTTTAGAATTTAGTGACTAATACAATCTCAAATGAAAATTTTAATGAGAAAATTTTAAATATAGAATAATGCCTACTTCTAACCACTTCAATTGAAATATGATAAATAAAACTCTACAGATTAATTGAAGAATATATTGATTAAGATATTGGAATGAAAATAAGAAATTCATATAATTTGGTAATAACTGAAAATTCTTTATCTGTAATATTTATTTAGATTAGAGAGAGAAAAGAAAAGTAAGGAACATTGAAGAAAATAATGTATAGGATGGTCTGAAAATCTTATCACCCCTAAATATTATTTTAATTTACATTAAATTTTGTTTTAATGATATAATATATGTTATGTAATTTACCTTTTTAAAAAAATCTTTAAAAATCAAATTATTTTCTAGAATTTCAAGTTGTATAAAGTAATTATCATGTCAAACTGTAGCATCTTATGATTGTCCCAACCCTATTGCTCTTATGGCAAATCCAAACCATTTTTATCATATATATGCTAGAAGGTAGTGACTGAAGGTCTTAATATCCTGGGTTTGACATTAAGCTCTGTCTGATGATGAATTTCCAATTCTGGAGCTCTGAGGTATGTGAACCTCTATCATCACTCCCAGGTCCACTTTGATCTGGGTATTGTGGAGTAGTAGTACCTTTTAAGGTCCTATCTATGGGTTAAATAGAAAAAATGAGTTTGAAAGAAAATTGTATTTTTTAAAATTGAGTACCCATCAAGAATGAATAAAACAAAACATCTTTGACATAAAATAATCCAACAGGGGTTGACATGCCATAAAACCCAACCAACCAACCTGACCCGGAGTGGTAGTGCTGGTTAGGATCCCATCTATGTGTTAAATGGAAAAAAATTGGGCTTACAAAAGAATTGAGTACCCATCAAGAAAACGTCTTTTGCATAAATTAATCCAATGGGTTGACATGTCATAAAATCCAACTAACTAACCAACCAATCTAAGAAGTATGTATACTTTCGGATCACCCTGTATATTAACCTAAATGATAAATATATAAGTCAGGCCAGTGTGGATTTCAGTGTCATATGGATTTCTTTACTGAGAAAACTGGAGAGAATTTGCTGATATAAATATGAAATCAGTTATGTTGTATGGATGCCTGGGAATGAAATCATCTCAAGTGGATTATGTCATTGGGAATGAGCTTAGCTTGTCAGCATATTAGCAATTATTTCTTTTGTGTTTTCCAGCAATCTCTGAATAAAAGAAACAGCACTTGTACCTTGCAATTCCAAGGAAGTTGAAATTTACTTTTTATGCCAAAATAAAGTTGGCAGTGTGGCCTTTGTCGGTATCAGCCAGATAGCGAGGAAGTCTATTCCCTTTTTGCTAGTGCTAGACCAGGGAAGAATTTTTACTGAGGAGTAGTACATGTTAGGGTCCTATCTATAGGTTAAATAGAAAAAGTAAGTTTAAAAATGTGTATTAAAAAATTGAGTGCTCATGAAGAATGAATGACACTAAATGCTGTTGGCTTAAAATAACCCAGCAAGGGTTGACATGCCATAAAATTGTATTCATATTAATGGCGACTGAAATGAATTGGTCCTTTTGATCTTAGAAACCAGGCTGCTTAGGAGTGACCAAGAAATTAAATTAGAAGAACACGTGTTTGGAAAGTTCGAGAATCTCCTGGAACCTTCCGAACAGAAAAGCATTTAAATAGCTGCCCTGAGATGCAGTCATTCAGTTTGGGCTAAGCCTTTGGACCGCATGGGAGAGTTATAGAATTTTGGGACTTGGAACGGTGCAAAGCAGCAGGTACTTGGATCGGACGAATTAACTAACGAAGAACACAGGCCAACTTAATGAATGAGATTCCTCTCTCTCTTGTATGTCTTTCTGAGACAATAAATTTTATAAAGAAAATAAATTTCTGTGTCTACAAACTTTGTCCCTCAGCAAAGATTTGTGAATGAATGGAACATAAGCTAAACAAAACAGTTAACAAACTCACTCCAAGCCAAGAAAAAGATAATCTGTTCCAAAGAAATTGGGTGCAACAAACTTAAATTGACCATGACGACATGTGTCCTTTAAGCCTCTTCCACTCCCAGAATAACAGCAAGGGGCTGCACAGATTCTCTGACCATCACGAGAGACAGTAGTACTAGTCGCTGTCTCCTGCAGAAAGAGGAAGGATTTATTTGGGTGAACAACCAACAGGCTATCGCTGCTGCTAGAAGTTTGTGTTTTGGTAAACAAACCGTCACGTCCCCTTGCCGAATGATTCCCTTGCCTTGTATATAGTTGCATAATGTATCGTCTACAAAATTCAGTGGTGAATGCATCTGCAGAGGCACTATGTTAAAAAATCAAACCAACCAATCAATATAATAAAGAAAGGAAAGTTCAAACTTTTCTTCAATTTAGCAATCAGGACCAGTTAAGAAGGAGTATGTTCTTGTTAAAAAGTACCTGGGAAATATGTATATGTTCACTCTTTTCTTGAAGAGTTAAGTGAAGAGAATAATCAGAATTAGAAAATGCTTTTAGTGTCTCAATAGGATCTTCAAAATCTATGTATGTGTAAAAATCACTTGCATGTTTTTTGGACAGCTGTGACTTTGAGATCTTCAATATATATATATATATATATATACAAGAGTGAGTCAAAAAGTAAGGCATTTGGTTTAGGACAGGTATAATTGTCAACACAGGAACATGTATCATACATCAAAATGAAGCTCCGTGGATCACATCCCTACTTCTCCACATAGTCACCATTTCTCTCAATATCTGGGTTCCACCATTGAATGAGATCAGGTATCCCTGCCCTGTAAAATTATGTTTACTGTTCTTTGAGCCACTCCTTCACTACAGATTTTACTTCCTTGTCAGTGGAATAATGTTTGCCTCTCAAACCCTCTTACATGGGGGCTTGAGAGGCAAACATTATTCCAGTGACGAAGTGAAATCTGTAGTGAAGGACTCACCCTCATGAGTATATATATATATATATATGAAGTTATGGTAGCATGGACATGGAGTCATTGGCGCCTGGTTACTGACAGCTTCTTGCCTATGCAATCTTCAGAAAATCACATAGGCGAGAAACTGTCAGTAACTTGGTGCCATTGACTCTATGCCTACACTAGCTTAACTTAAACATAAATGCTCTATCAATGATATTGAGCACTGTTTACATATAGATATATCACCCATATTATTCATGAAATATATATATATATATATGAGTTTAGGTAGCATGGACATGGAATCAACACCTCGTTACTGACATTTTCTCACTTATGTGATCTACAGACCAAGATTTTTGGATCAGAAGATCGCATAGACAAGAAACTGTCAGTAACCAGGTGTTGGCTCCATATCCACACTACCTTAACTCAAATATAAATGCTCTATCAATGATATTGAGCACTATCTGCTTAGAATTATTGTCCCCATATTATCTACAATATATATATATAAATTTTGAGGTTTGGCTTGTGTTTTGATTGAACTTCTGAACAATATTTTATCACAGTCAAAGAATGACCGTAGGTTTAGTATTTTATTTATTTATTCTTTTATTATTATTATTATTTATTTATTTATTTTTTTGTCAAAATAGTATTACTGCTCATTTCATCTTTGCAGCTGGGAAGAGATTTTTGTGTGTGGGTGTTCTGTTTTAAAATTGACTGCTCCTGCTAATGGATCTATAGAGTAACAGAGGTAGCTTCACTCACCCTCTCCCCCTGTTGTAGAAAGTCTGAACAAGTTCTGATAATCGAATATGCATGTAACAGTATTCCAGTATCTTCATCTCTAATCTTGAGACAGCATGTATTAAAAATCCAGTCCGAAGGAACTTACTCCAAAATAAAAGAAAATAGAATAAACTACAATTGATGGCCATAGTTAGAGGAAAATTTAATTTCTACTTCCTAATTTTTTTTATCACAACATATACTTATTAAATTTGTCTCCGGTTTTCAAATTCTTTATTCCCTGTTGAAAGGACTTAGGATACACCAACTGTATCCCTACAAGGGAGTAAGACCCCTACTTCAAAAGTTGTGTCCTGGGTATGACATTAAGCAGCATGTGATGATGAAGCTCCAATTCTGGAGATCTGAAAAGTGTTGGGTCTTTATTGAACAACTCCCATGTCCACTCTGACTCGAGGTGGTAGTACCTGTTAGAGTCCCATCTACAGGTTAAATAGAAAAAAAATTGAGTTTAAAAAAGTTTTGAACACCCATAAAGAATGAATAAAACAAAGCATCTTTGGCATAAAATAACCCAACAAGGTTGACATGCTGTAAAATCCAACCAACAGACAGATATATCCTTGTATAGGTTTTAAGAAACTGAGAAATCTAGGTAGGTGGATTTTCTTTTTTCTAGAGAGTAGTACGAAAGTAAATGTACAAATATAAATATTATGTCCAATATTTTTAAAAAGAAAACAGAAGGTAAAAGTAAGTTTATTTCTACTTTTTTTTTCTATTTTGCCTAAAATGGAGGAGATAAGATATTTTTTTGGAGGGTGGAATTTGACAAGAGGAAAAGACACCTGTGCAGTAATTTTTTCTTTAACTTCTTTCAGGTTTTTCCTTTTTAAATGTTTATTTTTGTTGGGTTTTAGGGCAGGAAAAATGAAATGGGATTTTCAGAAGTATGTGATGAAAAGATGATAGGGAAAATTTCCAATAGAGAAAATAGATCAAGTATCAATTTTTGTAGAACAATGTAGTTTTTCCTTAAGAAGAAAGAATGTTTTTAAAACATACAAAATTTTAAGATTTTCTCTCTGAAGTTGAAATTACTGGAAAATATTGCATGTCATTTTTTTTTTTTTTTTTTTTGCATTCTTTATAAAATACTAAATCAAATGAATCTGCTACTTTATTAAAAGAGGAATAAAAGCAGTGAAAATTTTGGGACACTGAAGAGTAGACAAAAATTTAGGGGGAAAAAAGTGAAAATAGTAGTAATAATTAATTTTTGTAACTTAAATATAAATGCTCTATCATTGATATTGAGCACTGTTTACATATAAATATAGCACCCATATTATCTATAAAAATATATATATATAATATATTATCTATAATATATATATATATATATATATATATATATATATACCTTAGAGCCCTTAGAATCTGTACCAATAAATTTTTGGACGAAGAATTTGAATACATAGATAAATCCTTTACTCAACTACAATACCCTCAACCTTTCATCCAACATGCCAGAAAAAAACCCATCAAAATCCATAACCGCAAACACCTCCCCTCCAATCCAACAAACAATACCCCCACCAACAACTATATAAATAGATACATCATTCTCCCAACAACTCAGCTACAACCATTATTGAAAAAAAACTTAATAATTTAGGAATAAAAGTATCAAACTTCTCTAAAACCATAAAAAATATTATTAATAACCAAAAAAACAACACCCACACAAGGTCCAATGCTGGTGTGTACACCATTCAATGTTTGGATTGCGACAAACAATACATAGGAGAGACGTCCAGACATATTGACCAACGAATCCGAGAACAAAAGAGAGATATCAGAAATGGTCAAATGAACAACGCACTCACAAAACACATCTCAGAAACTAACCATTCCTTCAATTTTAAAGAATCAAGGTTGTTAATTAGAATTCACAATAAAAACGAAAGAAAAGTTGTAGAATCTAGCGCCATCTCCGTTTTCAATACAATCAAACAGAGACCCGGATTTTTCCTTCTATCGCCTTACCTGTCCAAGGTTGTTCTCAAGAATTATAAAATTCCCTACATCTGACAATATCTCATTTTATTTTCTACATATTAACTCTCCTCATTTATTACTGAATGACCACCAACAATTTTACTTAGATCACACACTTATTTAGTAACACGATAATTTCCATTTGATCTCTCAACACACAACAGATTATCACACTTTACCTATTTAACCAACATTTTTCAACAATAATAATATATTTTTGATAATAATAATATATAACAATATTTCCCCTTAACCCCCCCACACACACTTTTATACTCCCTATTGACACCATTCATCTTTTCATCACCCTCATACTTTCATATTTTTCCAGAAAAAACCTCCATAATAAAACTCACCCCATATGTATCATATATGCACATGTACAATACTACCCATGTATGTGGATTTTTATGTAAATGCATACCAGACAATTAATATATGCACAATTACAATATAACTACAGATAAAAATAATAATCAAAAACATACATCTTTATTAACCAATAATTATTTTCACACTAACATTATTTGCATAAACATTCACTAGCACACAATTGTCATCAGAATAATGATAATAATAATATATATAATAATAATAACAATAATTTAATGACAAAAATTATAATAATAATAATACTAATAATTATAATAATAATAATAATATTGATAATAAATAATAATAATATAAATTACAATAACAATAATAACAAAAATTACAATAAAAATTATAATAAAATAATAAATATAATAATACTATAATAATAATTATTATTATAACAATATAAAAATAAATATAAAAATTATAACAATAATGTAATTAAAAATAAATATAAAACTATAATAATAATAAGGATAATTCAATCACTTATACATAATTGTAATGTTAATATATATTAATCGTCACATAATCAGTTCCAACAATATTCAAAACTTTAAATACAGAACTCTTACTATAAAATTTTTTTCACTTTTTTAATTCCCCCACACACACCCAGACTTCCCTTCTCTTCTCTTAGTATAAAAAATAAAAAATTTCTTTTGACACCCAATGACACCTCTCCCCCTACCTCTTACCAATACACACACACACACACAACCTTAAGGTTTATTTCCGCTGTCGTTTATTGCAAAAAATTTATATACACACACGCACAACCACACACCTAAAAAATGCACAATGTTTCCTTTTGATACACACACCTACACTGTCCCATACTCACGCCATAAAAGAAAATATTTGACGTCATATTTCAAACCGTCCCCTTTTTTCAAACCTCAAAAATTTTTAAACAGATGAATAACAATGACTACCACTCGCTTTTCTCGTTATTCTGTGATAAATAATTTCTTATCACCTTCCATATACCATCAAATGCCCTGAAGATGATCTAATTAATAGATCGAAACACTGCAGCGTCGGCCAATAAACTCACCACTTAACCTATTTAAACCTGTTTTTTTCATTTTTCTTAATATACTACATACATATATATATATATATATATATATATATATATATATATATATAAATTATTTCTATATTTAAAAGATTTAATATTTGTCTACAGAGATTCTCTTTCAAATTGGTCTAAGCGTAATGCATCACTATATATATATATATATAAGTTATGCTTTTGTTTCATTTTAAAATAAGTATAGGAGTTTGTTTTTTGATTTTTCTTTTTTCTCCCATTTTTTTTTCTTCTCCCGTTTTTTTTTTTTTCTTAAATAGATTGATTTTTTATATTTTGATGCAATTTGTTTTCAATTAAAATAGATGTCCTTGAAGGTCAGCTGGTGTTTTTATTGTGTGCTTGTGGATATTGTTGAATAACAATCTTTTAAAAAAGCTTATTTTTCCAAAAATGATTAAGTTTTCTGCTTTGCTGTACTTTCTCATTTCAGGCAGAGATGTGAAAGAGTAAAAACTGAGGCATGTTTAAAATATATGTATTTAGGGATCTACCGTTGTAGGCATTTACACAACCCATTCACCATGGGTAAGATGACACAAGGTGGCAAGTATATTGCATCCAGCACTAATGGATCTACAAGATATAGCTTACTAACCGTTATACCAAAATGGGATACCCTATATGGTCTACACTTATATAATAATAATAAACTTAGTTTGAAAATTGCATCAGTGAGAAACTGTCAGTTACCAAGTGCCATTGGTACAAATTATTAGTATTAGATAGGAATAATTGAAACCATATAATTGCTTGAAAAAAGCCTGACTTCAGCATTAAATAGCCCAACAAGGGTTGACATGCCGTAAAAAAAAAATTGCTGTGGATGTGGCTTGTTATTTAAGGGCACCTCAATATTTTGCCATGATTCCCTGGTCTAAGCTTATTCCTTTATATATTATGTCTACAAAAGAAATAGATGATTCTAAAAGTTTTCTTTTGTTTTAATTAAGATATTAATACTCATGATACACAGTTTTGTAGAAAAAGAGTTGAAAGTTATTTCTTGGGCATACAGTCAATTTGTTACGGAAAATTATATGTTCTATAAACCCATCTTCATCTTCACAATCCTCCAGTATTTGTGTACAGAAATTACACCATGAACTTTTGTCCTTGTCATTTAGAATGAGTAATAACTGCAATTTGGAAGGAATAAGTTTCAACTATCTCTGCAAATTTTTCCAAACAGTCTGGTGTGGAATTTCTTACTCGAGAGCTTATAGATTTTTGTCGGTTGCTTAGGTAACTAGCCCATTTTTCCAATACTGGTTATCTCCAAGGATTTTACCTTTATACAAAAATCCTGTTGTTTTAAATGTTCTTACTCAACTGAAAGATCATTTATTTTGCTTAATTCATGCACATAAAATGCCCAAAATTTTGGCATCCTGTCTGTTAAGGAAACACCAGGTGCTACCGAAAGCCTTAATAATAAACAAGTATTTCTCTGCAAAACTAGGTATTGTGAGGGAACTTATTAATTTAGGACACATCTCTATCTCTCTCTCTCTCTCTTTCTATATATATATATATATATATATATATATATATAAGACATGAGGTCAGAGGTGCTTGGTAACTGACAGTTTCTTGTCTATGTGATTTTCAAACAAAGACAAGATGCTAAAACTTAATTTGAAAATCATAAAGGCTAGAAACTGTCAGTTAGCAAGTGCTGTTAACTTCATGGCTTCACTACCATATCTTAGATATGCATGCTCTATCAATGATATTGCGCTCTATTTACTTATGAATATAGCAAACTGTATTATCAGTGTGTGTGTGTGTGTGTGTGTATGTATTTATATATATATATATATATATATATATACATGTGTGTGTGTGAAAAAAAGAATACAGATTGGAAAAAAATTTGCATGTTTCACTCTTTTTTTTCTCATACCATCAAATTTAACTCTAAACCTTACCCAAATATATACTACCTCTGACAAAAATTATTAATTTAGATGGTGTTCATTTAGGTATTTTATTTTTATTTAGCAGTAAATAAACTAATAACAGATAAGATAAAAAGGCTCCATCCACAAATGAAAATCTATTAAGTGTCATTCAAAAAAGTTGAAACCACTGTGATCAAGAATATTGCTTTAAATTACTGAAATCCATTACTGAAAGAATTAAGAACATCATAAAACTTGAGGAGGAGCAAGTAAGTCTTAGTGCTAATTTTTTTGTCAATGATTTCTATAATTTTTATTCCTTTGAAAAAAAAATACTATTAATCTAAATGATTCAATCTAGTTTATTAAAGGAATATTTTATAAAGTCAGAATGTTCAGCTATTGAAGAAAAAATGTTTTGCACCTTATCTTTTATTAGTTTATTCGCAGCTTAATAACCCCCCTCCCCCTAGGGGTAGTTTGGTAGATTTTATGACATATCAACTCTTTTTGGGTTATTTTATGTTGAAGATGATTTTTTCTATTTATGCTTGATGGGTATTCAAAATTTAAAAAAAAACATATTTTAAAACTCATCTTTTTCTTCTAGTTAACCCATAGATGGAACCCTAACAGCTACTACCACTCCAGGTCAGAGTGGACCTGGGAGTAATGGTGATGAAGGGGTATTCCACACTCCCCAAAGTTCTAGTATTGGAACTTCACCATTAGATGCAGTTTAACACCATACCCAGGACACTAAGATTCTCAGCCACTGTTTTTTAGCATGATAAAAAGAGTTGGGGCTTGCCATAAGTGCAATAGGGTTGGGACAATCATATAGGGCTTAAAGTTTCCAGCCGTTTGATCAGAGGGGGCCTCTTCGACCGCTTGTCTAGCCTAAGTAAGGGCCAAAGTGGAGTGTTAATTGTCATGGACTGCTTATTTACAAGGGTTCCATTCCTTAAAATCTTTCACCAGGTGTAGTGTGTGTATGTGAAAAAAAAAAATATATACAAAATCATATTGACATGTTTTGCTCTTTTTTTCTCATATCATCAGATTTAACTCTAAACCCATATATATATATATATATATATATATATATATATATATATATATAGAGAGAGAGAGAGAGAGAGAAATATACCAAACTTGTTGGTAAACCCTTGCGGTAAGAAAAAATCCGGCAAATAGTTTGATTGTAAAAATATACTACAAAAACATCACCTGGTGAAAAAAAAAATTGCAAAAAAGAAAAGACCAAGATAGTTGTACCAACCGAAAATAATCGGTTGATACTAAAATACTTGGCCAAAAGAAAAAACAATTTATATATATATGAAAAATATATATATATAAACCACCAGAATATTCTAAAGCTAAAAAGTAAAGAGTGCTCGATACCTAAGTAGAGCAAATAATAATAATATATGTATATATATATATATATATATATATTAGTAGTATTTCTAGTATTGGAGAATTGAAAATATAGTGCTCGATTATGGGTGTAAGAGCTGCATTTATTTGTTATAGGTTATACATTTAAGATGTGGTTGTTACCATTAGTTTCAAAGTAGCATATTAGCTACTTATTGTCAAGACACCACACCTGCTGTGTGTTAACAATAAGTGTCCACCTCTGGTCAATTGGCTGGTCACATCAGGCCCTAGCACCTATATGATTGTCACAACTATATTGCCCTTATGGCAAGCCCCAACCCTTTTTATCATATGGGTGCTAGAAGGTGGTGGTTGAGGGTCTTCATATTCTGGGAATGACGTTAAACTCAGTCTGATGGTGAGGTTCCAATTTTGGATGTTTGGGGAATGTATAGCACCCCTTCATCATCATTGCTTCCTGGTCCACTCTGACCCAGAGTGGTAGTTCCTGTTAGGGTCCCATCTATGGGTTAAATAGTAAAATGTGTTTATAAAAAAAATTTGAGTATCCATTAAGTACGAATTTATTTCAAAATTTTGTCGGCATTAAATGTCCCACTGAGGTTGATATGCCATAAGACAAAACAAGCAAACAATAAGTGGCTAACATGCTGCTTTGAAACCAATGGTAACAATCACACCTTAAATGTATTGTATCCTATAACAAATAATATATATATATATATATATATATATATATATATATATATATATATAAATTTGTATGAACAAACAATTATAAATTACTTGCGATTTTATATTTGTTCTCCTGGTTGACAAGTATATTGACACAGTGTTTTGTGATAAAAAGTAATAAAAATGGCTAAAACTGGAAATAAAATGATAAAGAGTATTTTGACACAGAGTACTGTAATAAAAAGCAACAATAAGATGGTGTGAAATTAATGATAAAATAGAAATGTTGAAAAATGTTTCCTCAACAAAAAATATCAAATATAGGGAGCTTTAATTAATGTGATCTCCACCTGGTTTGTGTTGTTTCGTGCGTAAGTATTTTTGATAGTTGAGTAAATTTTTAACAAACATTTCCAGAAGGTTTAATCATTTTTTTAAAAATTGTACTTTTTTTGTCTTCTTTTTTGAGAGCTCTTTTTTCTTTTGTATGTTGTTTATCTTTAACCTGAATCAGATTGGAAATAAGACTCAGACTTTGGGAGGAAATTAACAGGAATGAAAACAACACCTGGGAAAATGCTAATACGATGCTCAGAAAATATGAACGGCTCAAGGTAAGTGATTGCTAAAAATATTACCTGGTTGGTTGTTTAGGAAATTTGTTTTTAATGCTTTTTGTTTGCTGTTTATTCTTTTTATGGTATGATGACTCTTTTTTCAGTTTTGGTCTTTAGAAAATTCTTGAAAATTTCTCAAAGCATAAAAAAGTCTTTTAAAAATATCTTGTTCAATAACATTGCTTGATGCATGTGTTCAAAAATTTACTGCTTTCAATTACTGAAATTGAAATATCACCACCTTGTCAACTGGGACTGTAGATTATGTCATACCACTGCAGAGGGGTAAGACCCCTTTGCCTAATAAGGCCACCTGTTGGCTGTGGGTGGCAAACCATGATACTGAATGATAGAACCCTGGTGGCTGAGTAGTCTTTGGCTAGACAGGTGGTCGGAGAGGCCCCTCTGATCAATCGGCTAGTCACATCAAGCCCTAGTACCTATATGATTATCCCAACCTTATTGCCCATATGGCAATCCCCGACCCTTTTTATCATATGTATGCTAGAAAGTTGTGGCTGAGGTTCTTCATGTCCTGAGTATGATTTTAAACTCTATCTGATGGTGAAGTTCCAATTCTGGAGCTCTTCGTCACCATTACTCCCAGGTCCACTCTGACCCTGAATATAAGTGGTAAAACCTGTTAGGGTCCATCAGCTTACCAAGTTGTATACTTCTGGTTCAGTGCCAGTCATTGGTCTTTAAACCCAATTAAAACCCCCACCCTGTTCGTGGGACATAGAATATGCCGGATGTATCCTAGGTATGACTCTAAACTGCATCTGATGGTCAAGCTCCAGTTCTGGATATCTGGGCATGTGGAGGACCCCTTCATTGCCATTACTCCCAGATCTACTCTGACCCAGTACTTTTTAGGGTCCCATATATGGGTCAAATAGATCTTTTTTTAAATTATTTGTATTCAATATGAATAATTGATTCATCATTAGTTACTTTAAACCATATAACTGTATGCTAACAAATGATTATTATTGAATAAAAATAATTGGTTGAAACCATGAAATTATTAGTAGGAATACTTGAAAAGATACAACTATGTGCAAATTATTTGTTTTGGATAGGAATAGTTGATAACATATAACTGCGCAAAAAAAAATAACTATACAACAAATGTAAATATAAATGTACAATAAATGCAATTTCCTAAGATTATGATATAAAATAACCCGAGACAAGATTACATGCCATTTTAATCAATCAGCCTGGACCTCCTTACTTGGAAGATTATTTAGAACATTATCATCCTAAATTTTGCTTTGAATAATATAAAACTAAACTTATAAATTTCTGGCAGGCCCTCACCACTTTGAACATTGTTCCAACAATATATCTTTGCATCCATTTGGCTTTATCCCATGATAAAAGAAACATCATAAATCTGTGTGATTAGTGCTTAATTTATGCTCATTTAAACTGACAAAATTCACTCTATCATTCTTAAAAATACAAAAGATAATCTCCCTGAAGCAGAGGTATAACACTTTACTCAAAATCTTCACTCTATATAGAGAAAAGAATATCTTTCCTTTTGTTTTTTTTCTCTCTAGCTTAGAAATGTTTAATTAAAATATTTGAATTTAAACATTCCAGTGACATATGCCATCTGTATAATGACCTGATGATTCATTCAGCTTGTCATTATATGATCATTATAATATTAACATAAAAATAAATAAATTTTGCAGTTTAATTTGTGTCCCTAAAGGGTTAAACATGTTTCACATGCATAATGAATTCTGTTGTCCCCTTTTGGCTGACATGTTTTACACTGTTCACTTCCTCTTCTTGAAGGATTTGTTGCAGTTCCTTAATTTAAATTTTTTATTTATTTTTATTTTTTTAGTGAGGGTTATATTCTTAGTCAATTATTAACTTTGAACTTTCTCTAATTTTTGAATTTTTCATTACTTTGTGTTCCTAGGCTGTTCTGAATGTCTTGTTGAATTTTCAGAGATATAATATTATGATAATAATATTAATCTACCAAATATAAAAAAATGTTATGTTTTTTTTTATCAAGAACATAATCATCACTAGTATTATTTGGAATATTTAAACTATTGTCCCATCTTCATTGTTATCTGTACAACGTTTCGGACGATGTGCCCCCCAGCCTTCTTCAGGTATTTCTTGTCAGACTCGAGAGCCTTTTCAAATTCGGGAACCTTCTTTTTGTAATAGGGAGCCATCACAAAACTTTGGACCTAACCCTTTATTCAATCCATGGAGGTATTCTGTTCTCATTCTTCTGACCATAGTCGGGGTACAGGTGTTAAGCTGTGTTAATTATTATTCTATGTTACTACTGCCCTTGACCAGGATTGAACCTACAGCCTAGAGATAACTGTCACTTGCAACTGTCTAACCTAACTCCTTTATCCACTATGCTATGTGTCCACATAGCCCATCAGCCGAAATGTACAGATAACAATAAAGATGAGGACAATAGTCCGAATAATCCAAATAATACTAATTATCAAGTCTCAGCTCAAAAATTCAGAGAAATATAATCATCACTATAAGAAAAGAAAAAAAGCCTACCACAAAAATGGTTTGGTTTCTTTGTTTAATGGCATATCAACATTTGTGAGTTATTTAATACCAAACCCATCCTTGTAGAAGAACAGTAGTGGTACTATTTAAACCTTATCTGGGGGTATTACTTCAAAGTGAACATAATAGCGTGACTTGAGCTTGAACTCGTTTACTACAATGTCGCAGTCCAGCTTCTTGTTGATTGATTGACTGATTTTAAGGGCATATTAACTCATCTAGAGTTATTTTATGCATAGAGGTTAGGGAATTGTGTTCTTTGTTCATTTATAGTTACATTTGTGTACTTGTTTCTTTAGATTTTTTTTTCACACATAATTATATGATATAACGTATTCCTATCTAATACAAAACCTTTCAGACAGTTGTGTGGTTTCGACTATTCTTATCTAATACTAACAATTATATGGTTTTAAGTAATTATTTATTTATACATTAATACTCGTGTTCCTTAATTGTTTGTCCGTTATCATCTTGCAACACCCTCTGCTTATCTGCAGAATTCTTATTTCTTATGAATGTTGTGACTTCAACTAAATAATTTGTTTCTATTACAAAGAAAGAAAAAAAGGGAAGAAAAAGGACATGCTACACAGAAAAAATATAAGAAAGAAAGAAAGAGAGTAGGGGAAAGATATAAAGAGGGGTGAGTGCATAGAAGTGATAATTCTAAATTGTTTCAATTGAATATAAGGAAAAGATGAAAATAAAGAGTCAACTATTTAGCAATAGCTTTTAAGTAAACATATCAAATGTTGTAATTATTAAATTATTATACTGTGATATATTCACAGGTCATGCTAGTATTTAATGATAGTCATTTGTTTGCACAGTTATATGATTCAAGTAACTCATAATAATCATTGTAAACAATTATAATTTCAAATAACTATTCTTAATACAAATAATTTACAGTTATATGACATTGAGTATTCCTATTTAATATGAATAATTTTTAGATAGGCCAGTTTAGCTCAGTAGTAGAGTATCCACCTTGGAATTGCAAGGTTCTAGGTTCAATACCGGTTCTTGCCAAATCAGCAGAAGAGTAGCACAGCTTGAGTAATCTGATCTGCAGTCAACATGGATCACCACTTTAAAATATTATGATTACAATCAAGCATTCGAAAATGAATCCAATTTTGGAATCAAATTACCCATAAGGAGTTGATATGCCATTAAACAAATAAACTGAAAGAAACCATCAAAAAACAAAAATCAAAGAGTAAATTTAGGGTGGAAAGTGGAGATGGATAGAAAATATTGTTACTTTATTCCTTTTTTTTTCTCTACCTCTCCTCTATTTATTAAACACACACACACACACACACACACAATTTCTCTATTAAAAATTAGTGTGAAAGCAAATAGCCCCACACATTATTGTTATTCATATGGTGATCATATAGTGCACCATACATGAAACTCTAAGTTATGGATAGTAGTTAAGATTTTGTGGCCATTTGTAGGCTTCAAGTGAGAGCACTTTAAAGTGGAGATCCCTTGTGTTAAGCAGAGTGCGATCTTTAGTGAAGAAACCTTTGGTTGTTCCTTGGTGTCCGTATAATCCTTTAGTGTTGGGTAAAATCCTTGTGTTCAGTAAAGTCATTGGTTGCAGGTCCATTCATCAATGTCAAATAACGTGCAAATGAATGGCTTTCAATATTGGCGATTAAATAGTTAACTAACCACATATTCAAGCTATTGATTGGCTGGGTTTAATCCACGTGACCACACCAAGTCTATAAGTTTAAGTAGGGATTTCCAGCATATATTATATCAGTTATATACTGAAATAATCCAACAGTAGTATTGAACTTTTCTTTCTTTATATTTTAGATATATTATACATATAAATTCATATCTTATAGATATGATTAGTGAGCTAGGTTAACAGATGATTTTTTGTGTTTGATACTCTCTGGATGCTCCATACTTCTGGCCTTGTGCTAAGATGAGCAAAACTTAGTAAATAACCACTATCATTATATAAGAGAAACACTATAAACTTGTATCTGATAAATGTGATTGATATTTACTAAACATATCTTGGGTGTTTTGTGTGGTCTGATGGTGCCATATAGTACCTAAATAAGGAGAATGGAATTGTCTGTTTTTTCTATAAATAATGCCTAACGAAACCTGGGAAGAGAGAAACAAGATCTCGCGGTACTTGTTAATTCAAGCTTGCAATTACTAATTACTCTATTCACCTTGTATTTTTACTTATTAAACCTTTTTCACTATCCTTGATACTCATTGTGCTTCTTCCTATTTCTCTGTTAATTCTGATACTCAAGCTACAACAAGTGGTTAGCAAGCTAGGCTAACAGACCAGTTATTCTGGACTTGTGTCAATTTTAGTAAATAACCACAGTTAGTAATGCCACACAAGCAAGAGACCTTACTTGTCAATTAAAGCCTGTTTAGTGTAATGGTTATTGCCATAAAAGATGGAATTGGAGTCCCAAGTTCAAGTTCTGGACCAGTATTTTTGTGTTTCTCTTAGCACTAACACCCTTGAGAAAGGTGTAAAAACTCTCTCTTCTTACCACCCATCTATGGGTAAATAGTAGGGCAGACTGTGTTCTAAGCAGCTTTAATATGCTTAAAAATTGATCTTGTATCACATCCTGTTTGTGGTGGAAGGGTTGGGTAAATAATACTTCTCAATCAATCTTCATATTACTAAGCTTATCTTGGGTGCCTTGTGTAGTGTAATGGTTTACAAGCTAGGCTAACAGATGATTCTTAATGTGTGTTGATTCTCACTGGGTGACCAGTTTTTCTGGTCTTTTGCCAATTTTAATAAATAACCACAGTTAGTAATATCACATGGTAGAAGACCTTACTTGTCAATCAAAACCTGTTTAGTGTAAGTTTATAGAGGCTGCCTGCATTGAAAAAGAGTATTAAATCCCTGCTTTTACTAGTGTTTGAACTCTGGCCTCTGATACAACAACATAGATATATTGAAGCATTTTATAATACAAGAGGAACACTATAAATTTGTATCTGATAAATGTGATTGATATTTATCTTGCATGCTTCATGTGGTTTAAGGGTTAACAAGCTAAGCTAACAGATGATTCTTAATGTGTTTGATCCTCACTGGGGGACCAGTTATTCTGGACTTGTGCCAATCTTAGTATATAACCACAGTTAGTAATACCAAATGGTAGGAGACCTTACTTATCAATCGATCATCATATTGAAAATAACAGCTATAAAAATTCAGTCTTTTCCTGATGATAATGATTTGTGTGTCCTCTTGAGAACATTGGCCTTCAGTAAATAAAACCTACTGTTGAATGACTGGCCTAAGACTCTCGACTTTCTGTCTTAAGGACTCATTCTCAATGCATTATTACATTTAGTGTCAGCTTTTCATGGCAAAATCATGCATAAGACAAATGAAAAATATAATCAGTTGACTCTGGGGACCCTGCTACCTGATGTTGTCATCATTTATTCTCCAATACGCTTTTTTTTTCTTCTTTTTTCCTTTTTGTCTCCAGAGATATCCCATGATGCTTTAGGGGATCTTTTCAACTTTACAGCCATGGTTTACAGCTTCTAATCCTTCGTGGACTGTTGAATACATAATGATATATCAGACAGCGTAAGAATGCGAGTGACATATATTCCCGCTTTTGCCTTATTCGTAACGCTTCCAAAGCATTTCTTGGTGCAAAGAGACAGAGGATAATGTGGGAATTCTTGATGCATCACAGTTGCTCACTGACTCACCGGCTGTCGCGAGAGAAGCTGATTTTGTCACTTCCATAAATCTTTCAGGTTTCTCTATGATATGTTGAATCTGTTACATTTAAATCAGAGGAATTGTCTACTTTATCTGCTTTTGATATTTATTGATTTTATCATCTTGACAGATCGACTACTCCCCCCCCACTTTTTTCCCCTCCATTTTCACACATCTTCATCTTCCTTATTCTCTTTATTGTCCCTTTTGTTTATTCTTCTTCTCTTTCTTTATTTTCCCATTCTTCTCTTTTCTCTTCTGTCTTTTACATCTTTCTTTTTTCTTTTCTCACACTTTCTTTCTTTTTTTGTTCCCATATTCTTTCTTTTTTTTCTTTTCTTTTTACTTTTTCTTTCTTTTCCTTTTCCCAATCTGTCTTTTTTCTTTTCACTTTCCTCTCGCTTCTTTCCTTCCCCCCCATCTGCTTTCTTTCTTTCTTTTTTTCTTTTCACTTTTCTCTAGCTTCTTTCTTTCCCTTTTCTTTTCTTCCATCTTTCTTTCCTTTTCTCTTTTCACTCCATTTTTACTATTCTGCCAATATCTCTTCTTTCTTTTACATCTTCCTTTTATTCTTTTCACTTTCCTCTCACTTCTTTCTTTTTTCTTTTTCACCATCTTCTTTCTTTCTTTTCACTTGTCTATCACTCTTTTTATTTCCTTTTTCCACACATTCTTTCTTTTCTTTATTCTTTTCCCCATCTTTTTCTTTCCTTTTTCCACCTTCTTTCTTCCCTTTTTTTCTTCTTTTCACTTTTCTCTCACTTCTTTCTTTCCTTTTTCCACATCTTTTTTCCTCTTTCTCTCACTTCTTTCCTTTTACTGTTTCCCCATCTCCTTTTTTCCCTTTTTTCTTTTCACTTATCTGCTTTCTTTCCTTTTTCTTTTTTCCATTTTTCTTTTCACTTTTCTCTTGCTTCTTTCTTTCTTTTTCCCCTTCCTCTTTCTTTCTTACCTTCCTTTTTTCTTTTCGCTTTTCTCTGCAGAGGGGTAAGATCCCCTTAAAAAATTAGTATCCTGGGTATAACACTAAACTGCATTTAATGGCGAGGCTCCAGTTCTAGAGATCTAGGGAGTGTGGAGTACCCCTTCATTGCCATTACTCTCAAGTTCACTCTGACTCAGAGTGGTAGTACCTGTTAGGGCCCCATCTATGGGTCAAATAGATCTATTTGAAAATTATTTGTATTGGATAAGAATACTTGATGTCATATAATTGTGAATTATGTGTATTAAGAATTGTTACATGAAGCTATGATTGTTTACTAAATATTATTATTAGTTACTTGAAACCATATAACCGTGTGCAACAAAACACTATCATTAAATAGAAATAATTACTTGAAACCAGATCATCATCATCAGTTCATGCTGATTGAATGGATTCCCATGATTCTCTCTTGCTATCCATCCTTATCGGTCTTGCTACTGGCAGGTCTTCTGCACAGTATCCAGTATATGCACAGAGCTGATTGATATATATGTATACACACACACACATGTGCACCAACGCCTTTACACAAGCAGGATGCAACACATGATCAATTTCTTAAGCAGAATTTAACAGGTTTGACTTCAAGGTTTTCCTTCTCCTAGACTGGTTACCTAGCCAAGGTTAAAAAGCCTAGTCTGCCCTACTATTTACCCATAGCTGGGGGGAGAGTGGTTGAATACAAATACATACCTTTCCCAAGGGTATTATCACTATGGGAAAACACAAACAGCCTCATTCAGGATTTGAACTCTGGTCAACAAGTCTGTTTCCTTTTACAATAACCATTACACCACATGCCTCCAAACCTCAAAGAGCTGATTAATATAGTTTTTTTCTGGTCAACTGCGCTGATGTGTCCATAGGACAATGTCACATGAGTGTGTCATTGCTTTTCATGCAGTTGCTTTTTTGTGAGGTGCTGCTTCCAGCATTTGTTCAAGACAGCTCGCAGTAACCTTGTGCTGTTCCCTATCTAACACTTCTTGCAGTAACCTTGTGCTGTTCCCTATCTAACACTTCTTGCAGTAACCTTGTGCTGTTCCCTATCTAACACTTCTTGCAGTAACCTTGTGCTGTTCCCTATCTAACACTTCTTGCAGTAACCTTGTGTGCTGTTCCCTATCTAACACTTCTTGCAGTAATGCAGTAACCTTGTGCTGTTCCCTATCTAACACTTCTTGCAGTAACCTTGTGCTGTTCCCTATCTAACACTTCTTGCAGTAACCTTGTGCTGTTCCCTATCTAACACTTCTTGCAGTACCTTGTGCTGTTCCCTATCTAACACTTCTTGCAGTAACCTTGTGCTGTTCCCTATCTAACACTTCTTGCAGTAACCTTGTGCTGTTCCCTATCTAACACTTCTTGCAGTAACCTTGTGCTGTTCCTATCTAACACTTCTTGCAGTAACCTTGTGCTGTTCCCTATCTAACACTTCTTGCAGTAACCTTGTGCTGTTCCCTATCTAACACTTCTTGCAGTAACCTTGTGTGCTGTCCCCTATCTAACACTTCTTGCAGTAACCTTGTGCTGTTCCTATCTATCAGTAACCTTGTGCTATCTAACACTTCTTGCAGTAACCTTGTGCTGTTCCCTATCTAACACTTCTTGCAGTAACCTTGTGCTGTTCCCTATCTAGTTTCTTGCAGTAACCTTGTGCTGTTCCCTATCTAACACTTCTTGCAGTAACCTTGTGCTGTTCCCTATCTAACACTTCTTGCAGTAACCTTGTGCTGTTCCCTATCTAACACTTCTTGCAGTAACCTTGTGCTGTTCCCTATCTAACCTTCTTGCAGTAACCTTGCTTCTTGCAGTAACCTTGTGCTGTTCCCTATCTAACACTTCTTGCAGTAACCTTGTGCTGTTCCCTATCTAAACACTTCTTGCAGTAACCTTGTGCTGTTCCCTATCTAACACTTCTTGCAGTAACCTTGTGCTGTTCCCTAGCTTAAACACTTCTTGCAAATACACCTGAACAAACCGAATGATTGCTGCATAGCCTAGAGAAGCAGCAAGAGGCATTTGCCTCAATGGGAACAGATAAAATGGTGTCATATGTTTTAAAAACAAGATGGAAACATCTCCAAACTGTATGGTAAGCCTCTGAAATTAATAGACTGTTCATATACCTAGGTAGTAATCTATCTACTATATCTATCTATACATATATAAAGGGCAGTTGTGTGTATATGTATGTGTGGAGGAAACTTCGAAAATAAAACAATTAACAACAAAGTAAATACATATACACATTAAATATCACCAGGGGTTGGTTTTTGAGCAAAAATAATAGAGATTTGATTTATACTCATGAAGATAATTAGAAAATAAAATTTAAATGATGACGGAATGCATTTTTTTTTCATTTAATATTGTAGATAGTAGACATTAACGTTTCTTTTCAGAGTAGCTGGATCAATGCAAGGTGTATTTTTTTTACATAGGGATTTAAATGGGGACATCCCGCGAGGATTCAACTCATGATTCAATAATAATGGATCTGCAGGACTAACTTTTAAAAAATTCCCCTCCATCCAGGCAACGCCAGGTAGCCGCTGCTAGTATCTATAGAAAGTGATGTCAATATACGCATGAGAAAGGCCTGGACTGCTATAGACAGATTATCAATCATATGGAAATATCTCTGATTAGTGAAATTCTTTAAGCTGTGGTTGCGTCAGTGCTACTGTGTGGCTGCACATTTTGAACTCTAATGAAACACTTTTGAAAAAGCTAAATGGGAACTGAAAACATAAAATTATTAGTAATAGATAGGAATATTTGAAACCAAACAACTGTGTGCAAATTATTTGCCTTAGATCGGAATACTTCATATCATATAACTGAAAAAATCTCTTTAGAAACAGCTATACAAAAAAGTATATGTAAATATACAATGAACTCAAAATTACTTAGACATAAAATAACCCTAGATGAGCTGGCATGCTGTTAAAATCAATGAATCTGATATTTAGTTCATCCAGTCTCTTTTCCAATTGTTTGGGTAGTATTTCTAGTACTCCAAGTACTATTGGTATCTCATCATCTTACTAGGCATGAATATGTGCCTCCAGGGTGAAGTTTTTAAGTCTTAATGCAATTAAATATATTAAATTGGAAAGACTAACAAAATTAAATACGAATACATATTAAAAAATTACAATTATTTTAATTATATTTTAAGTTGTTTCTATATAAAATCATTCATAGGATTGATTTTAATACATTGGAGAATAAAAGAATAATATTAGAGATCAATAACACCAAGTAGTTATTTACTAGACCCAGTTTTGTTAAAACCAGTATGCAAATTAACCACACCATATATTATGTATGTATTTACCAACCCCTTTGCTCAAGCAGGATATGACACAAGCTCAATTTCTTAAGTGGAGTTTAACAGGTTTGAAGTCAAAGTTCTCTTTCTCCTTGATTGGCTGCTGTATTAAAGTTAAAGAGCCCAGTCTACCCTACTATTTACTCATAGCTGGAGAAAGAATAGTTAGATCTAATACCATTGAGAAAGGTATGAACCCATGTGGAATGCAACCAGCCTCATTCAGGATTTGAACTTGTGCCACAGTGTCCATTTTCTATGATATTAACTATTACACCATGAACACCATATATTATTTTAAGCTTTATTTCTTAGTGATATATGACTCTTGCAGGATTTTAAATGCACTAATAACATGGGCTGTTTTGAGGCAAATCTAACTCAGATTTTCATCGCGGACCATATTAATAAATAAGATTTATTCTATGTATTAATGATTTTGACTTATGCAATTTCTGAGGGTATTGTGATATACGCAGTGACGGTTACAGACAGACAAACACCGAATTTCCACTGTAATAAGTTTAAAAAAAAAAATTTTTTCCTATGTTTTTTTTGTTTTCCTTTTCCATTTTTCTTTCTTCATTTTTAAAAGATTTCTTCTTCATTCTCATTCAAATTTTCTACTTTTTCACTATTCTTCTTCTGAATTTTTTTTTTCATGTTTCGTTTTCTCTCTATTCTTCTTTTTTTCTCTCTCTCTCTCCTGCTCGCTGCTATTGTTTTTTTTGCTTTTCCTTCCAACCTTTCCATTACAATTTTTCTATCTTTTTTTCTTTCTTCTTCTTTTATACTTAATTTAAAAAACATATTTTTCATTTTTTATTATTAGGAAGATGAATACTTTTTTGTGTGCTTGTTTTTTCTTATTTTTTTTTCCCCAATATTTTTTCTTCCTTGTCCATTTTCCATTCATTGTCTATTTCCTGGAAATTTCAGGTTGACAGCTGATGTTGGCAGTGACATTTCTGGTATTTTTAAGACATAGATTGCCATACTTCTTGTATCTATTTTAGAATTTGTCCCTATAAAAGAAGTGAGATTTCACTATTAGCTTCTGAGACATCTATGTGTTTATCTCATTTTACATGTGCGTGTTATCAGCCATTTTTTTTTTTTCATTTCACAAATAATGATTGTCAGTGTGATGTGAATGTCTGTTTATTCCTTAAAGTTGATCCGCAGGTGAGGACTGCAAAGGTAAACAAGGAAAAATATTCCCTGAAAAGCAAAACAGTCGAGGTGGAGAGTATTGCTTGGATTCCACCGGTCAGTGAATAAGGAATAGTACACTAATGGCACAGACACATGAAATGCCAAAAAATATATTTTTATTGACAATAATATCTAGATTAAAGAAAGAATATATCTCTAGATGGGGTATTTTGCCATAGTTACATACATGCAGGTATGTATGATATTATATATATATATATCACACAGTGATTCTGATAGCTTTGTGATTTAGTGCAATCCTGGGATGCAACAAATTGCTTTTGAATGAGTTCCCTGGAAAAATTTATGGTTCCGCAACTAAAGTTTCTTATAGATATGTAGTGTTTGTATTTATGATCTGGGGGAAACAACTAAAGCTCTAACCCGCTATCCTGTGTATTTCCATTTCTAAGAAACTATTAATGTTTTACGAATTAGTTTGAATGGTGAAGGGAAGAAAAATAGAAAAACACCAGGATGCATGGATCATTGGATTTTTAAGCTGTGGTCGCTTTTTGAATTTTTGTGCATCCTGGGATGCAGGATGCTACCTATCAGCATCTATCTTATATAATATATATATATATATATATATATAGTATATATATTATTCAATTGCCTCTTTAGCTTTTCTGTTGCAGTGGTTTTAGTGAATTATTCAAAAGTGCTCAAATATAATTCAAAAACATAGCAAGCAATGGATAATATTAGTAATGTAAAAGTGGAAAAGAGTTAACAGGTCTTATTGTTTTGATCTAAATGATCTCAGCAGTGACCCTGCTTATATTTTAGTAAGTCAATATGTCACTTACTTTTGAAAAAACCGAGATTAAACTGTTAATTATTGGAAAAGAAGTTTATCTCCATGTTTAACAAAGTAATAACATCGACATAAGATAAGTTAAGGTAGGGTCCTTGATGAGTATCCGTTTAGATCAAAACCATGGTAGAGCCTTTAACTCTTTTCGCCACTATTAATATTACTTAATGTGTATATATATTATATATATAATGTGTGTGTGTTGTGTGTGTGTATATAAGTTATTTATACATATATATATATACACATACATCGTATGGCCTCTACCCAACATTTTTCGCTCACAAGCATGATGTGACAGTCAGGTCAGTTTTTAGTGGCAGTAAAATTTGTTTAAACTCTGTTTTTCCGCTTCTCCTGGACTGATTGTCTAACTGTTCGTACTAGATTACCAGAATTATAAAGAGAACTATATAGAAAAAAACACAGTGAGTATTAGGGATAGGGAAAAATATTTACTAAGCACAAAGATATAAGGTGAACAAAGTAATTAGCAATTGTTAGGTAGAATTAACAATTCATGTGAGATCTCATTGTTTCTCTCTTCCAAGGTTTTGTCAGACATTATTTATAAGGAAAACGGATGATTCTGTTCTCATTATTTTGGTACTATATGATACTAACCAAGGCCAAAGAACTCAGACTAGTCTTACTATTTATCCATATCTGGAGAGTGAATGGATGGATTCATGCTTTTTTCAAGGCCACTAGCATGAAGTGAAACACAAATATCCTTGTCCAGGATTTTAACTGGGGTTGCCAATTCCATTAGTGTTGGTACACATATGTATAATCCATTATATCTGTAGGTGGATTATGAAATGCATTTTTACAATTTCTGTGTGCCCTATCGATTATATTGGTGTGTTGTATGTCTATAAGGGATTAGTGTGTATGTTGTATGGTATATATATAATATAATATGATATATATATATTATAAGGTGTGTCAAAAACAAGTATCAAGATTTTTATTTCTAAAAAATACATTCCTATTCAATTCCTTCATTTCTTCTTGGTAAATTACACTGGCTTTAAAGCTTGGTAACTTTTTTTGTATTCTGAAAAAAATTATACGTTCCATTCATTCTTCATTTCTATCCTGGTAAATACAGCTTCAATCTCGGCTACTTTTGTGTCACACCTTGTTATATATATGTGTGTGTGTGATGTACGTTTTCCTATTTTATACTAATGTGTATTATACATATAATTTTTTAGATAATTGTGTGTGAATATATTTATGTATAAATGTGTGTTTGGTTACATATATGTTTTGATGGATGTAATATTTTAATTCTGGATAACATTTTGATGGTTCATTATACATCATCTGTCATTTTTATAAGAAAAATAAAGACGATAAATTATTAAATACCTTTATATTTACATTAATAGGTAAGGTTTAGAATGAGATCTGACAGCATGAGAAACAGAAAGACAGTAAGGGAAATCAGATTAACATGTTTCACTGTAGGAATATCTATTTCTATAGTGAATCAACTTTATTTATTGTTATTTTAACTCCAGTAAGTTCACACCACACGTTAGCTTCATTGGAGGCTGTTAAGTGACAGCAAGTCCTTCTCAGGTGTCCAGGACTCTTCTGAGTATTCTAGTTTGATCTTAATGCTATTGTTTGAATGGTCTTGATCTTCCTCTGAATTATAATTCACCCAGCTTATTTTCAAACCTTTGGGACCATTCAAATTTCACAGTGGTATGACCTTTACCTTCATGTTCTATTGCTTTTTTAGTTCTCCAGCTAGGTCTGAATATTTGTCTATTTTTTAGTTTTCTTCACTTTCACTCTTGGATCTGCCAGGATGGCAAAATCCAGGAGATGACATTTCTTTTCTTTTTGTTAATTAACACTAGGTCTGATCTCTAGCCAGGATTAAGTGATCCATTTGTATCTCAAAGTCCCGGAGGATTTTATGTATCTCATTCTCTAAAATAGATTCTGGTTTGTGCATATATTATTTAGTAATATGATGAAAATTTAATTTCTTACACAATTCCTAGTGGATCACCTTTCCCACCAGTCATGCCTTTTCTTTTACTCCCTTTTTGCTATTGTTTGCTGCATTTGTTTATTAGTGATTAACCATTTTGTCTTTGTCTCTATACATTCTACACTTGCTATTCAGTTATGTCTTATCTATTTTTGCTTTGCTATAATTGTCCTTTGGTATTGTTTTGAGCTGAAAATTACGAGAGATTTAGTTCTCTCTTGAGGTTTCCTCCTCGTAACCATGTCCAGGTCTTCTCATGTGCTATTATCATTATTATTTTTATTACTTTTATGCTTTTCACATTAGCTCTTTCTAATGGTTTTTTTTACTAGAGTCAGAGTGACAGCAAAATCCCCAATTCACTGGACTCTTCTAAGTATCCTTAATCAGTTTCAGTAGTGCTGTGGTCTCAATGGTTTCAATACTTACTCTGATCTCTAGTTCCTATTAGGTTTTTGGGGACTATTCCAAGGGCTCTAACTATGATTGGTATCACTGTCAACTTCTTATTTGACAGCTTTTTCAGTTCTCTCACAAAGTCTAGGAATTTTTCTAATTTTTTTCCTTTTCACTCTGTCTGTATTCTGCTGGAATGGCAAATCAATTAGATGACAGGTTATTTTCTTGTTAATTATACTAGTCTAGTCTTCTGGTTAGAATTGTGTGATCCATTCGTATCTCAAAATCCCAGCGAATTTTATGGGTCTCAAGGACAGATTCTGATTTGTGCATATAACATTCATCAGGAAGCGCGTGGTGTAATGGTTAAGTCATAGGAAATGGACTCATCGACCTGAGTTCGAATCCTGGATGAGGCTGTTTGCATTTTACCTAGCTAATACCCTTGGGAAAGTTATGCGATCAAACTACTCTCCCTCCAACTATGGGTAAATAGTGGGGTAAGACTAGGCTCTTTAACTTTGGTTAGGCTGTCAGTCTGTGAGAATGAAAACTCTGAATTCAAACCTGCTAAACTCCACTTAAGAAATTGACCTTGTGTTGCATTGCTTGTGCAGAGAGGTGGTAAATATATATAAATCATTTGTCAGTATGTTCAAGTTTAATCTCTTGCAGAATTTCCAATGGATCACCTTTTGTGCACATTCATATGCCTCATTTTGTATTCCTTTTGTGCCAGTTTGCTGCATTTACTTATTTGAAATAATGATTTCAGCAGTGTCACCACATAATCTACATTGCTATTCTTCTGCATATTATCAATTTCAGCATTGACATAATTGGTTCTTATCGAATTATTTTGTGCTGATTATTATTATCATTACGTTACAGGTCCCAAATTAAGAGGTGTATTCTTACGTTATAGCTCCAGTTAAGAGGAAGTCTGTAATGTAACCAATTAAAGAAGATATATATTCGTTTATTCATAAACTTATCTTCTGTGCTAGTATCTGATATTCCAATCTGGGTAGCTGGGTCTGTTGTTGGGCTGGATGGCATTCTCTCCATTCTTTGTGTCTGGAACTACTTGGAATCTTTTTAGGGATGCCTTTCTGTCCTTGCATCTTCTGTTAGTTTTTAATTAATGAACACAAGACTTGTTGTTTTTTTCAGAACTCATTTATTTTTTCACTAAGCCAAGTTAAGAGCCTCTATCTCCTTTGAACACCCTCATGAACACTCTCCTCTTTTGTGTCCATCTCTTTCAAAAACTTGGCATGAATTCCCTTTCTCACTATTTTATTCAGTCTCACTCTGTTCTGTTCAGTCAGAAACCAAGGCCAGTGATGTCTGTTATCACTCACATGTTGAACAAATTCTGTGTTTTTTCCATTATTAAAATCTTTTAATTTTTCTCACAATTGTCCTATGTCAACGCTACTGATATCACACATGGACTTCCACACACTTATTTTACATTATTATATCAACATCAACACTATCAGCTGTACATTTTGATTCAGATATTAGAAAAGCAGATACTAGTATTGAGGTTCTGGCAATTTTGAGACTTTATTTGTTTTTTAAATTGGGCCTCCAAGCTACTGAAAATGCTCTCAGAATTTGGAAAGTGGAGGAAATGAAAAATATTTAGTCCTAATGCCCCAAACAAGTCTAATCATTTTAAGGGTGGTTACTTCCTCTTAAAAGGAAGCTCAGAAAATAACAGCTATTGATTTTAATGCTTTAAAATACAATGAAGAGATGAATGCACACACTAGCGCTGCAAAGTTTTCATGAGATCCAGGAACATTGAAGGATACCACACAACACATATATATATTATGGACACTCTCGTCGATTTTCGACGCATGAGGGTTCACACACACAATGGACACCCACACAGTGATGGTGAAAGCTTGTGTTGGACCATCCACACTTTTTGGCACAGTCAATGGAAAGAATTGGTGCATCAAGGGTTGCCAAC
>CM042138.1:118248203-118467256 GCA_023376005.1 Doryteuthis pealeii
CTTAGGTGGTGTTAAGACTTTTCATAACACACTCAACTTTACTTTGAGTTTCTTTTTCTTTTCTGAAAAACAAAATGGCTCTTCCTGGAAACTTAATATATGTTTATCATGGTCAAATATTCAGTTGTACTTTAAAAAAATAAATTTTCTTTTCATTGTTGAATTTATTTGGTTTGGTAGACTCTTGAGATGAGAGAGAGCTGGTGACTCATTCGAAAAAGGTCTTTATTAATTATCTTCGGCAATGTTTAGACTTCATTTTTTTGTTAGCTGTATCCCCTTACTTATTTCTGGTGGTTCAAAATCTATATTGCCTTCTCCATCATACAGGTCTATGAGATAATGATACAGGAAAAACTAATCTCTGTTACATCCGGACTTAACTACCATCAAGCCTATTCTTCCTTTGGTATCCCAGGGTCATTCAGCCATTTTAAAACTGTTTTTGTTTGTTTTATTTATATGGCCTATTCAACCTCGTTAGGTCATTTAATGCCGACAAAGTTTGAAATAAATTCATTCTTTAATGGATACTCATTTTTTTTTTAAGAAACTCATTTTTTTCTATTTAACTCATATATAGACCCTAACGGGTACTACCACTCTGAACCTGGGGAGCAATGGTGATGAGGTGGCTCCACATTCCCCAGACCTTCCAAGAACTGGAAGCCTCACCTTCAGATAGAGTTTTAAGTCATTCCCAGGAACATGAACACCCTCCAGCACCAACTTCAAGCACCATATGATAAAAAAGGGTTGGGGCTTGCCATAAGGGTTGGGACAATCATATAGGTGCTTAGGGTTTGATGTGACCAGGGCTATTGATGCTTGTCTAGCCTAAGTAAAGGTCTTCCAGTGTAGTACTTGGGGGGGGAGGCGTGGCGACAGCAAGACGTGGGGGGGCGCCCGGCTTTTTTTGTCATGGATTTCATTCCTTAAGCAACATGGGGTCGCCACCATGGCCCAAAACCAGTGGCCCATTTTTTTGGGGGAGGGGTTCTTCCTCTCTGCCAGGAGGTGCAGTTGGGGTATTTCTAATTGCCCAGCTGACAGGACAGTTAAAAACTTATCTGTCACATCCAGGAACCTGTCTTCAGAAAACAAAGATCTTATTTATCTATCTCTGTTAGAATTTTAAGAATAATATTCTATCAAATGCGGTTTAGTTTATCTAATTTTATTTATTCTAATGTATCCTCTTTTACAAAGTTCCTACTTTTCTTTCCCCTCCAGTGTCAGCAAGTGTCAGTCGACTATTTGGGCTTTCTAGAACCCTCCAGTGACAGGACATTTCAGGCTACGTTTGCTACCTTAATGTCGCCAGTACTCTCCCGACAAGCACTTTCTGTCTAGAAAATAGAATTATCTTGCTTACATGTATACAAGTGCAAAATCTCCAGTTCCCACAGTCTTTTCTTAGGCTCCAGGATTGTTTAAAGAGCTCCAACTATGACTGGATCACAGTTTCTTCATGATCACAAATAGTTTCTTAGCTCTCTGAAAAGGTTCGGTATTTATTCAAGTTTTCATTATTTAAATTTAACTCTGTGATCTAGTAGAAGGTTGAGGAGACTTGCCATTAGTCAGCATATCAATGAACTACCAGTTCAAGCTGAGGGGAAAACACAAAAAGTGAGTGTATCCAGTAATTAATAATAATTAGTGGCCAATTAGGTACCAAAAAAATAAATTAAACAGACATAATTTATAGAAAACAACATTTTATCTGTTGAACTTCACTGTGTAAAAACTGGTATCCTCAAAAGAGGAGGGGGGCAAAACTAAACTTAACAGTAGTAGTCTGTAAGTCAAAAAGCCCAGTTTGTCACAAATATATACAGTACGTAAGTATACAAGTCCATTTTTGGTAGTTAAAATCGATTACAATATATGGAAGATAGCACAACTTTCACTTTCCTCTTTTAGCGCCTTTCCCTTCTTCCATGTTAGATTTGCACACTTTTTCCTTGAAACACTTTGGAAAATAACTTTTGATGCAGTTATCATAATGTATGCTTAGCTTTTTAAGTCTTTGTTAAAATACTATGGTATTAAAGAGATAAAGCAGTTTATTTAGGTATACAATTCCAATAATGCTGGTTTTGTATTTCAGGCTAAATGCAAAGGAGAATGATGGAGAGTGGTTGGACTGGGACAGGTGTCACAACAAGGCCTGCTGTATGTATAAGTAATATGGTTTGTTTGCATATCGAGCATGAGTAGAGGGGGTGAGGTTATTTAGTCTATTCATTTCCTTGGCGGAATAAATACCCAATCCTGAAGACAAAGGTTTACGTGGTAAGTAGTTAATGCAGTACCTGAAATATACATTGGATTGATGATGATAAAAAGATGATACTCTTTCCCCGATAAAACTACAAGTTGCGAAACAAATCTATACCAAAGACTCCAGGAAAGGACACAAGATATTTTAGGGATCCAAAGAGAGATTAAAGCAAATCCAAAATGTTATTTGAATATTCTTCAAGAAGTGTAAGAAACAATTCCACAGAAATTTTTAGATAGGGGAGAAGGGAAACAAAAATGTTAATAAAAAATTCATGTTAGTTTCTATCAATAAATCCAATTAAAATGATTTAAAAAAGGGCCTTTTTTCCACAATAACAAAAAAAAAAAAATTAAAAGACACATCAATAAATAAAATAAAATTATTCCCAAAATATTTAAAACTATATAAAAAAAAAGAAACTATGGTAGATGCCCCACACATTCACACATTCATGCACGCACATTGAACAAACTACATATATGACCCACCCACTCATGTACTACATACATATACATAAAAAAAAAAAAATAAGAAAAAAGGAGGAAATTATTCTAAAACATAAAAAGATAAACTAGAACCACCCACTTTATAGATTCGCAGTGTTTTAGTTTGGATTAGATATTTAGGTAGCCATTTTTTTTTTTCAGTGTTGTCTGTCTTTAAAAGAAATAAATAAATAAAAGATGTGAGTTGACGTTTTTGTGTTAAGGGCTTAAGCAGGAGTGCTGACCATTTTTTGGACACAAGATTCACTGAATCAGATTCACACTCAGTCAAATTTGATCTTCTGATAATTGTAATGTTGAAATCAATGTTCAGAAAGATCCGCGAGAGACAAAGCTTCAATTGAAAGTTTCAACCAATGGGGAATAAAAAAAAGTAACAAAGATTATCTAACTATGGAATAGGAAAAGATCTCTTGAGATGAAACATAACAATAATTGGAATAGTTATTGCTTACTTTTAGTGTCGATTTTGATTTAAAATAAAAAAAATAATATATATTAATTTCATTTTTATTTCATTTTTCTCTCTTTTTTTCCTACTTTCACTTTTGGCCAAACTCATTTTTCAATTAAAAATGTTTTTCATCCTTTCTTTCTTCCTTCTTTTTTTTTCATTTTGATAAAAAGAATCTTTTGAACTGATTATTTTATTTACTGTTTTCATTTGTCTGGTATCATTAGAATTATCTTTCATTTTCTATTTCTTACAATTTTTTCTTCTTTATTTATTTTCTTTTCTTTTGTATGTTTGTGATCCAGCACAGGTTGGAGGCTTGGGGTTTCCCATTGGCATTGAATCCCATAATGATATCTTTTATTAATGGCGATTTGGTGTCTGTCTGGCTGTACCAAAATTATATCACTGCTTAAACATCACACAAAACCCCAGGAATTGTGTAAGTTTATCAATAAGTATTCAATTATAGTTCAAATCAATAAGACATAAAAATAAGTCTTAGTTATTAATGATGTTTCTAGGAAAATTCTGAGTTAGATTGTCTCAAAGCAAGCCCATGTTATTTTGTGCATTTAAAATCCTGCAATATTCATATACACTAAGAAATAAAAGGTTTTAATAATATATAGTATGGCTCAATTTGCATACTGTATTTAGATCAACAGATTGGCTTTATTGATCTCTAATATCATTGCTTTATTCTCCAAACATTTTAAAAAATCCATCCTAATGAAATGATTTTTATAGAAACCAATTTAGGATAATTATTTTTAAAATGAGTGTAAGCTTTTTATATGCATCTTATTTAATTTTGTTAGTATTTCAAATTTAGAATACTTCATGTACATTAAAAACTTAGATACTTACACCTGGAGGGTGCATATTCTTGCTACTATTCCCAAATAAATTTTCTATAATATAAATATAAGGAAAAAAATGAAATATCCCCTGTTTTACTTAGGCTTTTAGATTTTAAAGTTAATTAACTAGGTTTGCAATAATTTTGGTACGGTTTAACAGCATGTATATATATGATCAAAGTAGTTTCAAGCTATGGAAGGTATTCTGCTGTGCTTGCTAGTATTGTTGGTAGCTGGGTGTGCTGACATGTTACTGCATTGGCTTCACTCCATTTGGGATTTTGTAAGTCACACTGGGAACGTCAGCCAAACCAAATTTGGTGTGTGTTAGAGAGAGAGAGGAGAGAGAGAGAGAGAGAGGAGGAGAGAGAGAGAGAGAGAGAGAGCAACACGTAGAGAGCAGATTACGTGTATGGTGTAAGGGCGGAAAGGAGGACAGGTGTGTTTTATGAATGAACTGCGGCCATGGAAGGCAACCAATGACTTCTTGTTGATCAAGAGTGGAAGGTGCTGTATCGACTCTCAGTACAGTTTCAAAAACTCAATAATTAGGAAGGTTAGGTAGGCTAAACCAGCCATGCTCAAGCCATACGAACGCAAAGTCCAGTGAGTACAACTCAGAGGTATCAGGCAGGTGTCATATCACATCCAATGTTGGATTTCATCAAATTCATGACTGTGAAAAAGCATCCAGACTGCTGATTGTTCCTTCACATTACCAAAATTATAGGCAAAAGCTTTTACTCCACCTTAGGATTAAAAACAATAAAAAATATGAGGGATAATGATTTATTATAGTAGGAAATGGGACTTATTGACTCAAGTTCAAATCCTGGACAAAGGCTGCTTGATGTGATTCACATGGTGCTAATACCTTTTGGGAATAGTAGTATCCATTCTATTCTCCCTCCAGCTATGGGTAAATGTAGGACAGGACTGGACTCACAATCTGGTTTAAGATACCAGTCTAGGAGAAAACTTCAATTCAAACCTGCTAACAATACACTTAAAAATTGACATGTGTCACATCATACTCTTTGCAGAAGGGGTTGGGTATATATTTAAAACTTTGCCTACCTAATTCCCCATGATTCAGTGATTCTTGAGAGGTTTGGAGGTAAAGTTTTTCTATACCATTATTAGAAATTTAAATAAAATTTCCCATGTTATCTGTGTTTTTCTCATGTTTTAATCTTTTGTCAAAATAATGATCAAAGATGAATTTTATTAAGATCTTAAAATGGGAAGGGACTTTACTTAACCAATCATCCTATACAAATAAAGCTTCTATTTATTTTTACACTAAATGTCAAACATTTCAAGATTTGGTAATAGTTATCTCTTAGGCAATAATTAAACTATAGCCAAAGAAAAGATAAACTGGTATACATGCGGGTGTTCTCGTAAATTAGAGATCATTTCGCACGTATTTATATGGTAAACAGAACCACCCTCTTTCTAAATTGATTAAAATCAATACCTCTTTCAAAACTGACAAATCAAAGATGCAGAGTAAGGTTTTCTCTGAATGACTAAATAATAAAAAAAATTTTTCTTTAAACATTTTCCTGACTTTTATGGCCAGACCATTTATCTTCATTTGTGACAGGACTTCCTATGTGATATTTAATATTTTTGTCATGCCTGCTTCCCAAACAGTGGAGGCTTTTGGAGAATTTGCTATGTATTTCGAAAATAAACCTTTTGATGCCCAAGACCTACATATATCACATGTATTATTCATCATTCACAAGTTGTGCCAAACAGCATGGGATTCCCATGACTCTTCTGGCCAGCCATCTCTTCATCAGTCTTCTGCAGGCATCCAGAATTCCACAGAGGAGCGGATTCATGTAGGCGTTTCTGGTTGGCCCATACTAGTATTGTCCATTGTATTGATGTCCATATAGGAAAAACAATCCATTTATGTGTTCCTTGCTTCTTCAGAGGTCCAGCAGGTCGGTGTTTGTCTTACAATTGGATGGTTTTGTGTTGATAGGAGGTAATTGACTGTTTCAGCTGGCTTATTTTTGGGTGGGGGGCATTTACAAAAGCTTCTAGTTCTTAACAGCCACTTTATTTAATATACAGAGGTATACAGCTTCCAGTGATTTTCCAAGGGTTTACTTTTATTTCATAATTTCAGATCTTTATTAAGAGATTTATACGAGTACAGATAGTTGTTGATTAGAATGATCAATCAGAAATATCTGTGATAGCAACTAAAAGACATTGAGATTGTTAGTATCAGGTACTATTGTATGGTTGCACACCTGTACTCTTAACAAAGCACTTAGAGAAAAAGCTAAATGGAAAACTACACAAAAATTGCTGTCTTGAAAAATTCCTTGGAAGTAGCATCTCATAAATAGCAGCTATATTGACTTGCTCCGATCTCACAACCATCAGCTATGATGGAACAAACATGTTGGGGCATGGACTGGAGATAGGAAGGATTACAAACTCATAAGGGACATTAACTCACGACTCCCACACATAGACACACCAGTGTTGCCGTTCAGCAAAGACTTAAATTTAATTAGCTCCGTGCAGACATAGATGTAATAGATCTAGAGAATCTACCAGAATTGATGGATGGCCAGAGGGTTCAAAGGAATCAACCATGGCTAATTATTTCAAGTTCATTGGAAAACCAGCCGTTAAATAAACAAACAGGATTCTTTTTAAATCTTGGGAATTATTTGGATGGTCCCATTTTTAACCTGAGGAGTTGCAAGATGATAAAGTAGATTTTTTAAGGACACAAGTATTAATTATATGTAATTAAATTATTTGGTTAAAAATGAGTGCTTTAGGTAACACTGATGACCCAAAAGTTACACACTTCGGATAATGTCAAAGTACCTTAAGGCAGAGCAAAAGAAGCATGTACTGTCATTTTCGTTGATGCTTCATTATAAAAAAACATTTCTATATGTCTGTTGAATGGTCTAAAAACTTAACTGTATTAAAATAAATTATATTGAGAATAAAAAAATGAATATAAGAAGATATAGATTATATTTTAAGTTTATTGTTTTTGTTTAAATTAAAAAGTTTTTCAAAATTTTTTAAAAATTTTTTTTCAGTCTTTTTTTAAAACTTTCATTTCCATTCTATTTTATGTTTCTATTTTTTTCTTGTTCATTATTCTGGCTTATTCATCTTTTTTTTTCTTTTTAATTATTTTGTCTTTTTCCTCTCTCCACCCCCCATTTTTCATTTTCATTGAGTAATTTCATAATATTCACCTTCTTTACTTATCACTTCATTTCCTGATATTTACTTTCTATATGTTTAATGTTAACCCTTCCCTCCATGCCACCCGGCTTTTTTCCCCATGCAGCATTTCAGTGGACAGAAAACAATTTCTCAGTTGGGAAAACTGAATGAGGGTAGATAAAGTAGCTGTCAATTATTGATTCTGAAACTCGGGAATCAATACTACACACACACATTATATATTACATATATATATAATACTATATATACTCTCCCGATTCATCTCCATTTTATGAACCATTTGTAGGAAAAGTAGACTGATTAGACTGGAATAACAGATTCAAGTTATGCCAAGCAGGAGTCTTCTCCATCATCTTTCTCTTGAGGTCTGTTCACCCCTCTGAAATGTTATCTGAATAGTTCATAGGAAATGACAAATCCAAGTTCAATGTTACTTCTGGATTTGCAGTTATTCAGGAAATTATAGTACAAGTTTATAACATTAACATTGACCAATGTACTGGGAAGACACTGGTCTGAATGTTAAAATTGATTTATGCAATTTTAAAGATGCACGTTGTTATGTGTGTTATATTATAATATATACTATTAATATATAATATATATATAATGAAGAAAATAACGATTAGGAAAAAATAACCATTTCCTCTCTCTCTCTTCCACACACCACACACACACACACACACAATCACATCAACCTCTCCACGATGAGCAGATGTGATACTGGGTCAATTTCCTTAGCATCTTAACAAGGTCATTTCAGAGTTTTTCTTTTGCCTAGACTGGTTAACAAACCAAGCGTTTTAAATAAGTTCAGACAACCAGTTTCTCAAATGTCAACAGTTTGAGAAAAACTAAACCAAATTGATGAGAAATATTATTTTTATTGCGCCAGCTAAACTGTTATCTTCAGTCTGACAGGGTTTGAAAATTACTAGTATATTCAGGCCCATGAGAGACACCTGAAGGAATCAAAAATGTACATTTGTTAGCTATAATAATAACCAAAATAGGACAGAGTTCAAGTACATCAGGAGTAATAATAATGAATAAGATGATACATTTCTCTGGGTACTTGAGATACAGAGGTCAACATAATCCGGGTAGGATACGCTAGTGTTAATACAAGAAGAGCGCAGGAGAACTTGTTCCACTTCCTGCGGATTATTGACCACTCCTAGTGGACACAGAGGGAAAATGAAGATAAAAAAAAAGATAGATGATACTTGGACCTAGCCAGAGAACGAAAAACAATGCTAGATTGGTACATACCAAATGAACTCCGGAAAGCGCCAAGGATTTTGAAAAGGAGGGAATAGGAAATCAGAGGAAGAATCAAGACCATCCAAACCCCAGCAAGCATTTGTAAAGATCAGCTAGAATACTCAGAAGGAGTTCTAGAGACCGCAAGGAAACTGATTTTCACCCTCAACCAGGCTTATGGCAGGTATAATTAGAAAAAAAAAAAACTCTCAAGAAATATTAAATAATATAAAACTATCAGATTTCAGACAATAGTTTTTAAAAAAAAAAATTCCATAACAAAGCTGAATTCATGGGACATATTTCTATGGTTTAATTCAATATAACAAAGTACATTTATCATACAACAATTTAATAATATGAGGGGACAAAAATAGATAAATTAATATATTTTTTAAATGCTGATACTTTGACTTTACTAATCAAAATAATTTCAAATATTCCATTTGTAAATATTTGAATAAAAAAAAATAGTTTCTGAAATTTCAGTGTTACATGGACACCACAATTATGTGACATTTAGTAATTACTTGCAGATTTTGGATATTTTTTAAAAATTCAAAATTTACAGAATTTTTAAACTATTAGAATATGTTAAGAACTTGTTAATAGACTGATATATAGCATTTTCTAGGTTTTGAACAACATTCAATAGATACTCTGCCTCACGCTAAGAAAACTTGATACATGTAGTGAATTCCCGCCGCAAAGAAAATTTAGTTGATGAAGAACTGCTTGAACTGCAGATAGTAGAATTGGCCTTTGACTTTACATATTCAGATAATATGAAGCTGTGAAAACTTCGTTAGCACCCTATGGGCTGGGGTTCAAATATCTTTTTCTTTAGTACCCTGTGTTACTAACAAAGGCAGTGGCCTTTTTGGAACAACCAAAATGGTCCGAATTCTTGTTTACTGGGCGATAAAAATGTAGTGACCTGACACAAGCTTCAAGGGTTCTAATCACAAAAGGACTTCTATGAATCTCTTTACGAATAAGCGACCAAAAATTCCTATGCTATTTGTAGTCACACTTTTTGAAACTTTCATTTCATTTAGGTATATTCAATACATTTTTATATTCACACTTTCCTATCTCTTACAGTGTCTATATTATTTTTAGCTAAAACAAGGTTTAATCTTTTTTTCCCATTTCATTTTTTCCAAAACCATATTTTAAAGACTATTTAGGAGACTTCTTAATAACTATGGTAAATACTTTTTTTGGGCAAAAATGCTAAGACAGTGAACCAGACCACCCAGGGATCTAAGGACCTGGGTGGGTGCTGGCGTAAAAGAATATGTTGGTTTCTCAGCTGCTGCTTACTGCTACTTTCTTGGTGGTTTCATTGCCTCGCTGCAACACATGCAGGTTACTTTAACTATAGTTAAATTTTATACAATTAAAAAATACAACAATAGTTTAAATTCCAATTATCTGCGTATTATTTCAATGAAAGCAGGTTACCATGCCACATTTTTTTTTGTTTTCTTACACTTGAAAATTCATCTCAAAAAATTAAACAAGAAAAATTATGGTGAGGTCGAATATTTTTGGAGGATATGTCGCTTTTAATTGAAGTTCGTTTCGAGCACACATGGAGCATGTTCTGCCCATGCTATAACCATTGCTGATGAGACCTTAATGGTCTAAATGTAAATTCAGGGATATGACATTTTCTCGATTCATTTGCCTTACATTTGAAACATATATGCCGCCTAAAATTCATTAATTATTAACTAATTAATTTTCAAAATTAGGTACGGACTATCAATTAAGCACATATCCTTCCAAAAATTGTTGGCTTAAAGCCATATAAAAAATAAACACATTCTATTGGTTTACTAACCTCAAATATTATATCTAATACTATATATATATATAGTTAAGGAGAGAGAGAGACATATATATATATATTATATTATAATACGTATATACTCTATATTAAGGCATTAACAACAGTGATAAGACAAATAGGGGAATATTTCTTTTTATATCTTTTTAAAGCGACCTTTTCAACTAATTTCAGCAAATAAAATCCACAAAAATTTTGCCAACCCATGTATATTAGAATAACCTATTGCTGCAATCAACCTCAAATCAACCCAACTCATGTCACTACGCCTTTCCAACTAAAAACTTTAAAAATTTATCCACAAATCAAATTGCCAGCAGAAAATCAATTTATTTTACTGGACTGCACACACTGCCAAAAAAACAATATTTGCAGAGGTCAGAATTGGTTAATCTGCATGGCGGCACTCAGTGAAGAATCAAACTCACTTGAAATATCTTGAGATACTTTTCCTGGTTTTCTTCACTATGGTATGCACTCAAACAGTACAGCCATTTTATTGTAGAAGTCTGTTTTGAAAAGAATAAGTGTTGACTGATTGCTATTTTTGAGAGAATTATAGAGGGTCATGGCACAAACCTTGTGGACAGATTTGTCGCAGACAATTTTTAAAATTGATACTTCACCCAAAAATTCTTTGAGGTTATACAGTAATTTTTTGTGGGATAACAAAACAACAACAAAAAAAAACTTGGAAATCTAAAGATAGTTTGGTTTTTCTGCGCTCAACTTGATACATTGCAGAATTATAATAACTTACATCTGTATTGAAACAATGACTTTGGGTGTTTAATTATATTTTTGCCAATTTTCCCAAATAGCTTAATTAGATGTGTCTGTATTTGGGCAAAGTCATTTCTAGTCCAAAACCAAACGAGTCTGACAAAATGTTACTTTGGTATATATATTTTATACCTAAATTCTGATGGTATTGATTCTACATTTTATCTTAAAATTGGTCTTTAAAAGCTTCAATTATAAAACTACTTTAATGTGCCTTACCATAGTTGGTCAGACAAGATGTATGCTTATGGACAAATTACAATGTTATCTATGCAATCCAATGCATAAAATACAAATTCTTATACAGTAAATATCATACAAGTACACCCCAAAATCAATTTTTTCATATAAATAAAAAATTTTTTATTTTAAACTCGAAATAATTTTTTTTTTTTCTTTTTTTTTTCTTTTTTAAAAAACTAAAAATTTTTTTTTTTTAATTAAAAAAAATTTTTTTTTTTTTTTTTTTTTTTTTCTTTTTTTTTTTTTTTAAAAATCGTGTTAATTTTTTCTTCTCAAACAAAAATACAGGATTTTATTTATTTCTATTCGATTTATAGTAACACATAACAGATTATTAGGTATTATTTTATTACTAAACTCTATCCCATTTAATAAGAAACTGTAACGCATAAAAATAAACCTGCAACACTTCTGTAAGTCAATAATTCAATGCTTATAATATTATATATATATATATATATAATATTTTACCAACCCTTCCTCATGGAGTAGGATCTAACACAAGGTAAATTTCTTAGGCAGAGTTTAATAGTTTTGAATCTAGGAACTAGTCACTTAACCAAGATATTAAAGAAACCCAGTCTGCGCCTACTATTTACCCTAGAGGGGGGAGAATTAGAAAACTTGGCGGAGTGGCCTATTGCTGAATATCGCTGGACAGTTGAGGGAGTCTAGCACTAGGACCAGTGAGAATTTGTATTGGCTGAGGGGAGTGGTCACACCTACTGTGACCAATTTAGTTTTGAAATTAGAAGAAGAAAGAAACTAAAAACGGAAAATAATTCGCGGCTGACTTCGGCTGTAGATTCAAAACAGGATGGGCGATCGGCAATGACCCTGACCGGGCAGATCAAAGCGGTGGTGGCCGGATAGGGCTGACCATATCAGTTAGGCTTAAATCTCAAGTTAGGTCGGAATCCCAGAAGCGAGGGCAGCGGTCATAGGACAAGTCTTTTGATGTTTAATCAGACTTTAGTCGCTCGGAAAAAGGATAAATCCTGTTTTTTTAGATTTACCGGAAAATCGAAAATCGAAATTAAAAAAAAAACCCAAATGTATTTAAAAGGGATACTCAAGTTGCAGAAGATCGCGGAAAGAGAATCTTTGGTTATGTTTTCCTTAAAACACTAAGAATGGAGATAAACTCTTGTTTGAATAAATCGAAATTCAAAAGAAGTCAAATGCTATTTAAAAACTTCAAGTGCGCCAGAAGAGATGCACTTTAGATTGGTGAGCGGAGTTAAATTTCGATGGTGTTTGAAACAAGAGATCGGAGGCGGATTACCCTGTTGAGTTGGGAGGAGCAGAAAAATTCCTAATATCTTCATGCCCGGCCGGAAATAAAATTGTCCGATTTGAAATGGTCTATTTTAACTCAGACGTTTTTGGCTTGAGAGGCAGACGAGCCGAATGGGCAGTAAGGCCCAAACGGCGCAGATGAAGTTGTTGATTGGCTTGAGAACCGGGCTAGCTGAATAGAATTAACGCATATGAAAGCCGAGAGTAACTGACTTCAGGCTAAGACCATTTTGAAAAACTTTTAGTCAAACTTACGAACTGTTTTTTGCACAATACTTTGCAGAAGGACAAGAAGTTTAGTAGCGGTACATCACTCCCACAGACCTTGAGAGTTAATTACTTGTTGTATTCTTGTATTTTTGAATATAAATGTTGTTGATTTTTTGAAAAAAGAGTCGTTAATTTTTTTATGTGACCCAATAGGCCGCCATTTAACCTCGCGAAAATCAGTTTCTATAGCAGATTTCTAGCCCATTTTTTTGGCTGGCTGGTCAACGGGTTCGTCTTATGCCTTCCTCTCCCTTATCATGTGATACCAGTGACCTTACACCATTTTAATTCCCTTAGAAAAAATAGTTTGTTTTAGTTTTAATATTCCCTAAAAAGGAGGTGTAAATGCATTCTTGGAGATAGGTGGAGATTGTTTGCCTTGTGTTAGAACACTGTAGTAGAACGTGAAAGCAAAAGGCTTTAGTAGTTAAAAATTGAAAAGTTTTGTAAGGCTCAAATTCAGCATAGGAATTTGTCTTAGGCAGGGTTGATTCAAAACTAGGGCAAAGAAGGTCCATTTCTTTTTCCAGTCTGAAACCGTGGGTATCAGTAACAAATTTTCTCTTGGTATCCAGTTAATGGATACTGGATTTTTGGGTGGTCAGTGTCACCACATTCTTAGGAAAGGTACTGAGAAATAGTGACTCTGAATTCAAACCTGGTAAGTTGCTAACAAGGTAAATTATATTCCATTTTCTTAAAATTGTATTTATTCTGAATAGTTTAAACAAGTGTTTTTCTTATTAAATTGTAAATATATTTCAATTGTAAAATTATTTCTTATCCTCTAGTCTAACATACATTTTGTACTTTTAAGACCAAATAAGTTAAGTAACCCAAAAACCCTTTTGTACGTTATTTTATTTGTAAGTTATGGATAAGCTAAATGTTTTATAGTTTAGAATTTTTGTAATTATGAGGTGTAAACCTTTCCTGTTGACTTTATCAGAGCCCCTTTTATTTGAATTTTGTTTTACTTCATGTATTGTAAATGTAAATTTATCATCCCTTTTTGTATATTTGTAACTTATACACATTTTTTGTCTAAATTGTAGTTTTTTCATTGGCTGTACTGTGTGGAAATAAAACTTATGAAAACAGTTATTTGTGATCTGTAGTTCTTATGCACATAATTTTATGCAAGCAATGAAAGTTGATGCAAACAAATGAAAGCCAATTGCAAGCATAAAAATCAGGTGGATGTGGGACTCTACCAACTCTAACCGGCACTGGAGGGAGAATAGTTTGATTTATAAACTTCTCCAGTGTATTAGCATTATATGAAATGCAAATTATCTCATTCAGGATTTGAACTCGTTTTTGCTGTGTCCATTTCTTATGTTTGGTAACAATTAATGCCACGTACCTCCATACCTCTAGTATTTACATTATTTTTGTACTTCTAAATATTCATATTTTTGGCAATTAGAATTTCAGTGTCATAAATAATATGACATTTGCACCTAAGATTAGTTGGGTTGGTCTTACAGCATGTCAATCTTTGTTAGGTTATTTAATGCTGCATTAGTATTTTTTTCCAAGTACTCATATAGTTTTCAACTAACTAATGATAATCATTGAAAATAACTATAGTCTCAAGTAACTATTCTTAAATAACTATATTTATACACATTTTTATTGTTTCAAGCAATTTCCTATTTAATAATATTGTTTGATTACAATATATGGTATCAAATATTCTATCTATTATTAATCATTTGCAAACAATTATAGATTATTTGACATGCAATTATTCTAGTGTCAAATAATTATTCTTGGAGGTGCTCAGATGGTGTGGAAGTTATTGTTCTGTGGTTACCAAAGTTCAAAATCCTGAATGGAGGCTGTTGGCATTTCTCTCATAGAACATACCCTTTGGAAAGGTATGAATTCAACTATTCTCCTTCCAGCTATGGGTAATGGTGGGACTTGGAAAAAATACTTAATGTCAGCATTAAATAACCTAACAATGATTGACATGCTGTAAGACCAACCAATCTTTAACCTTGGTATGAAAACTGGTCAAGAGAGAAGTAAAACTCTTTTAATTCAAACCTTGTTAAACTCCACTTAAAAATTGAATTTGTGTTACATTCCTGCTCATATGGAAGGTTGGGTAAAACATACTTTAGAGAAGATACTTAGTTGTCACATGTTTCTAGTAAGTTCAAATCCTCATTAACAATTGTTTTAATGAACTGTCTTGACACGGATGACACATAATTTGGTTGCTTGAAACAAAACATCTTTGTGAATTGAACTATAACTCATGTCTTTCCCACTCACAAAAAATTCAACTTGACTTTTTTAAAATCAAGCAACATCGCCTCAACTGTTTTTGCTGAATTTTTTAGATGAGGCTTGATAATTTGTATTATTTCAGATAATTGTCCTTCATCTTTATTGTTATCGAGTCAATGTTTGGCTGGTGTACAGTTGGACACATGGTGCAACAGATATAAGGGTTGAGTTAATACAGTTCTAATGTGACAATCATCTCTAGGTGCAGGTTCAACCCTGGCCAAAGGTGATAATAACATAGAAATACTTAACAAACTTATTACCCAATTTCATGGTTAAGTGGAATGAGAACAGTGTACCCCATGGATTGAATAAAGGTTTCAGGTTTAAAGTTCCAAGAAGGTTCCCAAGTTCGAAGAGAAGGTTTTTGAGTCCGAGAAGGTTACCAAGTTTGACAAGAAATAGCTGAAGATGGCTGGAGGGCACATCAGTAGAAATGTTGTGTAGATAACAATAAAAATGAGGACAATAGTCTAAATAAGCAAAATAATACAAATCACTCAACTGGGGTCAAGTTTAGCACCCTGACCTGTAGCCAAACAGAAGTAGCCATGTGGGTTAATTTAACTGTGCATAAGAAATTGAAAGAATTTTAAGTAGAATGCAAGAGTATCATTTGGCTGGCAATATGGTTTCTACCTTTTAAATTTAGTGCATCTCCTGATGTCTGTAGTTAATGTCAATGTACCATTTACATATTTTGAAAGAAATACTGGGTTTTTGTTGCAATTCTTATCATTTGCTGATAAGAGTAAATATTGATACGTTTCTTTTGTTTTCGTGTATTGTATTCTTAAAAATTTTATTTTCTGCTGTCTGTCTTATGAATAAACTATGACCAAATTAACAAGTTTTTCAGAAGACAACAATATTTTTTAATTATATATATATATATATATATATACTACTATATATATTATTATTGTATCCAATTGGGCGCTTTAATTTTTCCGTTGCAGTGTTTTCTACTATTACTAATATATATATATATATATATATACACACACATTGTTGTGGAGTCCACATATGCTTCTTTGTTGGTATATCTGATGTCTAATTTCAGTGTATATTATATATAATATATATATATATATATGTGTGTGTGTGTGTTGTGTGTGTTTTGTGTGTGTGTTATAGAGAAACAACCCTGATCCATAAAAATGCCAGCGACCACTGTAGCCAGTCAGTTTTTAAAAAAAAATCCTTCTAAAAGAAAGGTCATTCTTTTGTAATACTGGAACAAAATGATATGGAACTCAGTACATAATATCCAACTCAGGTTCTCAATTATTTCACACATCACTCATGCTTCACTCTAAATCCCCAAAATTTATATATATATATACAACTCCACTTAATAAATTAACCTTGTGTCACATCTTACTAATGTGAAGGGTTGGTATATATATATATATATATATGTGTGTGTGTGTGTGGTGAATTAATATTGGTAATATAATTTGTTATATTTATAAATAAAGAATGCTTGATATCATTGGCAGAGCCATGAATATCTAAGTCGTGTTGAGTAATAGTTACCATCATAGGAAATGGACTTGACGACCTGAGTTCAAACCTTGGACAAGTCTTTTTGCATTCATTATAGTGATAATACCCTTCGGAAAGTAAAAATCCAACTATTCTCCTCCATTAATCTATAGTAAATAATAGGGGAGATTTGGGCTTTTTAACTTTTGCTTTTAAACTCTGCTTAAGAAATTACCATGTGCTTCAAATTCCTACTTGATCGGAGTGGTTGTGTGTAACTAATATATATATATATATATATATATATTATTAATTATATGGAATATAAAAATCAATGGCGTTTGGTTAACTGTCAGTTTCTTGTGTATGCGATTTTCGAACCAAGTGCCCTGGTTTGAAAATCATATGGGGGAGAAACTGACTGTTACCAAGTGCCATTGACTTTATATATCACTACCCTAACTTATATATATATCGCCTACAATTTAAAGATATCTGCAGGAGAGTCATGAAGATATGCCATATTGACACAAATAAGTGGGAGGTAGATGCAAAAAATAGAGTGGCCTGTCGCCTTAATGTTAAGCAAGGCACAGGGAGGGGTGAGAAAGAGAGGAGAGTAGCCTCGATAGCAAAGAGAGCCAAAAAGAGGGAGAAAAGTCACCAGCCCCAGAAAGCATCACAGTTTGCATGCATTCAGTGCACCAAAAATTGTCACTCAAGAATTGGCCTGCAAGGTCACTTGCGTAAATACAGATAATTATTTTTTTGGACACTATACCATTGCCCTTAGTGATTTGAAAGATGCCAAGATAATATTATATATAATATATAAGAGAGTTCATAATTTGCTTGAAGCATTGTGTATGTATTGGTTAGGAGGTTGATTTAGAAGGCTATCACAATGCAGTTGGAATAAATAAAAAATAATAATACGGTAACAATGGTGTGTGTGTTTGACCTGTTATTTTTATTATTTCTTGAATTTTCGAGGTAATACCTCTTTATCAAAAGAATTGAACTGAAGCAGTACAGCTATGGCATTTCTTCCTAAATTTAGGAAGAAATGCCATACTGTACTGCTTCAGTTCAATTCTTTTGATAAAAGAGGTATTACCTCGAAAATTCAAGAAATAATAAAAAAATACAGGTCAACACACAACACCATTGTTACCGTATTATTATTTTTTATTTATTCCAAACTGCATTGTGATAGCCTTCTAATAACCTCCTAACCCAATATATATATATATAGTTAATAATATTATATATATTATATATACTTATATATATATACACACATATATATTTAATGATTAATTTCTATAAGTTTGTACACTTTGTGTGAAACATTTATGTTGAAATACATTAATAAATTTATTAAATATATTTTAAATATTTTAATTGTTTGGTTTTGGTTTGTTTTGTCTTTATGCATATCCACCTCACGTGGCGTTCATTCTAATGCCGACAAAGTTTTGAAATAAATTTAATTCCTTAATGAGTAATCAATTTTGCTTTATTTCAACTCTGTTATTTTCTATTCAACCCCATCAGATTATTACCCTAAACAGCAAGTAACTACCACACTGGTCAGAGTGGCCAGGAAGCTAACTGGTTGATTGAAGGGGTGCTCCACATTCCCCAAACCTCCAAAACTGGAACCCACCATCAGATAGAGTTTAACGTCATTCCCAGGACATGTTAGGACCCTCAGCCACCACCTTCTAGCACATATATAAAAAGGCGTTGGGGCTTGCCATAAGGGCAAATAGGTCGGGAACATTTCATATAGGTGCTCGGTCTTGGCGTACCAGCTGATCTGATTGGACGAGGGCCCCCGACTGCAACTGCAGGGGGTAATACTCCTCAATGGGACACCTGTTGGCTGTGGTTGGCAACCCGTGATGCTTAAGATAGACCTTACGGTGGTTGAGCAGTCATGACTTTGCAATACTCCCACGTTTGACTTCTTTCTCGGACTAGACGGGCAGTCGGAGACGCGCCTCTCCAATTCAATCAGCTTCGTGTCACGCCAAGCACTGAGCACCTATATGATTTTCCCGTACCCTATTGCCCTTATTGGCAAGCCCCCAACCCCGCTTTTATCATATATGTGCTTAGAAGGTGAGTGGCTGAGAGGTTCTACATGTCCTCGAGAATGACGTGAAACCTCTATCTGGAATGGCGGTGAGCGTTCCAGTTGCGAGGTTCTGGGGAATGTGGGAGCACCCCTTCATCACCATTAGCCTTCCTGGTACCACTCTGACCCAGCATGTAGTACTTGTTAGACGGTTTAATCTATGGGTTGAATAGAAAAACAAGAAGTTTGATAAACAAAATTTGATTTTCATTAAGAATTAATTATCTTCAAAACTTTGTCGATTAAATGACCCACGAGGTGGTGGATATGCCATAAAACAAATACAAACCAAACCAAACAATTAATATTTAAATATATTTAATAAATTTATTAAATGTAATTCAACATAAATGTTCACACAAGTGACAAACTTATAGAAAATTTAATCATTTAAATATATTATGTGTGAACTTATATATATATATTATATATATTATATATATTATTATATATATATATATTTGGTTTAGGGCAGGTTGATTTAGGAAGGCTCATCACAATGAGTTTTTGAAATAAAATTAAAAATAATAATTACCGGATAATAATTGGTGTTGTGTGGACCTGTATTTTTATTATTCTTGAATTTCGAGGTAAACCCCACATATAAGAAGAACTATAGCAGTACACCAGGCACGTCAATGAAAAAGCAAGCTGTAGCTCAATAGCAAGAAAAGAGGATACCTCGGAAAATTCAAGAAAATAATAAAAACAATACTAGGCAACCACTTCAAACACCAGTTACCGATTATTATTTATTTTATCCTAAACGCATGTGATAGCCTTCTAAATCAACCTCCTAACCAAACATACACTAAGCTAAGCAACAAATGAAACCTCATTATATACTAAAATTCTGTGCACTCCATCCACTAAGGGCAAGTATAGTGTCCAAAAAAGATTATTCTGGTTATTTACGCAAGGACCTTGCAGGCCAATTCTTGCCATTGACAATTTCTTGGTGCATGAATGCATGCCAAACGTGATGCATTTCTGGGGCTTGGTGACTTTTCTCCCTTCTTTGGCTCTCTTTTGACTGATCGAGGCTACTCTCCTTCTATTTCTCACCCCTCCCTGTGCCTTGCTTAACATAAGTGCGACCAGGCCACATCTTATTTTTTGCATCTACCTCCCACTTATCTTGTGTTTCCAAATTATGAGCGATACTTTCTATGGACTTCTTCCTGACAGATATCTTTAAATTGAGGCGATATATTATATAAGTTAGGGTAGTGATTATTAAAGTCAATGGGCGCACTTGTAACAGTCAGTATTTCTCCCCCAGTATTATTTTCAAGAGCGCGGGCACTTGGTTCGAAAATCGCATACACAAAGAAACTTTGACAGTTACCAAACGCCATTGTTTTATGATCATATTAATTAATATTATTAATTATATCATACTATAATATATACTATGTACACACCATACCACTCCATACACAGTAGGATTTGGACACATTGAGTTAATAACTTTCTTAAGCGATTTAAAGCAAGTTAAAAAAGCCCAACCCTCTACCCCTCATTATCCTAACCCTATATAGATGTATGGCAGCGAATAGTTGCGATTTACTTTCCCGCAGCGGATATTATCACACTATGAAATGCACAAAAGACCCTTGGTCCAAGGTTTGAACTCAGGTCGTCAAGTCCATCCCTTGATTGGTAACAATTACTCAACACACGACTTTAGATAATCATCATGCTCGCCAATAGATATCAAGCATTCTTATTTTCATTAAATATAACAAACTGGTATCATTACCAATATTAATTCCACACACACACACACATCCACATATACTTATAATATATATATACCAAACCCTCACATTAGTTAAGACGTGACACAACCGGTTTAATTTATTTAAGTGGAGCAGTTGTATCTAGTATATATAATATCTGGCGACGCATTTAGAAGTCGAAAGGCATTGCAGTGATCCGCTGTGAAAAGTACAATTGAAGAACCTGAGTTTGGATATTATGTACTGATCGTCATTACTCAATAATCTTGTATCCGTATATCAAAAGTAATGAACCTTTCTTTAGAAAGATTTTTTTAAAACCTGCGACTGGCCTTAACAGTATGGGTACTACCTGGCATTTTTATGGATCAGGGTTGTTTTCTCTATAACACCACCACACACAAACACACACACACACCACACACACAGCAGTACATACGTAAGATATAATACCATACTACTTATATATATATATACACGGTTGAATTAGACGATCAGATATACAACATAAGAAGCAGTATATGTGCTCACAACAACAATGTGTATGTAATATATTATTATAGATATATTATTACGGAATAGTAGAAGACACCTGCAACGAGAAAAATTTAAAGCGCCATAGTTGGATAACTAATATATATATAAACTATACGTTATATCACATACTATATATACTATATACTATCTATAATTAAAAATATGTCTGTCTTCTGAAAAAACTTTGTTTAATTTGGTCATAGTTTATTCATAGACAGACAGCAGAAAAAAAAATTTTTTAAGAATACAATACACGAAAACAAAAGAAACGTATCAATATTTACTCTTATTCAGCAAAAAATGATAAGAATTGCACAAAAACCCAGTATTTCTTCAACAAATATGTAAATGGTACATTGACATTAACTACAGGACATCAGGAGATGCACTAAATTTAAAAGGTAGAAACCATATTGCCAGCAAATGATACTCTTGCATTCTACTTAAAATTCTTTCAATTTCTTATGCACAGTTAAATTAACCCACATGGCTACTTCTGTTTGGCTACAGGTCAGGGTGCTAAACTTGACCCCAGTTGAGTGATTTGTATTATTTTGCTTATTTAGAACTATTGTCCTCATTTTTATTGTTATCTACACAACATTTCTACTGATGTGCCCTCCAGCCATCTTCAGCTATTTCTTGTCAAACTTGGTAACCTTCTCGGACTCAAAAACCTTCTCTTCGAACTTGGGAACCTTCTTGGAACTTTAAACTGAAACCTTTATTCAATCCATGGGGTACACTGTTCTCATTCCATTAACCATGATTGGGTATAAGTGTTAAGTATTCTATGTTATTATCACCTTTGGCCAGGGTTGAACCTGCAACCTAGAGATGATTGTCACTTAGAACTGTATTAACTCAACCCTTATATCTGTTGCACCATGTGTCCAACTGTACACCAGCCAAAACATTGACTCGATAACAATAAAGATGAGGACAATTATCTGAATAATACAAATTATCAAGCCTCATCTAAAAAATTCAGCAAAACAGTTGAGCGATGTTGCTTGATTTTAAAAGTCAAGTTGAAGTTTTTGTGAGTGGGAAAGACATGAGTTATAGTTCAATTCACCAGATGTTTTGTTTCAAGCAACAAATTATGTGTCATCCGTGTCAAGAACAGTTCATTAAAACAATTGTTAATGAGGATTTGAACTTAATCAGAAACATGTGACAACTAAGTATCTTCTCTAAAGTATGTATTTACCCAACCTCTCCATATGAGCAGGATGTAACACAAATTCAATTTTTAAGTGGAGTTTAACAGGTTTGAATTAAAAGAGTTTTACTTCTCCTTGACCAGTTTTCATACCAAGGTTAAAGATTGGTTGGTCTTACAGCATGTCAATCATTGTTAGGTTATTTAATGCTGACATTAGTATTTTTTCCAAGTCCCACCATTTACCCATAGCTGGAAGGAGAATAGTTGAATTCATACCTTTCCAAAGGGTATGTTCTATGAGAAATGCCAACAGCCTCATTCAGGATTTGAACTTTGGTACCCAAGAACAATAACTTCCACACCATCTGAGCACCTCCAAGAATAATTATTTGACACTATAATTGCATTCAAATAATCTATAATTGTTTGCAAATTATTAATAATAGATAGGAATATTTGATACCATATATGTGTAATCAAACAAATATTATTAAATAGGAATAATTACTTGAAACAATAAAAATGTGTATAAATTATTAGTATTAAGAATAGTTACTTGAGACTATAGTTATTTTCAAATGATTATCATTAGTTAGTTGAAACTATATGAGTACTTGGAAAAAAATACTAATGCCAGCATTAAATAACCTAACAAAGATTGACATGCTGTAAGACCAACCAACTAATCTTAGGTGCAATGTCATATTATTATGACACTGAAATTCTATTGCCAAAAATATGAATATTTAGAAGTACAAAAATAATGTAAATACTAGAGGTATGGAGGTACGTGGCATTATTGTTACCATCATAAGAAATGGACACAGCAAGACGAGTTCAAATCCTGAATGAGATAATTTGCATTTCATATAATGCTAATACACTGGAGAAAGTTATAAATCAAACTATTCTCCCTCCAGTGCCGGTTTAGAGTTGGTAGAGTCACATCCACCTGATTTTATGCTTGCAATTGGCTTTCATTTGTTTGCATCAACTTTCATTTGCTTGCATAAATTATGTGCATAAGAACTACAGATCACAAATACTGTTTTCATAAGTTTTATTTCCACACAGTACAGCCATGAAAAACTACAATTTAGACAAAAAATGTGTATAAGTTACAAATATACAAAAGGGATGATAAATTTACATTTACAATACATAAGATAAAACAAAATTCAAATAAAAAGGGGCTCTGATAAAAGTCAACAGGAAAGGTTTACACCTCATAATTACAAAATTCTAAACATATAAAACATTTAAGCTTATCCATAACTTACAAAATAAAATAACGTACAAAAAGGGTTTTTGGGTTACTTAACTTATTTGTCTTAAAAGTACAAAATGTATGTTAGACTAGAGGATAAGAAAATAATTTACAATTGAAATATATTTACAATTTAATAAGAAAAAACACTTGTTTAAACTATTCAGAATAAATACAATTTTAAGAAGAATGGAATATAATTTACCTTGTTAGCACTTACCAGGGTTGGATTCAGAGTCACTATTTCTCAGTACCTTTCCTAAGAATGTGGTGACACTGACCACCCAAAAATCCAGTATTCATTAACTGGATACCAAGAGAAATTTGTTACTGATACCCACGGTTGTCAGACTGGAAAAGAATGGACCTTCTTTGCTAGTTTTGAATCACCCTGCCTAAGACCAAATTCCTATGCTGAATTTGAGCCTTACAAAACTTTCATTTTTAACTACTAAAGCCTTTTGCTTTCACTGTCTACTACAGTGTTCTACACAAGGCAAACAATCTTCCACCTATCTCCAAGAATGCATTTACACCTCCTTTTTAGGGGATATTAAAACTAACAAACTATTTTTTCTAAGGGAATTTAAAATGGTGGTAAGGTCACTGGGTACTCACATGATAAGGGAGAGGGAAGGCATAAGACGAACCCGTTGACCAGCCAGCCCAAAAAATGGGCTAGAAATCTGCTATAGAAACTGATTTCCGAGGTTAATGGCGGCCTATTGGTCACATAAAAAAATAACGACTCTTTTTCTTCAAAAATCAACAACATTTATATTCAAAAATACAAGAATACAAATAATTACTTCTCAAGGTCTGTGGGAGTGATGTACCCGTAACTAAATACTTCTGGTCTTCTGCAAAGTATTGTGCAAAACAGTTCGTAAGTTGACTAAGTTTTCAAAATGGTCTTAGCTGAAGTCAGTTACTCTCGGCTTTCAGTATTGCGTTAATCTATTCAGCTAGCCCGGTTCTCAGCAATCACAACTTCATCTGCCCGTTTGGCCTTATCTGCCCATTCGGCCTCGTCTGCCTCTCAAGCCAAAAACGTCTGAGTTAAATAACATTCAATCGGAACAATTTATTTCCGGCCGCATGAAAGATATTAGGAATTTTTCTGCTCCTCCCACTCAAGCAGGGTAACCGCCTCCCTCTTGTTTCAACCAGCCAATCGAATTTACTTCCGCTCACCAATCTAAGTGCCATCTCTTCTGGCCACTTGAATGTTTTTAAATACATTTGACTTTCTTTAATTTCGATTTTCAACAAGAGTTATCTCCATTCTTAAGTGTTTAAGGAAACAATAAACCAAAGATTCTCTTTCCCGACGATCTTCTGGCCACTTGAGTATCCTTTTAATACATTTGGTTTTTTTTTTAATTTCGATTTTCATTTTCCGGTAATCTATAAAACAGGATTTATCTTTTTCCGAGCGACTAAAGTCTGATTACATCAAAGACTTGTCTATGACCGCTGCCTCTCGCTTCTGGGAGTTCCGACCTACTTGAGATTTTACTACTGATATGGTCAGCCCTATCCCGGCCACCATCCGCTTTGACTGCCCGGTCGAGGTCATTGCCGGATCGCCCATCTGTTTTGAATCTACAGCCGAAGTCAGCCGGCGAATTATATTTCCGTTTTTATTTTCTTTCTTTCTTCTAATTTCAAAACCTAAATTGGTCACAGTAGGTGTGACACTCCTCCTCAGCCAATACAATCTCACTGGTCTAGTGCTAGACTCCCTCACTGTCCAGCTGATATCAGCAATAGGCCACTCCGCCAACTTTTTATTCTCCCCCTGCTATGGGTAAATAGTAGGGCAGACTGGGTTCTTTAATCTTGGTTAGGCAACTAGTCTAATTCAAAAGCTATTAAACTCTGCCTAAGAAATTTACCTTGTGTTAGATCCTACTCATGAGGAAGGGTTGGTAAATATATATATATATATATATATATATTATATATATAATGCAATTTGATATTGACTTACAGAAGTGTTGCAGTTTTATTTTTGCTTACAGTTTCTTATTAAATGTAGAGTTTAGTAATAAATAATACCTAATGATATCTGTTATTGTTATATAATATTCGAATAGAAATAATAAAATCCTGGTATTTTTGTTTGAGAAGAAAAATTAACATTTTATGAAAAATTGTTTGGGGTGTACTTGTATGTTTTACTGTATAAGAATTTGTATTTTATGCCTTGATTGCATAGATACATTATGTAATTTCCATACATACATCTTGTCTGACCAAATATGGTAAGGCACATTAAAGTAGTTATAAATTGAGGCTTTAGACCAAATTTAGATAAGAATGTAGAATCATCCAATCAGAATTTAGGTATAAATATATATACCAAATAACATTTTGTCCAGACTCGTTTGGTTTTGGACTAGAATGGAACTTTGCCCAAATACAGACAACTTAATTACTTATTTGAAATTGGCAAAATATAATTAAACACCCAAAGTCATTGTTTCAATACAAGATGTAAAGTTATTATAATTCTGTCATTTCAAGTTTGCCTCCAAAATACCAAACAATCTTTAGATTCCAGTTTTTTTTTTTTTGTTGTTTTTTATCCCTACAAAAAATTTACTGTATAACCTCAAAGCATTTTTGGTGAAGTATCAATTTAAAAAATTGTCTGCGACAAACTGTCCACAAGGTTTGTGCCATGACCCTCTATAATTCTCTCAAAATAGCAATCAGTTCACACTTATTCTTTCAAAACAGACTTCTACATAAAATGGCTGTACTGTTGAGTGCATACCATAGTGAAGAAAACCAGGAAAGTATCTCAAGATATTTCAAGTGAGTTTGATCTTCACTGAGTGCCGCCATGCCAGATTAAGCCAATTCTGACTCTGCAACATATTGTTTTTGGCAGTGTGTGCAGTCCAGTAAATAAATTAGATTTTTTCTGCTGCAATTTGATTTGTGATAAATTTTTAAAGTTTTTAGTTGTGAGGCTAGTGAATGAGTTGGTTGATTTGAGTTGATTGCAGCATAGGTTATTCTTAATATTACATGGTTGGCAAAATGTTTGTGGATTTTATTGCTGAAATTAGTTGAAAAGAATCTTAAAAAAGATATAAAAGAAATATTCCTATTTGTCTTATCACTTTTGTTTATGCCTATATATATATATATATATATATATATATATATATATATATATGTTCTCTCCTCTCTTACTATATATATATATATATATATATATATATGAGGTTAAGTAAACAAATAGAATGTGTTTATTTTTATATGGCTTTAAGCCAACAATTTTTGGAGGATATGTGCTTAATTGAAGTCGTACCTAATTTTGAAAATTAATTAGTTAATAATTAATGAATTTTAGGCAGGCATATATGTTCAAATGTAAGGCTAAATGAATCGAGAAAATGTCAATCCCTGAATTTACATTTCGACCTATTAGGTCTCATCAGCAAGGTTATAGACATGGGAGACTGCTCCATGTGTGACTCGAAACGACTTCAATTAAGCACATATCCTCCAAAAATATTCGGCCTCACCATCAGTTTTTTTTTTAATTTTTGAGATGAATTTTCAAGTGTAAGAAACAAAAAAAATGTGCATGGTACCTGCTTTCATTGAAATAATACTGCAATATTGGAATTTTAACTATTGTTGTATTTTTTAATTGTATAAAATTTAACTATAGTTAAAAAGTAAACCTGCATGTGTGGCAGCGGCAATGAACCACCAGAAAGTAGCAGTAGCAGCCAAGCTGAGAAACCAACATATTCTTTTACGCCAGCCCCACCCCAGTCCTTAGATCCCTGGTGATCTGGTCACTGTCTTAGCATTTTTGCCAAAAAAAGTATTTCCCATAGTTTTAGAATCTCCTAAATAGTTTAAATATGGTTTTGGATGAATGGAAAAATATTACCTTGTTTTAGCTAAAAGTAAAATAGACACTGTAGAGATAGAAAGTGTGAATATTAAAAATGTATTGAATATACTAAATGAATGAAAGTTTCAAAGTGTGACTACAAAAGCATAGGAATTTGGTCCTTATGTAAAGAGATTCATAGAAGGTCCTTTTGTGATTAGACCCTGAAGCTGGTCAGGTCACTACATTTTTATCGCCCAGTAAACAAGATTCGGACCATTTTTGGTTGTTCAAAAGCCACTGCCTTTTTAGTACACAGGGTACTAAGAAAAAGATATTTGAACCCCAGCCCATAGGGTGCTAACAAGTTTTCACAGCTTCATATATCTGAATGTAATCAAAGGCCATTCTAAACATAATCTGCAGTTCAGCAGTTCTTCCATTAACACCACTAATAAATTTCTTTGCGGGAATTCACTACATGTATCAAGTTTCTATGGGCAGATATCATATTGATGTTGTTCAACATAGAAAAATGCTATATCAGTCTATTAACAAGTTCTTACAATTTTCTATAGTTTAAATTCTGTAAATTTTGAATTTTTTAAAAAATTATCCAAAATCTGAGTAATTATCTAAATGTCACATAATTTGTGTCATGTAACACTGAAATTTCAGAAACTAATTTTTTATTCAATTTTACAAATGGAATCATTTGAATTATTTGATTAGATTTAAGTCAAGTCAGCATTTAAAAAATAATTAATTATTCTATTTCTATGTCCCTCATATTATTAAATGTTGTATGATATTACTTGTTATATTAATTAAACCATAGAATATTCATGAATTCAGCTTATGAAATTTTTTTTTTTTAAACTATTGTCTGAAAATCTAAGATAAGGAATTATTATTAATATTATTTAATTTCTTGAGAGTTTTTTTTTTTTTTATATACCTGCCATAGCTGGTTGAGTGAAAATCAGTTTCCTTGGGTCTCTAGAACTCTTCTGAGTATTCTAGCTGATCTTAACAATGCTGCTGTTTGGATGGTCTTGATTCTTCCTCTGATTTCCTATTCACCCATACTCTTTTCAAAATCCTTGGCGACCATTCCAAGGGCACCAGTTGCAATTGGTATGACCAATTCTACAGTTTTTTCAGTTCTCTGGCTAGGTCCAAGTATTCATCTATCTTTTTATTTTATTTCATTTTCCCTCTGTGATCCACTAGGATGGTAAAATCCGCAAGATGACAAGTTCTCCTCTTCTTGTTAATTAACACTAGGTCGGGTCTCCTACCCGGGATTATGTGACCATCTGTATCTCAATACCCCAGAGAATGTTATGCATCTTTATTATTATTATTACTCTCTGATGTACTTGAACTCATGTCCTTATTTTGGTTATTATTATAGCTACAAACATTGTACATTTTGATTCCTTCAGGGTGTCTCTCATGGCTGATAAGCTAGTAATTTCAAACCCTGTCAACTGAAGATAACAGTTTAGCTGGCAATAAAATAATATTTCTCATCATATTTGTTAGTTTTTAAACTGTTGACTTGAGAACTGGTTGTCTGAACTTTTTAACCTTGGTTTGTTAACCAGTCTAGGAAAAGAAAAACTCTGAATTGAACCTGTTAAATTGCTTAAGAAATTGACCATGTATCACATCCTGCTCATGTGGAGAGGTGATGTGATTGTGTGTGTGTGTGTGTGTGAGAGAGAGAGAGAGGAAATGTATTTTTCCTAATCTGTTATTTTCTTCATATATATATATATATATATATATATATATATATATATACACACATACAACTGCATCTTTAATTGCATAAGATCAATTTTTAACATTCAGACCAGTGTCTTCCCATGTACTTTGTCAATGTTAATGTTATAACTTGTACTATATTCCTGAATAACTGCAAATCCAGAAAGTACATTGAACTTGGATTTCTGGGTTCATTTCCTATGACTATTCAGTATAACATTTCAGAGGGGTGAACAGACTCAAGAGAAAGATGATGGAGAAGACTCTGCTTGGCATAACTTGAATCTGTTATTCCAGTCTAATCATCTACTTTTCCTACAAATGGTTCATAAAATGGACGATGATGGGAGAGTATATATATATATATATATATGTATATATATGTGTGTGTGTAGTATTGATTCCCAGTTTCAGAATCAATAATTGACATGCTACTTTATCTACCTCATTCAGTTTTCCCACTGAGAAATTGTTTTCTGTCCACTGAATGCTGCATGGGGAAAAAAGCCGGGTGGCATGGAGGGAGGGTACATTAAACATATAAAGAAAAGTATATATCAGAAATGAAGTGATAAGTAAACAAAGAAGGTGAATATATGAATTATCAATGAAATGAAAAAAGGTGGAGAGAGGAAAAGACAAAATAATTAAAAAAAGAAAAAAAAGATGAATAAGCCAGAATAATGAACAAGAAAAAATAGAAACATAAAATAAGAATGGAATGAAAAGTTTAAAAAGACTGAAAAAAAATTTTTAAATCTTTGAAAACTTTTAAAAATTTAATAACAAAAACAATAAACTTAATATATATCTATTATCTACTTATTTCATTTTTTTATTCTCAATATAATTTATTTTATACATTAAGTTTTAGACCATTCAAAAATATAAAATGTTTTTTTATAAACATCAACGAAAATGCAGTACATTCTTTTTGCTGCTAATGTTACTTTGACATTACCAGTGGTAACTTGAGGTCATCAGTGTTACCAAAACTCATTTTTAACATAATTTAATTATCTATATATTAATACTTGTGTCCTTAAAAATACAACTTTTATCATCTTGCAACTCCCTCTAGTTAAAAATGGGACCATCCAAATAATCCAAGATTATTAAAAGAATTCTGTTTGTTTATTTAAGGCTGGTTTTCAATGAACTTGAAATAATTAGCCATGTTGATTCCTTTGACCCTCTGGCCATCCATCAATTCTGGTAGATTCTCTAGACAACATCTAGTGTCTGCACGGAGCTAATTAATTTAAGTCTTTGCTGAACGGCCAACACTGGTGTGTCTATGTGTGGGAGTCTGTGAGTTAATGTCCCTTATGAGTTTGTACCTTCTTCTCCAGTCATGCCCAACATGTCTTGTTCATCATACTTGGATGGTTTGTGAGATCGGAGGCAAGTGGCAGTATAGCTGCTATTTTATGAGATGCTACTTCCAGGATTTGTTCAAGACAGCATTTTTGTGTAGTTTCCATTTAGCTTTTTCTCTAAGTGCTTTGTTAAAGTACAGGTTGTGCAACCATACAATAGTACTGATACTAACAATCTCATTCTTTTTGTTGCTATCACAATATTTCTGATGATCCATTCTATAACAACTATCGTACTCTATAAATCTCTTCAATATAAGATCTGAAATTATGAATAAAATAAACCTTGGAAACACTGAAGCTGTTATACCTCTGGTATATAAATAAAAGTGGCTGTTAAAACTAAAGCTTTTGTAAATGCCCCCCACCCCAAAAATAAGCAGCTGTACAGTCACTTACCTCCTATCACACAAACCATCCAAGTAAGACAAACACGACCTGCTGGACACTACTGGAGAAGCAAGGACAAACACATAAGTGTTGTTTTTCCTATGGACATCAATACATGGACATACTAGTATGGGCCAACCAGAAAGCCTACATGAATCCGCTCTCTGTGGATTCTGGATGCCATGCAGAAGACTGATAGAGATGGCTGGCCAGAGAGTCATGGGAATCCATGCTGTCGGCACAACTTGATAATGATGAGATATTACATTGATATATGTAGGTCTTGCATCAAAGTTATTTTCAATACATAGCAATTCTCCAAAAGCCTCACTGTTTGGGAAGCAGATGACAAAAAAATATTCATCACATAGGAAGTCCTGTCACAAATGAAGATAAATGGTCTGGCCATAAAAGTCAGGAAAATGTTTAAAAAAATTTTTTTTATTGTTTAGCATTCAGAAAACCTACCTTCACTCTTGTGATTTGTCAGTTTTGAAGAGTATTGATTTTTATCAATTTTAGAAAGAGGGTGGGTTCTGTTTACAATATAAATACTGTGCTGAAATGATCTCTAATTTACGAACACCCATGTATACCAGTTATCTTTCTTTTGGTTATAGTTTTATTATTGCCTAAGAGATAACTATTACCAATTCTTGAATGTTTGAACATTTAGTGTAAAAAGAAATAGAAGCTTTTATTGTATAGGATGATTGTAAAGTAAATCCCTTCCCCATTTTAAGAATCTTATAATTCATTTCTGAATCATTATTTTTACAAAAGATTAACATGAGAAAAACACAGATAACATGGAATTTTATTTAAATTTCTATATGGGTAGAAACATTTACCTCCAACCTCTCAAGAATCACTGATCATGGGGAAATTAGGTAGGCAAAGTTTTAAATATTATACCAACCCTTCTGCATGAGTATGATGTGACACATGGTCAATTTTTTAAGTGTATGTTAGCAGGTTTGAATTGAAGTTTTCTCCTAGACTGGTATCTTAACCAAGATTTGTGAGTCCAGTCTGTCCTACTATTTACCCATAGCTGGAGGGAGAATAGATGGATACCTACCATTTCCAAAGGTATTAGCACCATGTGAAATGCAAGCAGCCTTGTCCAGGATTTGAACTTGAGTCAACAAGTCCATTTCCTACTATAATAATCATTATCCCTCCATTTTTTAATTGTTTTTAATCCTAAGGTGAGTAAAAGCTTTTGCCATATTTTGGTAATGTGAGGAACAATTCAGCAGCTCTGGATGCTTTTTCCAATGTCATGAATTTGATGAACCACATTGGATTGTGATATGACAACCTTGCCTAATACTCTCTGAATGTTACTCACTGGATTTGCTTCTATGGCTTGGAGCATGGCCATGGTTTAGGCCTATCTAACCTTGCCTAATTGTTGAGGTCACCTTGATCACAAGAAATGTCATTGGTTCTTCCATGGCCCAGTTCATTCATAAAACACACCTGTCTCCTTTTCCCTTACACATACACAAATCTGCTCCTCTCTCTCTCTCTATCACACACAAATCTCCCTCTCACAAACACGATTATGTTGCACGTTCATCAGTGTGACTTACAAATCCCAAATGGAGTGAAGCAATGCATAACATGTCAGCACACCAGCTACCACAATACTAGCAAGCACAGCAGGTACCTTCCATAGCTTGAACTACATGATATACATGCTGTTAACACATACCAAAATATTGCAACCTAGTATAATTAACTTTAAAAAATCTAAAAGCCTAAGTAAATACAAATAATTTCATTTTTTTCCTTATTTATATTATAGAAATTATTTGGGAATAGTAGCAAGAATATGCACCCTCCAGGTGTAAGTATCTAAGTTTTAATGTAATGAAATATTCTAAATTTGAAATACTAACAAAATTAAATAAGAATGCATATAAAAAGCTTACACTCATTTTAAATAATTATCTAAATTGGTTTCTATATAAAATCATTCATAGGATTGATTTTAAAATGTTGGAGAATAAAGCAATGATATTAGAGATCAATAAAGCCAATTCTGTTTTGTTAAAACCAGTATGCAAATTAGCCATACTATATATTATGTAAACCTTTATTTCTTAGTGATATATGAATATTGCAGGATTTTAAATGCACAAATAACATGGGCTGCTTTGAGACAAATCTAACTCAGATTTTCCTAGAACATCATTAATAACTAAGATTTATTTTATGTCTTAATGATTTTGACTATAAATTGAATACTTATTGATAAACTTACACAATTCCTGAAGGTTTTGTGATGTAAGCAGTGATATAATTTTGGTTACAGCCAGACAGACACCAAATCGCCATTATAATAAGATATCATTATGGGATCAAGCAATGACCAGCCTCCAACCTTGCTGGATCACAAACATACAAAAGTACATACAAAAGAAAGAAAAAATAATAAGAAAAAATTGTAAGAAAATAGAAAATGAAAAATAATTCTAAATGAATACCAGACAAATGAAAACAGTAAATAAATAATCAGTTCAAAAATTCTTTTATCAAAATGAAAAAAAGAAGGAAGAAAGAAAGGATGAAAAACATTTTATTGAAAAATGAGTTTGCAAAAGTGAAAGTAGAGAAAAGAAAAAGAGAGAAATGAATAAAATGAAATTAATATATATATTTTTTTTATTTTAAATCAAAAAATCGCCACTAAAAAGAAGCAGATAACTATTCAATTATTGGTTATGCTTTCATCTCAAGAGATCTTTTCCTATTTCCTAGTTAATAATCTTTTACATTTTTTTATTCCTCCATTGGTTGAACTTTCAATTGAAGCTTTTCTCTCCGGATTCTTTCTGACAGTTGATTTTCACATTACAATTATCAGAAGATCAATTTGACTGAGTGTGAATCTGATTCAGTGAATCTTGTGTCAAAAATGGTCAGCACTCTGCTTAAGCCTTAACACAAACGTCAACTCCCATCTTTTTATTTATTTTATTTCTTTTTAAAGACAGACAACACTGAAAAAAAAAAAATTGCTACCATAAATATCTATCAAACTAAAACACTGCGAATCTATAAAGTGGTGGTTCTAGTTTATCTTTTTATGTTTTTAGATAATTTCCTCTTTTTTTTCTTTTTTTTTTTGTATGTATGTATGTATACATGAGTGGGTGGGCATATATGTAGTTTTTCATATGTGCGTGCATGAATGTGTGATTGTGTGGGCATCTACATAGTTTTTTTTTTATATAGTTTTATATTTTGGGAATAATTTTATTTTATTTATTGAATGTTGCTTTTAATTTTTTTTTTTTTGTTATTGTGGAAAAAAGGCCCTTTTTTAAATCATTTTAAATTGAATTTATTGATAAGAAACTACATGAATTTTTTATTAACATTTTTGTTTCCCTTCTCACTATCTAAAATTTCTGTGGAATTGTTTCTACACTTCTTGAAGAAGATTCTAAAAACATTTTTGGAATTTGTTTAATCTCTCTTTGGATCCCTAAAAATAGTCTTGTGTCCTTCCTGGAGTCTTTGGTATAGATTTGTTTCCAACTTGTAGTTTATCTTGGGAAAGAGTATCATCTTTTTATCATCATCATCATGTATATTTCAGTACTGCTATAACTACTTACCAACGTACCTTTGTCTTCAGGATTGGGTATTTATTCCGCCAAGGAATGAATAGACTAAATAACCTCTAACCCCTCTACTCATGCTCATATGCAGACAAACCATATTACTTTATACATAGCAGCAGCCTTGTTGTGACACCTGTCCCAGCCAACCACTCTCCATCATTCTCCTTTGCTTTAGCTGAAATACAACAGCATTATTGGAATTGTAACTAATAACTGCTTTATCTCTTTAATACCATAGTATTTAACAAGACTTAAAAAGCTAACATACATATATCAAATCTGCATCAAAATTATTTTCCAATGTTCAAGTGAAAGTTGTGCAATCTAACATGGAAGAAAGGGAAAGCGCTAAAAGAGGAAAGTGAAAGTTGTGCTATCTTCCATATATGTAATGATTTTACACCAAAATGGACTTGTATACTTAGTACTGTATATATTAGTAGACAAACTGGCTTTTTGACTTACAGACTGACTACTGTTAAGTTTAGTTTTGCCCCCCTCCTCTTTGAGGATACCAGTTTTTACACAGTGAAGTTTCAACAGAGTAAAATGTTGTTTTCTATAATTATGTCTGTTTAATTTATTTTTTGTACAAATTGGCCCACTATTATTATTATTACTGATACACTACACTTTTTGTGTTTTCCCCTCAGCTTGAACTGGTAGTTTTCATTGATATCTGACTAATGGCAAGTCTCCTCACCTTTCTACTAGATCACAGAGTTAAAATTAAAATAATGAAAAACTTGATAAATACCTGAACCTTTTCAGAGAGCTAAAACAATTTGTGGAACATGAAGAAGACTGTGATCCAGTCATAGTTGGAGCTCTTTAAACAATCCTGAAGAGCCTAGAAAAAAGACTGTGGGAACTGGAGATTTGCAACTTGTAACATGTAACAAGATAATTCTATTTCTAGACAGGAAGATGCTTGTCGGGAGAGTACTGGCTGACCATTAGGTAGCAACATGACCTGAAATGTCTGTCACTTGAGGGTTCTAGAAAGCCCAACCTAGTGACTGAACACTTGCTGACACTGGGAGGGGAAAGAAAAGTAGGACTTTGTAGAATAGAGATAATTAAGAATAAATAAATTAGAAACTACCCGCCATTAGATAGAATATTATTCTTAAATTCTACAGAGATAGATAAATAAGATCTTTGTTTTCTGAAGACATTTCCTGGATGTGACAGATAAGTTTAACTGCCCTGTCAGCTGGGGCATTAGAATACACCAACTGCACCTCTGCAGAGAGGAAGACCCCCTCCCCCAAAAATGGGGCCACTGGTTGGCCATGGGTGCCGACCCATGTTGCTTAAGGATGAAATCCATGACACGCAGTACTCCACTGAGACCTTTACTTAGGCTAGACAGGCAATCAATAGGCTGGTCACATCAAACCCTAGCACCTATATGATTGTCCCAACCCTTATGGCAAGCCCCAACCCTTTTTATCATATGGGTGCTTGAAGTTGGTGGCTGAGGGTGTTCATGTCCTGGGAATGACGTTAAACTCTATCTGATGGTGAGGTTCCAGTTCTGGAGGTCTGGGGAATGTGGAGCACCCCTTCATCACCATTGCTCCCAGGTTCAGAGTGGTAGTACCCGTTAGGGTCTCATCTATGAGTTAAATAGAAAAAAATGAGTTTCTAAAAAAATTGAGTATCCATTAAGAATGAATTTATTTCAAAACTTTGTCGGCATTAAATGACCTACTGAGGTTGATAGGCCATAAAATAAAACAAACCAAACAAGTTTTAATGGCTGAAAGACCCTGGATACCAGAGAAGAAATAGGCCTTTGATGGCAGTTAAGTCCTGGATGTAACAGAGATAGTTTCTGACGACTCATAGACCCTGTATGATTGAGAAGGCATATAGATTTTGACCACCAGAAATAAGTAAGGGGATACAGCTAACAAAGAAATGAAGTCTACCATTGAAGATATTAAATAAGGACCATTTTCAGATGATCGCAATCTCTCTCATCTTCAAGAGTCTACCAACCAAATAAAGTCAACAATGAAAAGAAATTTCATTTTTTAGTATCAACTGAATATTGACATGATAAACTATAATTAAGTTATCCAGAAAGAAGCCATTTTGTTTTTCAGAAAGAAAAAGAAAACTCAAAGTAAAGTTGTGTGTGTTATGAAAGCCTTAACACCACCTACCCCCCCCCCGGACATAGCAGTCTACAAGGTCAGAACACCTGCTTTCTACTGAATAGAAGAAGGAAAAACTTGTATATTTGCTTGAGTGCCACATACTTTTGAGATACATCAGTGTTGGTCCTAAGTTGAGACGAAAGTGAATATCATACATATACAATTCAAGTTTCATTGGCACTAGGTTACATTGTTTTAGTGCTGTGACTATGGTAGAAGCACTGCTGAGATCAGCTTGAATACTTAGAAGAGCCCTGGAGAGCTGAGGAGAGAGCTTCTGTCTCACAGACTGTAAAGAAGACCACTAGTTACTACTGGTGTGTAAAAACACATAAAGAGATAACATTGTTTTTGCTTTTTTTTATTTGGGATTTTTTTTTTTAACTTCTTATAGCTTAGAAAGATATTATCGTGAAAGCTAGAGGAATAAAAGTATGTTCCTTTTATGAATTATTTTTAACTTGTTCTAAAAAAAAATATTTCTTAACCTTTTTTTTTCCTGTTCAAATAGGCTTTGATGTTTAAGATATTTTACTTCTTTCTATTTCATCATACTTCATTTATCGTTTCTTGGACAGTGCTATGACATGTACTTTATGCTTTTTTTTCTTTTCTTTCCCTTTTCACATGCAAGTTGTTGTTTTTGTTTCAGCACCAGGAGTATCCTGTGAAGGCTTTGATTATTGACGGTCTGGAGAGGGACATTAAGGAGATTAAAGGAACCCATGAGGTAAGGAGAACTTTTTTGAAAATCTGAATAAAATTGGAGAAGGAATGAAAGGAAGAAAAATAAATTTAAAAAATTGCATTTAGTACCATAAAGGAATGACTTGAAGGACACAAAAGACATACAAATGGGATAACATATACATATTCATATATATATATATATATATATATATATACACACAATGTGCCTAAAAGAATATCAAGGCTATGCATGGATTATAATACAAAAAATTGAATTAAATGAACAAATATACAGAAAACTCATTTAACAGATATTGCATATATGTATGTATATATATATATATATATATATATATATATATATATATACACACACACACAGAGTGTGTTCATAAAGTCTTGCAGCAGTTTTAAAATTGAAAACTTAATGACTCACATGAATCATTTTGTAAAAGCCAAATGAACGTTCAACTCTTGTAGTTTGATTTTTTATGGACATTTTGATCATTGCATTTCAACAAGACTGCCATCTTTGTTGCATTTTAAATATGCTGCAGGACTTTATAGGCACACTTTATATATATATATGTATGTGAAGAAAATATTTAAAAAATAAAACAAACACAGGATGTTATGATCAGGAAACAATTTTTAGTGTCAATACTTAAGCATTTCGGGTACCATCTTCAGGACACTGTGAATCTGATGCTATTAACCATTATTTTTATATGCGCATACGAAAAGCAAATGATGATCAATGCATGTGCAAAAATGGAAGGTAGTATGTATGTATGTATGTATGTGCTAGACAGAACGTGACCCGTTCGACCACCATTAAACTCTGGGTAGATAATTGTAATCAGAAAAGAAGTGATTTTACAAAGCAAATTGATTTTTTAAAAGAAATAGGACTGGAGAATTTTTTTTCAGTTATTAAAATCATTTTGTAAGATTTCTAAGAAAGGGAAAGTTTGACCAAATTTAAATGGACCTTATTCTTGAATTCTGTTAATATCCAACATGTTGAGAAGCTAAGTTGTAGGAATGACTGAAATTCATTTTTTCATGTAATATCAAAAATAATCCCTCCCTACTTACTTCATGATTTTGACAAACAAAACTGTAGTGAAAGAAATTTTGAAAATAAAGTAAAGTTTTTAATTATTCTTTGATAGTTAAATTAACAAAAAAACAAAACAATTTTTACCATGACAGAAGTGAAAGGGAAGTAGAGGAGTTGGGGATTGTTATTATAGCTAAATGGGTGGTCAACAGAGATTTCTTTTGACTGCTGGTATGCAGGGGTCAAGTAACAGCCAGCAGTCAACTAGTGACTCTCCAAGTCTTCCAACTGAAATACTAAAATATTATAGCGAGGGGAATGAAAATATAAATAAAGGGGGCGAAATTGATTAGATGATATGTGAGAGATGGGTTACTTTATGACTTAATTGCAAATTACTGCTAATTAAAACAACAAAAAAAAATTTCTATCATAATTCAACCCCAGAAGTAAGGAATATTTCAGTATTTAATTTTAGTCATTAAACTAAATAGGAAAAAGCCTTAGAGAAACAATCATTGATTTGCTCTGATTTAGTACAATATATCTATATCTATCTATCTATCTATCTATATATATATATATATATATATATATATATATATATATGATGATTATGGCCAAAACACCACATAAAACTTTAATAACAGCTTTTAATTATGTGAACTTCTTTTAAAATACTATTTTATACAATTTATTTAAAAAGTAAAATCTAAATACAGTTTATGAAATAAACAAATATTTATGTAAGAGAATATTCAAATAGGATTTATTAAAAAAAAAGAATATTTCTACCATCTATTAAAGAAAAAGACAATTTAGATATTATCTATCTAAAAAGAGAATGTTTAAATACGAGTGATATTTAAATATTTATTATTAAAAAAATATTGAAATAAGATTTATTAAAGAAATGGTCATTTATTTAAAAAGAGAATATCTAAATATTATTTATTTAAAAATAATTTTTAAATACAATTTATTGAAAAAAATAATATTTGCATACAATTTACTGAAAAAAAGACATTTAAATATGATTTACTTAAAAAGAATATTTAGATACTATTTATAAAAAAAATAAAAAAATATTTAAATACAATTTATCAGAGAATATGTTTTGTGATGAATCATTTAAAAAGAGAACATTTAGATATAATTTATTTAAAAAAAGAATATTTATATCACATCCACCCAACTATTATGCTTGCAAGTGGCTTTCCTTCACTTGCATTAGCTTTACTTCACTTGCATAATTTGTGCATAAGAACATACAGACTACATATAGTGTTTTCATAAGATTTATTTTCACACAGTACAATTGTGAAAACTGAAATTAAGACAAAAGACTTGGTATAAGTCATAAAATATACAAAAAGGGACGATAAATTTACAATACAATAAGGCAAAACAAATTCACATAAATAGGGGCTATTATAAAAATCAACAGGAAAGGTTGATTATGCCTCAAATAATTATCAAAATTCTAAATCATAAAACATTTAAGCTTATCTATAACTTACACGGTAAAAGAACATACAAAATGGGTTTTTTGGGTTACTTATTTGCCTTAAAAGGCACAAACTGCGTTAGACTAGGGTAAGGAAATAATTTACAGTTTAAAGATTATTTATAATTTAACAAGAAAGTAAGACTTGTTTAAACTATTCAGTATAAATACAATTCTAAGAAGAATAAAAAAACAGTTTACCTTGTTAGCACCTTATCGGGGTCAGATTTGATTGACTATTTCTTAGTACCTTTACTAAGAATGCGGTGACAAATGACTGCCCAAAGATCCAGTATTTTTACTGGATGCTAAGAGAAATTTGTGACTGACACCTACAGTCGCCAGACTGAAATGAAAGCTCCTTTGCTAGTTCTGAATTACCCTGCCTACACCAAATTTGAGTTTTACAAAACTTTCATTTTCACTGTCTACTGCAGTGTTTTATTACAAATAACTACACAAGGCAAACAATCTTCCACCTATCTCCAAAAATGAATTTACACCTACTTTTAGGGGATTTTAAACAAACAAACTATTTTTTCTAAGGGAAATCTTTAAATGGTGGTGAGGTCACTGGGTACTCAGATGATAGAAGATGGAAGGGGCGTAAGACTAACCTGTTGATCCAAACAAAAAATGGTAAAAGCTGAATAATGTTGGGGGCAGCCACAATTTATATACAAGTAATTGAAGAAAAGGATATTTAGATATGATTTATTTAAAAAGGGATCATGATTTATCTATTTTTTAAATTTCTTTTTATATATAACATTAATATTATCCATAGCACTTAAATTTGTCTTATTTAGAAAAATAACATTTAAATACAGTACTATTGAGTTTTTCACTGAATTCAAAAAACTAAAAAAAAAAAATGCTAATTTTGACAATTTAAAAAAAGTGTATGCTGATATGCAAGCTATTACAATAGAATTGAATAAAACTAGTTAAAATTAAATTCTCCCTATGACATCTATTAACAAAGAACTAAACAGTACCTACTGATACCATTCACTCACAGAAAAATGTGTACCTCAGGATCCAAAAATAAACACATCAGTCTTTATATGCATTGAATTATGTCATTAAGAAAGTAATATAAAATTTCAATAGACAATTTCCTATGAATTTCTATTGTAAAATAAGTGACAATGGATTTTTATAGTTATTCTTTTAGTATTTACTGTGTATTCAATGATTTGAATGACTGAAAGTTTTCATATATTTTTTAAAGCCTAATAAATAAGCATTGAATTTATCAAGAACATAGTCATCGTCATCATCATTATCAGCAACAACAAAATCCTGCTATGAAACTTGTTGGGTCAGTAAATTACGTCCACTTCTGTATATGGAGTTAAGCAAAGGAGAGAATTTTTGTGATTAGACATAGCAATCACATGTCACACCTAGTAGGTTTGGTGCTTATATTCAACAGACACCTACAGACCAAGTTGATTGAATCCATCTCTGAAATGACAGATAATAGAAGATACCAGATATCCTTGTTCCCTCACTACCAGACTGGTAGTTCTCTCAGACTTGATTCTATACTGAGGAAGGACATTTATAGTGTTAGTCATTGTTTTGTTAAATAAAAAATAAAAAACCTTTAGAATTAACTAAGTTTTAATTCATTTATTTGTTATGTTGTTAGCCTTAGAATAACTACCAGAATAACTCAATAAAACTAATTCTTTTATTCCTTGTTGAAAGGATCTGGGATTCTGGAAGAAAAGAATTCTGATAATTTTAGATTGATCTCCTTTCACACTTTTAAAGCTTTTGCCGTTAATGTTCCCATGATCTGATTAAATAGAAATCTTAAGGAAGGTGCTAAGCCGGTTGAATTAAAAAGTTTTAGTAAAATATCCCAACGTAAAAATATGATTTTAAGTTTATTTTGATAAATATAGGCTTGCACTGTCATTCTGAAAAATTAGGCCTTTTTTTTTTTTTTTTTTTTTTTTTTAATTTTTCACTTTTCTCTTATTCTTGACAATAAAGATCTACTGTGATTGTTTTTAACTTATTCTAAGAGCTTTCAAGCTTGAGTTGGAGTAGGAAGTAATTTCCTAGTGGAATTTTAACAATACTGATTATATTCTTGACAAATAAATTCAGTGTTTATTGGATTTGAAAGGTTTTTTTTTTTTTTTTTTTTAATTTTTATCCTCTCCTAAAATGTGACATTACTTTCCAAACAAACTTACACAAGGCACTGTCTATAGTTTTGATTGGTTGGTTGGATTTCATGGCGTGTCAACCCTTGTTGGGTTATTTTATGCCAAAAACTTTTTTATTCATTCTTGATGTTGTATACTGGATCATACAATATTCAGTATACTAGTACATCCAAATACAGTTTGCGCCAGACATAGAGTAACTTGCAACAAAGTGCTAAAACATTGAGGTAGACGGTTCACATAATGGTTCCGTAATGCAGTTCAGTAATCACCCTGATATTCTAAAACAGCAGTGTAAAATAGTCTTTGACCAGCTTATTTACTCTCTATGAAAGGTAAGCTAGGCTAGTCCACAATACTTGATGGGTACTCAGTTCTTTTTTTAGAACTCAATTTGTTTTAAACACATTTTTTTAATCTTATCTTTTTCTATTTAAACCATAGATGGGACCCTAACAGGTACTACCACTCCGGGTCACAGTGGACCTGAGGGTAATGGTGATAAAGGGGTACTCCAAATTCTCCAGAGCTCCGGAACTGGAACTTCACCATCAGATAGAGTTTAATGTCATACCCAGGAATTTAAGACCCTCAGTTACTGCCTTCTAGCACATATATGATAAAAAGGGTTCGGGCTTGCCATAAGGACAATAGGATTGGGCAATGATATAGTTGCTTGATCTTGATGTGACCAGCTGATTGATTGGGGGGGGGGGCTCTCTGCCCAATCTAGCCTAAGTAAGAGGCAAAGGAGAGAATTGCATGTCATAGACTGCTCAGCCACCAGGTTCCATTCTTAAGCATCACAGGACACCACCCACAGTCAACAGGTGGCCCCATTGTTGGGGACTTACCCCTCTGCAAAGGTGGAGTCAGTGTATTCTAAACCTCAGCCAACAGGGCTTTATAGTTTTGAAAGAGTCTCTAACATTCAAACAATTATTTGGACAATTAAACACCTTCTCTTTATTGATCATAGAACATTTTGACCAGCATATTCTCTGCCCTTCTTCAGCTTACAGTGCATTTCCATAAGTAAAGCTTACAATCTAGTCATGCTGAAAGAATCGGTTCTAATAGATCACTGCTTAAGCAGTAATGAGCCTGTTCAATATTTAGTTTGGTGACTTGTTAAGCAATATCAGGTACAGTAAACAACTTAAATCAAAATGACTTGATTCAGCATTAAATGACCCAAAAAGAGTTGATATGCCATAAAATAAAACAACCAACCAGCCAATCAACAAGGAAAGAGATTTTCATTCTGGTCACTTTCTTTATCAGCACAAAGCAAAAACTGTATCAAATAGATTTTTTTTTTTTTTTTACATAGTATTGATCTTATATTTTTCCCAGAATTCCACTTCTTGTTCTTGTTGAGTAGACTCAAGAGATATAAAAAAGACATAAAAAATTGGCAGAGTGGCTATTGTCAGTACCAGCCAGACAGCAAGGGAGTCTACCTTCTTTTTGCTGGCACAAGACCAGGGAGATTGTTTTTGTTGAGCTGGAGCACCACACCTATCATCATCTCCCCACTTTACCACACAGATCAAATTACCCAATTTGTGCACTGAGTTGATGAGGACCGGTATCAAACCAGGAAACTTGCGATTCCTAGGCCAATGCTTGACCAACTGAGCTAAACCGGACCCTAGAAAAGACATAACTAAAAGCAAACTAGACCGGGCAGATATGGCAGACCACATCTGGAAAGAGAACATATAACTCTAAACTTACTGGGATGAAGTCCAAATAATAGATAGTGAGTGCTGTTGGAAATTATGGGAAGTCATTAAGATGTTTGATAAATGTACAAGACAGGCAAGCATATAGTGCATACTTCAGCTGATGAAAACCAGAGAATGTACCGATCAAAATTTCATGTGAATAACAAAAACAAAAAAAGCTTGAATGAATAATTCTTTGAATCTAGTATATGAAGGCTGACTGGAAATGATCCAGCCATTTTAGATTAATGGAGAAACAGCATAAGGCAATGTTACTTCCTTTTTTCAATAGAGTATCATCATCATCATCAGTTACCTTACAATATTCTCGTTAATCTTATCCATGAGATTTTCAACTAGTTTTAACTTTGAAAAAAGCCAGAAGTTGCTGTGAGCAAAATCAAGACACACACGCACACATTATATTTGTGTGTGTGTGTGTGTGTGTATACATATATGATGTTTGTATGTGTGTGTGTTTATAGATAGATATATATGTGTTAATCAATAGGAGATCTCATCAGGGACAATTCATGCAAACTCCAGGAACTGTTTGTGTATTGTGCAATCTGTAACAAAGTCAGCTTCTGGTCTTAAGAGACATATGGTGGTGCATAAGCATCAAATTTTATCATCTGATACAACGGGAAGGACGTCCTTTCTATGTCATATTTGCATCAAACTTTGTGGATCTGCAGTGGGTTTGATGAGTCATTTGAGGGGAAAGGTTCTGATGGTGGGGTTATAGGATTGCGAGGATGCCAGTGAACTGTAAAGATTATGCTATTGCTATATATATATATATATATATATATATATATATATATATATAACAAATATGCAAGTATGATCTAAAGTCCTTTAACATCAACCCTGCTAGCTGGAAAAATTTGGCTCCAGACTGTCTTTGGTGGCAGCAGGCTCTCCATAGTGGGCTATTTATGTCTTAAGTCTTCCTGGCGAAACACGATGAAACAAAGAGGTGCAAGTGAAAGCAACAGCAACAGACACCATCAACATATCCAAGACTGGCTTTCACATGTGACAACTGTGGTCGAAACTGTTTTTCAAACATTGGCTTTCTCAGTCACAGAAGGTGCTGTACTAGACTTCAGAGCATGAAAAAATCTATGGTCTTCCAAGACTGATATATATATATATATATATATATAAATCTATGGTCTTCCAAGACTATATATATATATATATAAATCTATGGTCTTCCAAGACTGATATATATATATATATATATATATATTATGGTCTTCCAAGATATATATATATATATATATATATATATATAATAAAAAAAAAAAAAAATTATTAGTGTCCCACAACTAAGAGTTTATGACATCAACCATCAGGTGAGAATCATTGAAATATCACAATTGAAACCAAACAACTGAATTTATTTATATATATATATATATTATATATATATATATATATGAGGATCATTTAATAAATATAGGGGATATATATAAGATGGAGGCATGTGGTGTAATGGTTAGAATCGTAGGAAATGGACTCATCAACCTGAGTTCACATCCTAGATGAGACTGTTTGCATTTTACATGATGCTAATATTTTGGGAAAGGTATGCGTCCAACTACTCTCCCTTGAGCAATTGGTAAATAGTAAGGTAGACTGGGCTCTTTAACCGTGGCTAGGTAACCAGTCTAAAAGAAAGAAAACTCTGAATTAAAACCTGTTAAACACTGCTGAAGAAATTGACAGTGTCGCATCCTGTTTGTGCATAGGAGTTGATAAATATGTATATATCATAAGATAATTGATAATTAAAAACATATATTAGTGTTTTATACATTTTTTAGTTTATGGACAAAACATGGGTTTGCTACAATGAGCCTGATTCGAGAAGTCAGTTCATGAAGTGGAAACACACTGACTCTCCTGTAAAGAAAAAGTTCTGGGTACAGCAATCGAGTAAAGAAGGTCATGCTGACATTATTCTGAGAGATAAAAGGACTCATCACAATTGATTTCCCAGAAAAAGATGCAACGGCAAACTATTTCGTATTGCCAATTCCTTGAGCAAAATTCACCTTAGTTATTGAATGCTCCTCATATAATGTCAAACTATATACAAATCCTTAAGATGCATAATGTTAGAAGATATATATGATAAAAAACATATATTCATGTTTTACGCATTTTTTTAGTTTATACATATATTTATGCATTATCTATGCAAATAAAAGTATATCCATATAAATATATTGAAATTTAAAGATGATTCATATTGAAGCAAACCAATATAAATTTGTAGGCATCTTTTCTGAAACGCATTATCAAATACATATAGCTATAAATACACACAAACACACACATTATTAAACATTTTTAAACGTGTTTAGATTTTATATAGCATATCCTCACAAGTCGATTTTGTAGAAATACCTAACGCCATACAGGATCACACATCCCCTCTTTCCTATCACAACTCCCCCACCCAAGAAAATATTGAGGAATTACAGGAATTTCTTCTTGGCATTGTTAATGTTGTCTCTCTTATCGTTAGAAACATTTTAGAATATTTGTGCAATTTAAATTCAAGACAGAATATCTTCTTGGGTTTTTTTGTGGCAGTGAATTCAAAACTGATTTCTCTTTTAGCTGTACTCAACATTTTCTTTTCTTTTTTGTTGCCTGTCAAATGACTGACTTTTACTGTTTGCAGGAAAGTGATGGTTAGCATGATAATCTCGAAAGCCATTGCTAATGAGTTTTCTGTTCATGCAGAGCAGCACAAATCTAACCACAGGCTAACTTTAGCCTCTGGTTAGATTTGTAGCATAAGTCATGAAGAGAAAACTCACAGACAAAAAAACAAATTCAAAAGATCTTTATTTTTATTTTTATTTATTCATTTATTATTTATTTTTGAAATTTTGAGATTAGTTCATTTTCTTATTAATATTCTGATATTTTTATGACAGTGCTTTTTCCATATTTGTTTTATTTTATCTGCAATATTCAAACAAGTTCATTGTTTAACCTTAATGTTAAGTTTTATCTTTGTTTACGCCATTATTGTTTTGTTAGTTGTGTTGCATCATGGGATATCACAGAAAGTTTCTCTGTGTGTTTTTTTGTAGATTTTCTTATTATTTACACTTGATTAATTGATGTTGTCTCTCTCTCTCTCTCTCTCTCTCTCTAATATATATATATATATATATATATATATATATATTATTTCTAAACTCTGATGGCATAAAAAAAACAGATGATGTAGTTTGTAAATAAAGAAATGTACAAGCTGATATCTGTGGAAAAAATACTAAAAAACGAAAAGACCAAAACACCTGTATTGTCTGAAAATAATTGTCGGTATTGTGATGAATTACCAGAAAAAAAAATGCCAGAAGAGTTGCCAAAATTAAATATGTAAAAAGTTCTTGATATACTAAGTATAGCAAAATTATAAGGACCTAAGCAGTCAGAAATTACCTACCTAGGTTTGACCTGACACCTCATCAGGATAATTGAAAAGGTTTTGATAGATGAAAACTGGGTATGTAGTTTCTGACTCCTTAGATCCTTTTTATATATATATATATGTGTGTGTGTGTGTATATATGTGTGTGTGTATATATATATCTGTGTGTGTATATGTATGTGTGTGTATATATATATATATATATATATATATATATGTGTGTGTGTAGGTGCATGGTGTAATGGTCATTGTTGTAAGAAATGGACTTGACAACACAAATTAAAATCTTGGACAAGGCTGTTTGCATTTTTCATAGTGCTAATGTGATGCTCCTGGGAAAGGTATAAATCCAACTGTTCTCCCTCCAGCTATGGGTAAATAGCAGGGCAGACTGGGCTCTTACTCCTTGGTTAGGCAACTAATAGAAGAAGGAAAACTCTGAATTCAAACCTATTCCGCTTAAGAAACTGACGATGTGTTACATCCTACTCTTGATACTTCTTTTAATACACCTTACATGTCATTTATGCAACCAGTTTCACTACAAGCAATAAGAATTTACATTGTTATTGTAACATGAGATGATTACTCAGGTAATTAAAAGAAAGAAATTAACAAGAAAACTAAGAGATGATATGTTGGAAGGAAAGTATAATGGAAAAAGAGAGAAAGAATACAGGACAACAGAGAGAAGGAAGAAGAGTGAAGTTATAGTGAAAGAGAAAACAAGAAAGGGAAAGAACAATAGAGATTAAATGCCAATTCATACATAAATAATTCTGTCATTTATTATGGGCACTATGCTCATATTAAATAATTACTCCATCTAATAAAGATAGAGAAATATTATTTTCCACTTAAAAAAATTAAATGGGCAAAATGCGTTCATTTATGAACTCATTACTGGTTAGTCTACACGGTTTTCATGAAAGACATAAAGAATTGAATACAGTGTGCTATTTCAGATTACAGGAAATTGCAGTGGAATAATCTGACAATAAGCATACAACACCAATTAATTCACTATTAATTGGCAGTCCACTGAGAAACTAAGTAAGTCAGCGGCAACTAAAGTCTACTATCTGACAATAAGGACAGTGAGGAGTTTGGTACGTCAGATACAATTAAGTCTAAACACAAGAACTGACTAGTGAGGAACTTAATGTGTATTTAACTAATCACTCCGCTGCGGGCAGGATATGACATATGGTCAATATTTATTAGATGGAGTAAAGTTGGCTTGAATTCACAGTGTTCCTTCTCCTAGACTGGTTGCCTAACAAAGGCTAAAAAATCCAGTCTATCTTACTATTTTTAAATAAAGTAAAATTGGTTTGAATTCAGAGTTTTCCTTCTCCTTTCCTTTTCCTATAGCTTGAGGGAGAAAAGATGGATTTATGCCTTTCCAAAAAACATTAGTGTGAAGTGAAATACAAACAGCGTTGCCCAGTTTTTGAACTTGGCTCACCATTTTCTATGACGATAATCATTATGCTAAGCTAAATACAATTAAGTTTTTAATACAACATCTGATAATGGTAAGTTAAGTAAACCAAGTGCAACTAAAGACTAAACACAGACCTGTCAGCTGGGGCTTTAGAATACACCGACCACACCTCTGCAGAATGGTAAGACCCCCCCCCCTAAATGGGGCCACCAGTTGGCTGTGGGTGGTAATCTGTGATGCTTAAGAATGGAATCCTGGTGGAAGAGCAATCTATGACATGTAACACTCCACTTTAGCTCTTACTTAGGCTAGATGGGTGGTCATAGAGGCACCCTCCATTCAATCAGCTGGTCACATCAAGCCTTAGCACCTATATGATTGTCCCAACCCTATTGCTCTTATGGCAAGTCCCAAACCTTTTTACCATACAAGGGTTGATATGCTGTAAAATTTAACCAATCAACCAACTTTTCAACAATTGTTAATTCACTTTGGAGCTGCAACAAATTTCTCAAAACAACATTCACTCATTAAGATAAAATTTAGGATCATAAATTATTTTCCAAAAGAAATTAATGTTTTGCTCACATGGTACATCATTCAGCTTATAACTTGAAGTTTACGAGCTTAGAGCACATCTAAATGGTTTGTGTTTTTCATCTTTCTGAGATTGATAAAATCAGTACTTGCAAGGTTATCAAATTAATCAGTTTTATCAGGTAAAGCATTGACACCTTGAGCTATTTTTGACTGGAGAAGAATTATGAAATCTCGGATGAATTTCAAAACTTACAAGTTCACTCTATTGGATTGGATTTTACAACCATCAGTTGGAAAACGAAATGGAGTCATTTCATGGGGATATATATGGTTTAATATATACATATATATATACTAGACAAAACGTGACCCATTAGGTCACTCATTAAGTTCTTGTTAGATGATTGGGATTAGGGAAAAGAGTAGGATCTGCCAAAATATCGTCTGCTTTTCATCTAAAAACGAATTAAAATTTGACCTTAAATAATCGTAAACCAATTATTAAAGATCAAAAAGTAGTAACATAATGAGCATCAGTAAAAAAGCAAAATAATATTACACATGTAATTTATTTTTAATACATTTAAAACGATTTTTTTGGTCAATTTTGATCAAGATGCCTGCCAAGATGCTACTTAAAATCCGTTTTTACAAAATAAATTGTAACTTTTGCGATTGAAAAAAAATTCACACTGGATTTTCCAATTGGATACATAGCCTAGTAAATAAAGGAGTTAGGTTAAGACAGTTTTAAATGACAGTTATCTCTAGACTGCAGGTTTAATTCTGGTCAGGGGCAGCAGTAACATAGAATAATAATTAACACAGCTTAACACCTGTACCCCAGCTATTGTTAGTGGAATGAGAACAGGATACCCCCAAGGATTGAATAAAGGGTTTGGTTCAAAGTTCCGTGATGGCTGCCGATTACAAGAAGATTCCCAAGTCCGAGAAGAAATACCTGAAGAAGGCAGGAGCACACATCGGCCGAAATGTTGTACAGATAACAATGATGATGAGGACAATATCTCTGAATGTTTGATATGAGACTTGATGATTATTATTATCTGCATTATTTGGACTATTACGACAAGAAAGTTCCCGAGTCTGAGAAGAGGGTTCCTGAGTCTGAAAAGAAATACCTGAAGAAGGCAGGAGGGCATATCAGCTGAAACGTTGTACAGATAACAATGAAGATGAGGACAATAGTCCGAATAACGCAGTTAATACTAATGAGGACAATAGTTTGAATAATACAAATAATACTCCAAAAATTATTTTTTTAGGTTTTATTCTAATTTTATTTTTCGATTTTTGGTACTTATTTACTACCTGAGTAGATTCTTTAAAAAAACTTGTTTCTTCTATTCACACCTTCTGTCTTTAGTCTTTTTATTTATGCAGAAAATAGTATCAATCACATATTTACCATACCGATATTTTGCACCCCAAAAACAGGGGGGGGTCAAAGTTAAGTGACCTGAAAAAAATCAGAAAGTTTTGAAATAGAATAACTGATGCATTATAAAATTCATTCATTGCGAAAAAAAACACTGAAAATTTCATTAAAATTGGATAAGTCCCTGATTTTTGGTAAATTTTTTCAAACGTGGGGGTTAGAATTGTATTTTTTTTTTTTAAATGGATTTTTCAACGAATTGGGTATATCTAGTTTGACCGACTTTAAATTGAAATGGACATTGCAATTTTATTATGTGCTGGTGAGTTGTTAAAAGTGTCTCTGTTAATCACTATCCCATCTCCCCTTCACTCGCATATAGAGAGGAAAAGAGAGTTATGTATAATGTAAAGACAGGGATGGGTCAGTTTTTGACTTAATTGCAAATTACGACTAATTAGAACCAATTAAAATGAATTTTTTTTCAAACATTTAGTAATCCTAAAACTAAGGAATAAATTAGTATAAATGTCATGTCATTAAACCCACCAGGAAAAAAGCTTTTAGACTTTAAAAGGTGAAAATCTCAGCTTTAGTATAATAATAGATATATATAAGGTGTGTCAAAAAATTATTGAGATTTTTTGTACTTTTTGACACACCTTGTATTCTGAAAAAAACAATGTTCCATTCATTAATTTTTTTCAGAATACAAGGTGTGTCAAAATGTAACAAGTTTAAAGCTGCATTTACCAAGAGAGAAATGAAGTATGAATGAAATGTTATATTTTTTTAGAATACAAGGTGTGTCAAAAAGTACAAGAAAATCTCGACACTTTTTTGACACACTTTGTATATGTAATGTAGCAGGAACATGGAGTCAATGGCACTTGGTTACTGACAGTTTCTCATCTATGTAATTGTTCAAACCAAATGCACTTTGTTTAAACAATCGCATAGGCAAAAAACTGTCAGTAACCAAGTTTTGTTGACTCCATGTCCATGCCACTCTAACTTAGATCTAAATGCCCTATATGTGATATTGAGTACCTTTATAAATAAAGTAAAGTATATTTTTCGGGGTTGCCTAATGTCGATATCAGTCAGACAGTGAGGAAGTCTACCCCCTTTTCACTAGTGCTAGACCAAGGAGATTGTTTTGGCATCCAAGGTGGAGTGTCACACCTACCATCAGCTCCTCACTTTACCACACAGATTTCCATGCTACTCATACACTGAGTTGGCGAGGGCTGGTATCAAACCCAGAACCTTGTGGTTCCTAGTCAGACACTCTACCAACTGTGAACACCTATGTTATCAATATATATATATATACATATATATATATTTATTTATTTATAATTAATAATACAAATGAAAAGTCAGTCCTACCATTGGTTTCTGAATAACACTTTTTCGGTGTTATTCGTCGTCAGAGGCATTGACTTTATATATATATATATATATATATATATATATATATAAGATCTCCAAAGTGCTGGGGATGCAGAGAAACTGTTTGTGCAGCTATTGGCAACACTACTGTGTTTGTTGTGCAAGTGCCTGCACCTACACATTTTTTAAGTTATGGGCTGTTACCCTGTCGATTCTTTTGCTTTGTGTTGAGAGCTAAAATTTTAGGTACAAGCAGGCTTCATATATGTTTATGTTAATAAGTTCACTAAAATCATTTAAATTGTCAAATTTATTACAAATATTATTATTTTAACAAAAAAAAATTGGGGTCTTTTTGAGCAGCTGGGCTGGAATGGATTAATGGCATTCCAGTTCATATCGATGGAAAAAAATTGATTGGATGTACAAGGAAATTGTGTTAAGAGCAGAACGAATTAAACTCGTATTACTATACATACAAACAAATCTTTGTCCTGGATATGACATGAAATGCTGAAGTTGCAATTCTGGAGCTCTGGGGAGTATGAAGTACCCCTTGATCACCATCACTCCCAGGTTCATTGTGACTCAGAGTGGTAGTACCTGTTAAGGTCCTATCTATGGGTTAAATAGAAAAAATAAGTTAAAAAAATATTGAATTTAACAAAAAATTGAATACCTTCAAGATTGAATAAAACAAAATTTTTCTGGCATAAAATAACCCAATGAAAGTTGACATGCCATAAAATCCAATCAACGGACCAACTGAGAATAAAGATTAGAATATGAAAGATGTTACAAGTCCTTTTGTCATTTCGTATTTTTATTTTAGTCCGTTTTTTTTTTCCAAATTATCACTTTTTCCAAGCAAATGTCGTTTCATGCAAATGAGGTTCCCTGGATGAATATAAATCAATCTTTGTGTGAATTTATGGGATGAGGTATTGTTACTAATATACATTGATCCTTTTGGTTTGCTTTTCTTGTCTTTGTTTTTTTTTTGGGTGGGGGGCAATATTTTTTGTTTGTTTTTTCAATATTTTTATTCCTGTACTTTCCAGACATACTCAGATGTCTGTCATATTTGATAATCCTGAAGGTCTGTCAAATAGAAACTTTAATTTTCTCCCACAGGTATATTGCCCCCATGCCTACACCTGTCATGTCCACTGTCCTTTCAAGATAAATTTGTGATAATGAAGCTGCTATCCCAAGAGTTCAGATGAATAGGTTTCCCTGTGGTCATTTGAAATCACAACAAAAGATAAATAGTGCTGTAATGTTCAAAATAAAGAATTGTCAGTTTTTCTATACAGTGCTGATCAACCCCCTCTACTGAGCTGGTGCTTATTTCTATGCCACATGATCCAGGGATTGAAGTCACGACAAACACTTAAGAAAAGCCTGAAGGTATCACTGCTAAAACATTGTGCAATGGACAAAACCTGTTTTTGCTGTAATTTTTTCTAATAAAATAGGCAAGTTTTCTCACTTCCTTTGGCTAATGCATTCTGGGTTGTCTAATACTATTACCTTAAATGCACAGAATTTGAGCATGATTTGAAAGTAGAGTATTCCTATTGTTATAATCATGTATGCTAATGCAAGGGGAAAGAGAGAGGAGAGAAGAGAAGACTGTCCTGACGAGGACAATGCTGTATCACTTGCTATTTGGCGGAGTGATAGAAAAAAAAAATGAATGACAAAGGTTAACCAACAAAGAAAGGTGTATTTATGATTCTATAAAACAAGCAAATCTATAGTCGAAAATTCCATTCGGCAAAAAGTTCTATTTTGGTGATACTTAAGCTTGCATGAAAGGACAGCAGCTGTAGGAAAGAGAAGTTTGATGTTCAGAGCATAGACATGTATTTGTGCTTGCTGTGTCAGTAGTGAAAAGAAAGGATGTCTTCAGAGTGTTGCTCATAGCAGTTCTTTGGCAATAATGTATGTGTAGCATGATGAGTAATCATCATCAGTAATAACCTCAACTCTGAAGTGGATGTGTTGGTGGCCTAATTATTAAATGCATAGCTGTGATTCTGGCTGAGACAATATGTTAGCAATGTCCTTAATAAAGGCAAGAACACATCTCTTCTCCTCACTCCAGGCTATGATTAGAAATAGCAGAACATGGTTCTCTAGTCTTGGTTGTCCACCAGCCTCAGAGAAAGACAATTCTAGCTTCAAAACCAAGCAGTTATGGAGCTAGCAGCATCCTATAAAACCTACTTGTGTTTGCTATGATAGTTGAGAAAAAAAAGGTTGGTTTCAGGGCATTGCTTATAGCAGTTTTTTTGTGATGCTGTATGTGTGGCATGAGGAGTGTTCTTCATCAAACTGGTTCTTGATAGAACCATCATCGGAGTTATATATCTTTTGACCTTGATGAAAGAGTCATTTGTCCTAATGAGATTTGACTATGAAACATTTTGTTAGTTAAAATTTCATCAACCAAAAAAAAAAAAAGCGATTACCATTAATTCATACTAGCAGGATCTGTGGATATACTACAGTATGATAATTCAGTTATTACATTTGATATTTTTAAAGAGCTATTGCTAAAATACTTCAATATGTAAAAAGTATAATAATCTTGATTTAACTCTCTCTCACTCTTTTATTTATTTATTTATTTCCTTTTCATCTTTTCATCGAAACAGATTAGCATTATCACTTCCACTCGGTCACCCCTTCTCTCTATCTTTCTCCTAGTCTCTTTCTTTCTTATTATATTTTTCCTGTGTAGCATGTCCTTTTTCATCCCTTTCTTTTTAATAGATACTGCTAATCCATTATTTAACCTCTGAAATACCAACTGTAATTTTTTTTAGTGTTTCAGTTTACAATTATTGAAACTATATAATTGCTCAAAATATTAAAATCATATAAACGTATGCAAATTATTAGTATGTACTGGGAATATTTGATACCATATAATTATGTATAAATCATTCATATTAAGAATAGTTAGTTCAAGAAATAATTGTTTTCAAAGATTTATTATTATTAGATACTTGAAACAATATAATTACTCAAAAGACTTGAACCATATAAATGTATGCAAATTATTAATATGAGTTAGGAATACTTGAAACCATATAATTATGTATAAATTATTTAAGAATAGTTCAAGTTATAATTGTTTACAAAGGATTATTATTATTAGTTGAAATCATACATTTGCTTGACATATTTGAAACTATATAATTGTATGTAAATTATTATGAGACAGGAATACTTGAAACCACATAAATGTGTGCTAACAAATGATTATTATTAAATAGGAATAGTTACTTGAAATTATATAATTATGCATAACATTTAAGTAATAAGAATAGTTACTTGAAGCTATAATTGTTTAGAAAGGATTATTATTATCATTTGGTACTTAAACCCATATAATTGCTTGAAAAAGACTGACCTTTGCATTGAATAATCCATGATGTAAAACCAACCAACCATAACACCAATCATCTGATGATTAGCTTGTTAGTTCTCACACTATCGTAGTGGTGTATATGTAAAATGAGAAGGTATTATATTTTGGATATTATGGTAGATTTATCTGAAATTGGCTTAAACTAGAAATGTACCCGCAGTTACTGCGAGAACAAGCAGTTAGATCCATCTGTGTAGAAGATTAGCCAGTTTATTAAATTTTCATGCTTCACTGACTTCTAAGGTCCAACGTCTTTATCTCTGCTGTTTTTATCTTATACTGTCTACACACTGCAGTCATCATTTACTCTATATCCTACCCAGCCACCTTTGGGCGAATTGAAACTTAACCCTTTATTTCACTAAGTAGAGTGCGAAATTTAAATTGACTGCATATCTTGGCTAATGCCTGCCCAAGTATTGACCTGGGATTGCCACTATTATTGATCTGTGAAACAATTTCTTGTTTAGTAAGTCAGAAAGGTCTCTTCATAAAGTTGTCTATTCCTTAAATACCTTGTCAAATTCACATTCCTTCAGATCAATATTGCAGAAAACCACCCAGCTCAGGTAGTGATCTCGTGACTCTTGGGACCAAATGGAAGCAGTTCTGCACACAAATGTATTTATTCATGAGGTGCTTGTCTTACAAAACACTACCAGAATGATTTTTTGGCATCGAAATAAAAAGTTCCTTTTGTGACATGAAGTTGAAGTCTCAAAAATGTTAGTCAAAAGTTGATGTCAAATAGTTATTTCATATATGAGAAATGTTGGAATTTTTCATTTGAAAATGAAACAAAAACAGCTCACAGAATTATTAATTGATGAGATTTTGCAACATTCTCTCTACTTTTTCTTAAGCTATCATGACCATTGTCTATCTTCTCTCTTGTGTCTTCTATCACCATGTTGCTTTTCATCTGCCAATTTGAAATGAAATGATGAAATTTTTTGTGTACAGTGCTCAGGTGCACCACAACTCATCAAAGTCTCATGTCAAGTACACAGAATAATGTAGTGTCAGGAACATGAACAGTTTACAGTAGTAATATGCATGTATGTGTCTGTATGTTTAGAGTGGCATCAGGTATAGTGTCGGCGGACTACAGGAAGCATGGAGGCTTTGAAAGATTCAGTGCTTCGGCAGCTTCCAACAAACGCGGGCAGTTTATTCCATGTCTCCGCAATTCTGTCATCTTTTTGTGTCATTTCTTTCTGTCATCATCTACCATTGTTTTATGTTCTTTTTTGTGATGATGAAGAATAACGGACACTATTTTTATATTTTGTGCATAATTCATTTATCTTGACCATTGTTCATATCCTCTCTTGTACCATCTATCAGTGTATTAACCATTATTCCAAGGTTCCATCTATGGATCAAATAAATCTGTTTTAAAATTATTTATATTAGATAGGAATACTTGTAATCATGTAACCATGTGAAAAAAAACTTAAGGGACTACATAAAAAATGTAAATATAAACATACACTGTACACAATTCCTTAACCTGTAAACATAAAATAACTGCAGATGGGTTGACATGCTAACATCAATCAATCGATTTGAGTCTTTTTTCTTTTTTTGCCTATCTTTTTCCTTTCACTTTTTACCCAAACTCTTTGTTCTGACTCATTTCTCTATATATAAATCAAGTGTTTTCATTTTTTTTCATCATTTCTTTTCTCATTTTTTCTCACTCTCCCTCTTTTCTTTTTCTCTCTTCTTTTCTTTTTTCTTCTTTTCTCTCTCCTCTTTTCTTTATTCTCACTCTCCCTCTTTTCTTTTTTCTCACTCTCCCTCTTTTCTTTTTTCTCTTTCTGGCCTTTTCTGTCACTCTCTCATTCTCTTCTCTTCGTCCACATCTTTCTTTCTCTGCTGAAAATGCATCCCCATCACTGACATGGGGAAACTAAGCCTGGATGCTACAAAGAGGCAACAGGTTATAGCTGAGTTTTTTCAGATATGAATCAGTTTCAACTGATATTTAGTAAGGAAATATTAGTCTTTAACAAGGCCACAAGCATTCAGATTCATTATTAAAATATTTGTTTCTCAGAATAACTTATTAACCATTGTTTCCTGATGAGGCAATTTTGTTTTATTTGGCTTCTTAGTATTCCCTCTTGTAATCGTTTGAGTTCATGTCGATGATTGCTTCTGAATTCTGAATAAGTAATGAGAATTCTCTGTTATTTTAATTGGTTTCATTTTAATTATGAACACACAGCAGGATATATTTTCCTCTTTTGTACTGATTTATAAACAGGGAAGAATAAAATGTTAGATGGTTTGCAAAGTAAATTTACATTTTCTAGAGACAATAAAACACACACACACACACACACACACACACACACACACATATATATATATATATATATATATATATATATATATATGACCAGGTAAGTTGATAGTGGGGAAGATTCTATTCAGAACCCTATTTTTTAAATATAGATATATTAAAATTTAGTGGTCTACTTGGAGGGCTCAATGTATGATACTTTGATATATATACAGCAGTATTTTGATTTATGAGTTTAATGAATTCACTTGTATATCAAATTAATTTTAGCCATTGAAAACTGAAATGCAAAATAGCAATTCAGTTAACCAATTCCAGTCCCCCTTCCAAAAAAAAAACACTATTTTTCTCATGTTTTTTTAAATAAGAAAAATAGCATGTATTATATAAAGACATAATAAAATAGAATGTAATGACATACGTGCTGTAATATGATTTAATGCTAATATTTTTTAGAATAGTATTTTTTCTTTGGCATAATAAATTTGGAAACTTTAATTCTTTTTAGTACACTTATTAACATAAGCCTATCTTGGACCTCAAATTTTAGCTCTCAACACAAAGTAAAAAATTGACCAAGTGACAGCTTGTTATTCAGAAAAATTATAAGTTGGAGCAATCATAAGTCAAGGATCCACTGTATATGTACATACATACATACGTGTGTGTGTGTGTGTGTGAAAAGTATTTAATTTATCTTTCAAGGACATAATAATCATTATAAGAAATGATTAAAGTTCATTCTAAAACTAATCTTTTTTTATTGTTTGTCAAACAATTTTGGATTCATAATGAAAGGAATTGTAAAAGTACTGGAGTGATGGTTGGAGTTATTTAATGCCAAAATCAGTCTTTTTTTCCCCTATTTAATTATAATAATCATTTGTTTGTGCACAGTGATATGGTTTCAACTATTCCTATTTAACTCTAATTATTTTTAAACAGATCTATTTAACCCATAGATGAGGCTCTGATCTTTGTCAATCTTTTTCAAAAGCAATTAGATGGCTACAAGTAACTAATACTAATCATTTATAAACATTTATAGCTTCAAGTAACTGTTCTTAATACTAATAATTCATACGCAATTATATGATTTAAAGTAACTATTCCTTTTTTATGATAATCTTTTCTTTCATACAGTTATATGATTTCTAGCATTTCTATCTAATACTAATAATTTTTGAACAGATTAATTTGACCCATAGATGGAACCCTGTCAAGCACTGGGTGAGAGTCAACAATAGCATACTCTACAGCTCCAAGAGCCTCACTACTGGATGTAGCTTACTTTCCAACCTAGGACATACCTTTTTGGGGAGGGAGGAGGTTGTATCTCTTGGCAGAGGATATAGTCTGCATATTCTAAGCCCTACTAACAATGCAAGTACTCCCAGCTCTACTTTCAAATATTTTATCTCTAAGAATATGTTTCAGTAGTCAGAACAAATAAAAATTTGCTCATACCAGTCTGGAGTCTGAGGTAGATTTTCTCAACAAAAAAATCTTCTTTTTCTAAGTTTAAGTATAAACTTGCTGTAGCTGTTGCCTTAGTGTGTGACTATCAGACATATTCCTTTTCCCTATTTTAGACAGACCTGTAAATTAACTATTTAACATGGACAGTGTAAGGGAAATATCTATGTAGGGACCGATATCTGTAAGACATCACACAATGTAATAGTCCTGTGGGATGCATTAGAGATCCCACAAGGCAACATGACTTTTTCTCAGGCTAGAAGCAGTTCAAAGATTTGTAGGGAAATTTTTTCTATGAAGAATTGTTCTTAGTAATCACTTGACACTGATTATGGTGCATAGGTAAATTTCTGAAATTTGTAAGACCTCTTATTGTAAGTTATTAATTGTTTAAACACCTTTTTTCTAGTATTTCACAGTGTTTATTCAAACATCAGTCAAGTCTTGTGTCTTGATTTTCATCACCAGAATAAGCATCAAGAAGCTGCTCCACTTGCATTATCATTCTGAAGAATTAGGGTCCATTGACAAAATCAAGGAATTTTGTGTGTAAATTTTCACTTTTTGCTTATTCTTGACACAAAAAACCCAAATCTGTCTTTGTCTTACTTTATAAAAGTTTGTAGCTGACAAAATTTACAATTACTATTATCTGCATTATTCAGACTGTTGTCCTCATCTTCATTGTTATCTGTACACTGTTTCGGCCAATATTCCCTCCGGCCTTCTTCAGGTATTTCTTGTCAGACTCTGGAACCTTCTTTTGGCTTCCGATTATGACAAGAAGGTTCCCAAGAAATACCTGAAGAAGGCCAGAGGGCATATCAGCCGAAACATTGTACAGATAACAATGAAGATGAGGACAATAGTCCGAATAACGCAGATAATAGTAATTATCAAGCCTCATCTCAAACATTCAGAGAAATAGAAAATCTACAATATTTCCCAAACTATTCACTAAGACCATCAAAGCTTACATTTAGATATTGACATATATTTACCAAACCCTCTGCATAAGTAGGATGTGACACAAGATCAATATCTTTATTTGGAGTTTAACAGGTTTGAATTCAGAGTGAAAATGGTTACTGACATATCTTATAGGTTTGCTGTTAGATTAAGTGTGTAATGTGCAATATTTAGTGTTTGTATCTACCAACTCCTTCGCACAAGTAGGATGTGACATAAGGTCAGTTTTTTAAGTGGAGTTTAAAAGATTCAATTTCAGAGTTGTCCTTCTCCTAGACCAGCTGCCCTACCCAGGTTAAAGTGACCAGTCTTTCCTACTATTTATGCATAGCTGGATGGAGAATAGTGGGATGCATATCTTTCTCACAGGTATTAGCACTATGTTACACACAAACAACCTTAGGATTTAAACTCTGGTAGTCGTGTCCATTTCTTATAAAGGTAACCATTACATCATAAACACCTCCTTTAGATATTGATATATATCAAACTCTCCGCACAAGTAGGATTTGACATAAGGTCAATTTCTTGAGCAGAGTTTAACAGGTTTGAATTAAGAGTTTTCCTTTTCATAAACTGGTTACCTAGTCAAGGTTAAAGAGCCCAGTCTGCCCTACTATTTACCATCTAATGGTTGAAGTTCTAGTTTGGGAGGTCTGGAGAATGCAGAGTGCTCCTTCATCACCATTGCTCCCAGTTCCACTCTGACCCAGAGTGGTAATACCTATTAGGGTCCCATTTATGAATTAAATAGAAAAACACGAGTTTAAAGAAACATTGAGTACCAATAAATAATGAATAAAACAAAATGTCTTCTACATAAAATGACCCAATGGGTTGACATGCCGTAAAACTAACAACCAACTATTTATTCATAGCTGGAGGAAAAGTAGTTGGATACATACCTTTCCCAAGCGTATTAGCACTATGCGAAATACAAACAGCCCTGTCTAGGATTTTTAGATATTGGTAGTTTTTTTTTGTTTTTTTTCCATCTGGAATTCCAGTTCCCTTTCAACAAGGGATAAAAGAATTAGTTTACTTGTGGAATTTTGACATTGTTCATAATGATTATGTTCTTGACAATGTTTGCTACATTTGAATGGATTTTTATTCCTTCTCCAAAAGTACTTTCTGAATTGACCTCATATGAAGAACAATGTGTTTCATTGTTGCATCCAGCCAGCAGCCGCAGCAGAATGCAGGGCACTGAAATATTTGTACTAATAAGTAAGTATGGTAAGTGCATTCAACTTTAGGATTATTGCAGCATCCAACTGGAAATAATGCTTTGCACTCAAACCATTTCATCTGATTAGGATGTAAAAATATAGATTTGATCTTAATAGCTGAGTTTTCTTTGGCCATGATTGATCACCAAAGATAATTCCTTTGTTAATGTTATCATTTCTATGCATCTGTAAAACAGCAGCTCATAGACTTGCTTATGTTTTGTTCTTTGAAAAATTAAAACTTGATATCTACTTCAAATTATAACTCTTATCATTGCTCAAAGATCAAAATAATTTTCAAATTCTGAATTAGAATTTCTAAATTGATCCTAGTTAAAAAAAAAAAAAAAAAAAAAAAAAAAAAAAAAGCATAAGAAAAGAGGAGACATAAAAGTGATAGTTATTATTTATAGATACACATTCCTTTTGCCTTACTTATCTATCTATTTATTAATAAAATAAAATTGCCTCTTTGCAGCTAACAAAATTCAAGAAAGTTTCATACAAATAGATTGGTTGCTTAACCAAGGTTAAAGAGCCCATTATGCCCTACTATTTATTGGAGGGAGAATAATTGGATGCATACCTTTCCCAATAGTGCTATGTACAAACCACTTCATCCAGGATTTGAACTGTTCACTGTGTTACTTTCCTACAACAATAACCATTACAGCACGCACCTCCATTAAAATTTATGTATAGTTGCCAATAATAGATGTTTATTTATTCCTGTACAATAGTATTCTTGAGTCTTGAAAACAATGAACCAACTATTAAGTTTAATTCCAACATTGACATATTGAAATATTTGGTTTATTTGTTAAACAGCATATCAACTCCTTATGGGTTATTTAATGCCTAAATCTGATTTATTTCAAAATGTTTGATAAGAAGTGGTTTTCAAATTTTTTAGAGCTAATACTCCTTTTTATTTTAGTGTATATCTCATGGGACACCATATAACGGAATGAAGAGGATATATAAAATTGATACTTAATAGATAGATATTCCATTGTGGCGGAGTCCCTATGATGTTATGGGTAAAGTGCTGGACTCCTAGTAAATGAGTTCCAACTCCAGTTGTGTCAATTAAGTCAATTTTAATGTGATATGGTTCAAGTCAGAGCTCCTTAGAAGCAGGGGTCAGGTCATCCAAATAGCAAACTGAAATAGATGTCATGTTTATCCCAGCATGCTGGCCAGAAGGAAAGAGAATGTTTTTGAGGTTTCTTCCTTTTATCTGGAGCTATTTCCATTGCAATCACAGTTGCATATGAAAAATACCTTCTAAAAAAAAAAGGCAGATAGTTGGCAAAGTATTGTGTGTATTTCATTGTACTGGATTAAGAGCTGCATTGGTTGAATTTTATATATATTTCATTTGGGGGAAGAGAAAGTAAAAAGTTGCCAATTTCATGATAGAATTCTCTTGCTGTTTAAGAGTTGCTACAAGTTGCATTTCATCCTAGCCATAGTCAAATAGTAAGGCAGACTGGCACTTTAACCTTAATAAAACAACCAATCATGAACAAAGAAAACTCATAATTCAAACCTGTTAAACTTTGCTTAAAATTGTCATATCCTGCTCTGGCAGAGGGGTTGGTAAATATATACATTGATCAATTCTGTACAGATACTGGATGCCAGGAGAAGGGCTTGCCTGAAGTTGATAACTGATAAGGGAATGAGGCAAGAGAGAGTTGTGAGAATCTGCGTTGTCAGCATGACATGATTATTATTATTATCATTATTATCTATTTTGTATGAATGTATAGCTTAGAGGCCTGAAAAAATTGGTTTCTCTAATCAAAAATTATTTTTCTGAATCTCACTTGGAAGCATGATTAATTTTAATGAGATATTTTATAGATTATCCAATCAGATTTTTTGGTTAAATTTTAAGGTGACATGAAATTTCAGTAAATATTATATATTATCATTATTAATAATGATATTAAAAAAACATTTTTAGTGATTGTTAAAAATATATTAGAAACTTTTCTTTTTCTTTTTAAAGTGTACAATGTTCATATTAAGCAGAGCTGATTTAAAATCTAAAATATTAAAATGTATGTGTATGAATATATTGTAATAATATATAGGTATCACTAGCTCACTTGGTGAGATAGTGGTGGACCAAGTTGTTGTAGTATTAGTAGTGTGATCAATATATTTATAATGTGGGAATTTCTCTGACCTTGGGTTTCATGCAGTGTCATTCGTCTGACAGAGTGAAAAGTTTTTGTGTATACATACATATGTGTGTGTGTGTGTGTGTGTATGTGCACAAGTATGTATACATCCATAAATATGTGTGTTTGTATATATTATATATATATATATATATTATATATATATATATATATATATTGTGTGTGTGTGTGTGGTGTAATGGTTAGCAAGTTAGCCTCACAAATCTATTATTGCTAAATGGTGAGTTCTATTCTCACTGGATGCACAATAAAAAAAATCCATATGTAAAAAAGACTTTTTGTTAATCTAGCCTGATGGGAAGGCAGGAAAATAATGTTTTAAGTGTTTTTATTAAGCAGAGCTGATTTAAAATTTAGAATATTCACAAAGTCAAATACTGCCCATGACTCCAAGTTTCCTGAACAGTGAGTTATACAATCATCTGAGGGATATCAGTATTGTGTAGGGTTATTTTTTTTATCATGTATAGGTTATCCTATTTTTGCCATTATTCCAGGTCCACTCTGACCCAGAGTGATAGTACCTGTTAGTCTCTTATCTATGTGTCAAATAGATCTGTTTAAAAATCATTAATATTGATTAAGAATATATGAAACCGTATAACTGTACAAACAAAAGATTATTATCATTGAATAAAATTATTTAAAGTTACATAGAAAGACATGAAACCATTTAACTATATGCAAATTATTTGTATTAAGAATTGTTATTTGAAGCTATAATTGTTTACTAAGAGTTATTATTATTAGTTACTTTAAACCATATAACTGTGTATAGATTATTATTATTAGATATTTAGCCCTGTTGGCAGGGTTTAGGATACACTTACTGCATGGCTATGTAGCATTGTAGCATGGGGAGGCATTCATGGAGCAATGAACTCGGTAACATCAGTTCAAATCTTGGACAAGGCTGTTTATATTTCACTTTGTGCAAATGCCCTTGTGAAAGGCATTAATTTGTCTCTTCCCCCCCATCTATGGGTAAATAGTAGGACAAACTGGGTTATTCAGCCATGGTATAGTAGCTAGTCTAGGAGAAGAAAAACTCTGAATTCAAATTAAATATACTCCAGTGTGTCACATACTTGTCATGATGGTGGGATTGGATAAATCTATATTTTATGTAGCATATAAGGAGACAAGAAAAAAAAATTCAAAGATAAAAAATCAACAAAAATGAGATATTAATTTTTTTTAATTCATGTAATAATAATAATAACTAGCAGGACCTGTGGATATACCACAGTATGATAATTTAATTATTACAATGTTTGATATGTTTACTTAAGAGTTATTGCGAAATAGTTAAATATGTAAAAAGTATAATAATCTTGATTTAACTCTTTCACTCTTTTTTTCTTTCCATCCTTCTTTTCATCTTTTCATTATGTTCAATTGAAATAGATTAATCTTATCACTTCTGTGGGCTCACCCCTTTCTTTATCTTTCCCCTACTCTTTCATTTTTTCTTTTTCTTTCTTTCTTTTTCTTTCTTTCTTATATTTTTTTCTGTGTAGCATGTCCTTTTTCTTCCCTTTCTTTATAATAAAAACCGAATGGTCCATTATTTAACTGAGGTGACTACATTCATAAGAAATAAGAATTCTGTGGATAAGCAACATCAGATAATCAGGATTTACATTTTGCATTTCATCTTGAATGATTTAGATCTTTTTAACTTATATGTGCTAGAAGGCGGTGACTGAGAGTCTTAATGTCCTAGGTATGATGTTAAACTATATCTGATGGTGAGGTTCCAGTTCTGGATCTCTGTGGAATGTAGAGTACTACTTCATAACCATTACTCCCTCCACTCTGAACCGGAGTGGTAGTACCTTATCTATGGGTTAAATAGAAAAAAATGAGTTTTAAAAAAAATTGAGTACCCATCAAGAATGAATAAAGCAAAATGTTTTTGGCATAAAATAACCCAATGGGTTGACATGCTGTAAAACCCAACCAACAAAAAAAGTAATCTGGTTAGAAACTTTTACTATAATCTATAAATGTTCTGCATGTCTTCTTTTTTACTGCCATCCCAATGGCGACACTTCCCAAAGTGAAATGATAAAACTGATTTTGTGAAAATTGCTAGATAGAATATGCACCCGGAGAAGATTGGCTGAAATGTAGCGATTAAAATTACATGGATGAGAATGCTAATCTGAATAATTCCTGGATTAATGACAGTACTTCCTCTCGGAACTGCAGACACTGCATATCGAGTTTTCTTGTTCCGTTATAATTGCTCGCATGTCCATTTTATTTCCAAGTATATTCCAAAAAGTATCAGCCCTTCACCTTTAAACATAGTGAAAGTCGACCCGACTCTGTCCAAAATATTTCTGGGCTTGTTTTTCCCCCCAGCCACATACCCCATCTGGACAGTGGCTCCTCATATTTTCACTGACCAACATACAATACTGAGTCAGCCTATTTTGAGTTATCACCTTGTAGATAACAGCTGTCAATATCAGATTGGTTGAACACGTTCTCTGTCTGCTGAGAGAAATGAAATTTCTTCTCTGCAGGCTTCATGGACTGTAATATGTTCATGTACACTCCATTGCAGCTTCAGATGGCTTCTCTGTTAGAATACTGAAAAATCTACAAGGTTAAGTGTTCAAATCTTCACAGTGAAATATCACAAGCAAGCATATTAGATTAATTTTGTTTATTTATTTCACTCTGGTAGTGAGAGCAGGTGTGGGGTTGAAAATCTGTTTCTTCAACGGTTGATTCAGGAACGGGGTTGAAAGTCTGTTCTTGGCTGACGACTTGGTTCTGTCTGACTCGAGGATGTGGTGTGGGTCGGAGGGTCAGTAGTCCCTTGATCTTGCCAGAAGGAGTGACGGTGTGTACCAATTGCTGGTAGTCAACTGCTTTTTTTACTTTTAGTCAGCCGCTTTTATAATTATGAATAGGCTCGAGAATCACTTTGAAAGGTTTTGGGGGGAAAATTTATGATTGGTTGAAAAAGATTAAATGGGGGATATTTTTAATTGTTTATAAATTTGTTTTTTTACCCGGAGGCTTGTGTGGAGCATATGTGCAGAAAACTTGTTTTGTTCATTTTGTTTAGAGCTACTGTCTGGTCAACATCCATTTGATGTTACATTTTTTAATAACTTAGGTTCTGTTTTGAAGTGTTTTGTTTTTTAATTTGTTTTGTTGGTGAGTGGGTGTATTGAGTTAGTAAAATTTGTGAATCAAGAGAGATATCTATTTCCGTTATAACAACAGTTATCAATGTGTCTGAATTTTTTAGATGAAGCTTTATAATTTGGATTATTTGAACTATTGTCCTCATCTTTATTATTGGGACATGCTGTCCACTGAAAGTAAGACTAGAAGAACACCATAAAGCAGTGGTACGAGGGGATAGAGAAAAGTCGGGTATGGCTGATCATATATGGATTGAAAAGGGAAACCATCTGCCCTTATGGGATGAAGTTGACATAATAGGGAAGAACATTGGAAGAGAAGACACCTCAAAGAACCAACATATGAGAGGCTATAGTAAACTCTTAAGTAGACCAAGTATAGAGATGAATATAATATGGAAACCTATGTTTACAAAGGCTAGATTAGATTTTTTTTAAAATAAAGATGAGGACAATAGTCCGAATAATCCAAATAATACAAATGTTGTCCTCTTCTTTATTGTTTTATACACTACATTTCAGTCAATGTTTCTGCAGGGGTTTCTTGTTGAACCCTGGAGTCTTTAATCTTGACTCTAATTTTCAAATTGTTGTCCTCATCTTTTTTTATTACATAGACAATGTTTCAACTGATGTGCCCTCTGGCTTCAAATTATCAAGCCTTATCTCAAAAATTCAGATAAATAATGTAAGCAGTAATTGCATTTTATTGTCTAGATATTGTTTCAGAAAAGGGAGGTAATGCTGATAAGTTATATGACTGATGTTAGTGTTATGTAAAGAAAAACTAAAGAACTTTAAGAGTTTTTCCTCCTGCCATAATTTTTATAACAGTTTTTTTATTTTTTTCTCATTGAAGAATTTTCTTTCAAAACCGAAATTTTCTTGAATTCACTTGCAGATGGAAGAAAAAGAAATTGAGCATGTCATGAGCACCGAAATGGCAAAATGTCAGCAGCGCTGGAACAAAAAAGAAGATGGTATGGCTAAATTTATTACCAAGGTAAGAATTTTGACAGTTTTTTAGCAACTGGTGTGAACTTAAAATTTAAGCAGAAAAGTATGGGAACAATTGTTCACCAAACTCTTCCATATATATATATATATATATATATAATATATATATATTTATATAAGGTATTTGTTTTATATGGGTTTAAGGTTGTTGGTTGTTTTTGGTGTGTGTTCACTGATTGTTGCTAATTTCTTTTCTTAAACCCTAAATATACATAGATTTTTTATTCTTGTGGGTTGCCAAGCTGCAAAGAAATTAAAGGAAGGAACAAGAAGAGACAAAGACAAAATATACTTTAAGGATTCAGACTTTATTCTTAGGTTCTTAGTTATTTCATGGAGGAAAGATTTTCTCTCAAGCCAGTCAACAATATGTGTTCCCAGTCAAGGCCTGATTTTGAATGACCAAACACTATATATATATATATATATATATATATATATATATATATATATGAGTGTGCATGTGTTTATATAATTATTCATGTGTATGTGTGTCTGTAAAATACAAGATTATGGGATTATATTATCATTACTCAAGTTTCATGTGTTTTAGGCAATCCTCAGACGGGTGAATAGTAAAAAGTTGTTGGTTAAATGTTTGTATAACGTGATGTATGTTCAATTGATTGAATCGTTTTAGAGGAGACTTATATTCAAAACATAACATGTTAAGGTATTAATGCTTTTAGTATTCAGATTTTTTATATTTTAATTGAGGGACATAAAATATAGGATTTATTAGGGTGGTAGATGACACAAGAGATATTTGCATTTAGAAACGTGTTAACTTCTTTTGTACAGCAAATTTTTATCAGAATTTTGCAGAATACATAATTTTTCTTCAAGGCTTAGTCTGCAGTTATATTGACCATATGAGGATTGCCTAATATGCATTAAACTTGAGTAACTGTAATATAGTTCCATAATCTTGTATTTTGAGGTTTAAACCTACTCTGCTAATTTTGCATTGAGAATTTTTATATACAAACACATTTCTTATTTTCTATCCTTCATTATATATATATATATATATATATATATTGGTTAGGAGGTTGATTTAGAAGGCTATCACAATGCAGGTGTAAAGAAAAAAATAATAATACGGTAACAATGATGTTGTGTGTTAACCTGTATTTAATTCTTGAATTTTCGAGATAATATCCCTTTTTCAAAAGATCACTGGAACTGAAGCAGTTTAGTTATGGCATTTCTTTTTAAATGAATTTTTTTTTTTTTTTTTTTGAAAATGATGGTATTTTTATATAACTGTATTCTCGTGCTGTATGTTTACATATATATATATATATATATGAAAAAGAGAGATAATGTGTTTACAAAGTTACTTTCATATGTCATCAGTTCACAGGTATGGCACCCCTCATGTGGATCAACCCCACTGGCAATGTTTTGGGAGACAAGCTTACTAATTTGTGCTCTAGACTTTATGATATTATAAGATTATAGACACACTTTTACTATTAGATGAAAGTTAAAAAGTCAGTATTACAATAAACATCAACTAATTTAGCTCTTGTAATTTGGCAATAATTATCTTTTGTCAAAAATATATGCACAAAAATTTTATGAAAGTTTTTAATTAACCTTCAGCTAACAAACATAGCACCTACAAGAAAAAGATTCTTTGTATTTGGAGGAACTCCCTCTATCTACTCTCCTATCGCTCTCACACTGTGTGCATATATATATATATATATATATATATATATATAGTATCCAATTGCCACTTTACCTTTTCCAATACAGTAGCCCGCCCTGTCGGCTGGGGCGTTAGAATGCACCGACTGCACCTCTGCAGAGGGGTAAGACTCCCCCAATGGGGCCACCTGTTGGCCGTGGGTGGCGACCCGTGATGCTTAAGGATAGAACCCAGGTGGATGAGCAGTTCATGACTTGCAATACTCCACTTTGGCCCTATCTTGGGCTAGACGGGCGGTCGGAGAGGCCCCCTCAGATCAATCGGCTGGTCACGTCAAGCCCTAGCACCTATATGATTTTCCCAACCCTATTGCTCTTATGGCAAGCCCCAACCCCTTTTTATCATATGGGTGCTAAAAGGCAGTGGCTGCGGGTCTACATGTCCTGGGAATGACGTTAAACTCTATCTGATGGTGAGGTTCCAGTTTTGGAGGTTTGGGGAATGTGGAGCACCCCATTCATCACCATTGCTCCCTGGTCCACTCTAACCCAGAGTGGTAGTACCTGTTAGGGTCCCATCTATGGGTTAAATAGAAAAATGTATTTATAAAAAAAATTGTATTATCCATTAAGAATTGATTTATTTCAAAACTTTATCAGAATTAAATGACCCACTGAGGTTGATATGCCATAAAACAAAACAAACAAACAAACAAATCCAATACAGTAGCATTAGTAAATTATCAAAAACAGAGCAATAATAATAGTAGTAATTGTAATTGTGGAAAAGAGCCAAGCGTCTACCATGGTTTCAATCCAAATGATCTCATCAGAACCCTACCTTATACTTGATTAAGTTGATATCATTACTTAGTTAAACTGAGATAAACGTCTTTTCCAATAGTGTGTATATATATATATATATATGTAATATATCAAGAAAAATGAAAAACACAGGTTTAAATGGGTTAAGTGGTGAGTTTATTGGCCGACGCTGCAGTGTTTCGATCTATTAATTAGATCATCTTCAGGGCATAAGATAAGAAATTATTTATCACAGAATAATGAGAAAAGTGAGTGGTAATCCTTGTTATTCAGTCTGTTTAAAAATTATTCTGTGATAAATAATCTTATCTTATGCGCTGAAGATGATCTAATTAATAGATCGAAACACTGCAGCGTCGGCCAATAAACTCACCACTTAACCCATTTAAACCTGTGTTTTTCATTTTTCTTGATATATTACATACCGTCGGATTTACTTCCTCTCTTCACACATATATATATATATATATATATATATATATAAGCTGATAATGAAAGAATACACTAAAGTGTGTCTCGAGGTGAGGCTCCAGTTCAGGAATTCTGGAGAGTCTAGCATACCCATTTATTGCCATTACTCCCAGGTCCACTTTGACTGGTAGTACCTGATAAGATCTTATTTATGGGTCAAATAGATATGTTTGTAATTTATATTAGATAGGAACCCTTGATATTATATATCTGTGTGCAAACAAACAAAAAACTCTTAAGAAACTATAAAGAAATATAAATATAAATGTACAAGGTAAGCAATTCCCTAACCTCTAGAATAAAATAACCTCAGATGGGTTGACATGCCATTAATATTGACCAATTAATAATAACAGAAGAATTGTGTGCCACAGATTATCCAAACAAAACTCTTCAATTCAGAGTCTTTCCTTCTTCTAGATGTAAATTAATTTGAAGACATGCTGGGCACTGTTGGAGATTCAAAAACAAACATGAATTGATATTCTCTATCAGAACAAGACAGACAAGAACCTGACAGGCATAGGAGAAGAAGGAGACGAAAAAAGGAGGAGGAGGCAAAGAAGAAGAAGGAGGAGGAGACTAAAATGAAGAAAGAAAGAAGAAAATGAAGAGGAAGAAGAAGACGACTAAAACAGAAGAAGAAGAAAATGAAGTGGAAGAAGAAGAAGAAGAAGAATAAGAAGACTAAAATGAAGAGGAAGAAGAAGACTAAAATGAAGAAGTTAAAGAAGGAAGAAACTAAAATAAAGAAGAAAGTAGAAACTAAAATAAAGAGAAAGTAGAAGAAAGCTAAAATGAAAAAGAGGAGACTAAAACAAAGAACAGGACGTATGAGTAAACTGTTACTACTCTTTCTTTAATAACCAACAGAAACATTATGACTATAGTGACTGGTTGAATTAACAATTACTTATCTTCTAAGCCTGGACTACACAAGAAGAACAATCTACATCAATGGATAGTATAAAGCATTCAGTTTGAAACTATTAATATAACTATGTTTTAACAAAGGATGCATACATATTTTTGGAAGATATATATCTGGGGAATTTATATTCATATAAATCACCTGTAATGAAAACATCACAAGCACATGCACTTAGGTGCTTGGGCAGAAGAGCACACACATGCACATATGCAAATGAACACACAATACCTACCACCTTAAATTGCATACACGTATAAACAGCGATCCAAAAAGATGGATTGAAAAGGAGAAAATCCAGTATTCATTCCCTTTCATCTGACGTCTGCCATGAAACTTCCACCAGTTTTTTTGGGCTGTCATTGTCAGGATAATAGTCTTTAAGGAAAAAAAAAATGAAAATGAAAATAACAACCAGTGAAAAGTTGTTGCTTTACACTTCGGTGAAACCTGTTTGTATAAGTTAAAAGGACATAGATATTTGCAAGGGATCGGCTTCCCTAAATACTCTTTATGCAGTAACAAGTGCACATGTGCATTCTTTCCATTCTCAGCAGCTTCAAAGCTCAATAATTCAAAGAAAATGATGCAGTGGGAGGGGGGGGTCAAGGATATTTTTTTTAAGCCAATGAATGAAGACCCAGTACTTAGCAGGCTCAGGAGAATGAAGGGGCCTTCTTACTTTTATTTTCTGTTTTTTTCTGGGTTTTTTTAATATTCAACACTGGTTTGAATTTTGATTCATGATAGCTTTGAGGTTGAGATAATTTGGCTAGAAATATGCATAGTCAGTATTTGACTATATACCTTCAGTTTCTGTGTGTGTCACAGAGGAGGCCAAATTTGCTAGCACAGGAGCAAGGTCAAAATATAACCTTGGTTGTGGGACCAGTGTCATAATTTCAAGGCTTGCCTGATTTTTTTTCCACATCCTGAGCCTGGAGATAAGAATATAGTAAAAAAAAAAATGAACATATACCGCACTTTAAATTATGGTCAAGTCCCACTGTAAGCATTAGTTCCTGCTAGATCACTCAAGTTAAGCAGTGATAAGCCTGTTCAATGCTTAATTGGTCTATAATAACCAGCAAGAATTAACTATTACAGAATATCTTCTAAACGCAGACAGCAGAAGAAGAACAATCTGCTCAAGTGGATTGAATAAAGCGTTCGGTTTGAGATTATTCAAAGGTTACCAACTATGATAGCCACTTTAATTGAGGAATCAATTAAAAATTTCTAGAATATTACCAACTATTACAAACACCTGAAAAAGTCCAGAAAGTACAACAACTAAAATCTGACTATAATAACAATAAAAAGATAAGGATAATAGTCCAAGTCCATAATAAGAATAATTCTTCATTCCAGAAATTTAAATAAAGATTGTTTAACATGATACAGTAACTTGTTTAAATTTTTTTAGATAAGGATTGATAATTTGTATCAAATAAATTTTCCCGACTGTTTTCCTCATCTTTATTATTATATACACACATTTCTGCCTGAGGACATATGATGTAACAGATATAGGCATTGTTTTTTGTTATAGGTTTTATTCATTGATATAACTGTGGCTTATGTGTATAGCCTCACTAAGAAGACTAAACTGGGTGTCTACAAAATCTGCATTTTCAGTACACTCCTCTACAGTAGTGAAACCTGGACCACATATTCAAGCCACAAGAGGAAACTTAACAATTTCCATCTCAGGTACCTACAACACAGACATGCCAGACCGACCCAACATAAACAGCATATTCACCATCCTCTGCAAGAGGCGCCTTTGCTGGCTTAGTCATGTTAGGAGGATGGACAAAGGTTGCATCCCGAAAGACCTACTGTATGGCAAATTACTAGAAGGCCCCTAACCAATAGGTAGCCCATGCCCACACTTCAAAGACGTTTGCAAGAAATGCTTGAAGACATGTCACACCAACACATGGAAGTCACTCATGCAGATGCAGATAAAACTTTTGACACTACAGCATTGTCTTTAGTAGATGGATGGTTTTGTTTTTGTTTTTTGTTTTACGGCATATCAACCTCAGTGGGTCATTTAATGCCAATAAAGTTGAAATAAATCAATTCTTAATGGATAATACAATTTTTTTATAAATACATTTTTCTATTTAACCCATAGATGAGACCCTAACAGGTACTACCACTCCGGGTCAGAGTTGACCAGGGAGCAATGGTGATGAAGGGGTGCTCCACACTCCCCAAACCTCCAGAACTGGAACCTCACCATCAGATAGAGTTTAATGTCATTCCCAGGACATGTAGACCCTCAGTCACCACCTTCTAGCACCCATATGATAAAAAGGGGTTGGGCTTGCCATAAGGGCAATAGGGTTGGGGCAATCATATAGGTGCTAGGGCTTGACATGACCAGCCGATTGATCGGAGGGGGCCTCTCCGACCGCCCATCTAGACCAAGAAAGGGCCGAAGTGGAGTATTGCAATAGATGGATAGTGCCAACAATATGTATGTATATATGTATCTGTATACAAGGGTTGCTATGTTATAAGCAAAAGTCTTCATGCTAAGAATTACATGAAAAGGCCTTGTCATCTCAGCATGAAATTAGCATTGTAAAATACACAAACAGGATTTTTTGACAGTTGTCTTCATCGTTATTGTTATATACACAATGTGGGCACAACAATGTGCCCACTGGTCTTTTCAGGTATTTCTTATTGAAATCAGGAGCCTTCATAGAATCAAACCCTTTACTTAATGTATTGGGGTAGATAGCTCTCATTTCATTAACTATTTACCATGACTGGGTACAAATGTCCATGGTGTAACACGTATAGACATTGAATTAATACAATTCTAAGTGACAATCATCTGAGGGTTGCAAGTTCAATACTGACTACAATAGAAAATAACAATACTTATCATACCTTAACACTTGTATCTAGTCATGGTTAATGGAATAAGAACAATCTATTCAAATGGATTAAATAAAAGACCGCCCTGTCGGTGGGGCGTTAGAATGCATCGACTGCACCTCTGCAGAGGGCTAAGACTCCCCCAATGGGGCCACCTGTTGGCCGTGGGTGGCGACCCGTGATGCTTAAGGATAGAGCCTAGGTGATGAGCAGTTCATGACTTGAAATACTCCACTTTGGCCCTATCTTGGGCTAGACAGGCGGTCGGAGAGTCCCCCTCCGATTAATCGGCTGGTCACGTCAAGCCCTAGCACCTATATGATTTTCCCAACCTATTGCTCTTATGGCAAGCCCCAACCTTTTTATCATATGGGTGCTAGAAGGCGGTGACTGCGGGTCTTCATGTCCTGGGAATGATGTTAAACTCTATCTGATGGTGAGGTTCCAGTTTTGGAGGTTTGGGGAATGTGGGGCACCCCTTCATCACCATTGCTCCCTGGTCCACTCTGACCCGGAATGGTAGTACCTGTTAGGTTCCCATCTATGGGTTAAATAGAAAAACATGAGTTTATAAACAAAATTGTATTATCCATTAAGAATTGATTTATTTAAAAACTTTATTGGCATTAAATGACCCACCGAGGTTGATATGCCGTAAAACAAAACCAAACCAAATAAATAAAGGAATGAAGGTGCCCTCTTCTGACATAAAGGCTCCCAAGTTCAGCAAGAAACACCTGAAGGTGACCAGAGGGCACATTGGTCGAAACAGTGTGTATATAACAATAAAGTTGAGGACAACAGTAAAAAAAAAATCTAAATAATATAATACACTAAATATGAATTTTACAATATATTTAAGACTATATACTGCTATACAAGTAAGAATAGAGAGGTTACCAAAAGTGAAAACTTTTGGCTAGAGTTTTCCCACCAATAAAATCTGAAGTCATACGAGCAGAATCTGATTCAAAGGACATAAAATCAGGAGCTAGACTGGAGAATTCTAGACAGTGACCCACAACAAGACATAAAACAAAAAGAAGAAAAAAGACGTTAGAAGACTTTAGAAGTGGGCTTTACACACATCTCCTGAGTAACCAACCAGAACTCTCTATTTAGGTGTGAAAAGAGTTCTTCAACTGACTGACTGGAACTGAAGGGAAAAGGATGGTGGCTGAATGGAATGGTGAAAATACCAGTAAAAAGTACAAATCCCAAATACACGGAGCACCCAGCAGAAAGAACTAGATTATACACTATATCAGAGATAATTGGTTGATCAGTCGACCCACACTTTAGATATGTTGAGTCTAACTTTGTGCAGTATTTTCAGACTTCCATATAAAATTCTTTTACTTTTTGGAAACTTTTGATTTCTGTAAATTAGATTCCTTTTTTTCTCCACATACTGCCTGAAAGGAACATGGTTGAAGAAAATTAACACATACTGCACTTTAATTTAATTATGGAGGTGTGAGAGGTAAAGGTTAGAATCATAGGAAATGGACTCTTCAGCCTGAGTTCAAATCCTAGATGAGGCTGTTTGCATTTCACATAGCGCTAATACCCTTGGGAAAGGTATGCATCCAACTACTCTCCCTCCAGCTATGGGTAAATAGTAGGGTAGACTAGGTTCTTTAACCTTTGTATGGCAATAAGTCTAGGAGAAGGAAAACACTGAATTCAAACAGGTTAAATTCCACTTAAGAAATTAACCTTGTGTCTTATTCTGCTAAGACAGAGGGGTTGGGTAAATATATATATATATAGTGCATTTTAATCCACTGCTGTACTTAAACTGGTATCCTTATCATGTTTGTTATATTCATCATATTTTTGACATTTCACAAGATTTTGACCATCTCTTCCGATAGTGATGATCATCCAGATCATTTTTCCTTACACAAACAGCATTCCCCTTTGAACCTTTTTTTGTGCCATGTCCAAATCTTCATTGCAGTTGGTGCATTATTAACAAATTCTTTCACAATTCACTCTTCCCAGTCTTGTTCAACTCTGAGCATACTCAAACACACGAAACACCTTTTCTTTTTCCAGTGAATAGCATTTCAAAAAACAAACATAACATTTTGAGTTGTTTATACACCTGCTGTTAAAATTTTAGATCATTTGTAAGAGAATTAGTCAAGTTATTATTATAATTTGTTTGTTATGTGTCCTTGGGCATCTCCCCATTTTACTATATTACATCAGCCTTAAAAGAATTTTTTTTTCTTTTTTAGATGATATCAGTTTTTCTGTATAATCTCTCCATCAGATTTCTTGTCTTATCTCTTTTTCATTCTGTCTGAGATTTTATCAATATACACACACACACATATATATATATATATATATATATATATATATATATATATATATGTTAGTGTAGCATGGACAGGGATTCAACGACACTTGGTTACTGACAGTTTCTCTGTTTGTTTTCTCTCCATCAGATTAGTTTTCTTGTCTTATCTCTCTTTCATTCTGTCTGAGATTTTTATCATATATATATATATATATATATATATATATAAGTGTAGCATGGACAAGGATTCAACGAGACTTGGTTACTGACAGTTTCTTGCCTATGCGATTCTCAAAAAGATCACATTGGTGAGAAACTGTCAGTAACCAAGCCCCATTGACTCCATGTCCACACTACTCTAACTTAGATCCAAAGGCTATATCTACAATATTGAGTACTGTTTATTTATAAATTTAACACCCATATCACCATATATATATATATATATATATATATATATATATATATATATATATATATAGTGTTAGTCTAGCAGTTATTCTAAGGCTAACAATAACAAATGAAGTATCTGTCGTTGTTGTTTTACTAAGCTTAGTTTAGTTTAGCACATGGCTTAAAGTATGGGTCACCCAGTGAGAATCAAATGTTGATGTGATTACAGGATTATAACATTTCTTGACTGTATGTCTCATTTACTAAGCTTAGTAGTATGAGACACCTAGTGAGAATCAAACTGTGAAAAGTGTAGTCTATTACACTTAGGAAAGTTATGAATTCAATTATTATCTCTCTAGCTATTAGTAAGTAGTAGGACAGACGGGACTTTTAACCTTAATATAGCAACCAGTCTAGCAGAAGAAAACTCTGAAGTCAAACCTGTTAAACATCACTTAAAAATTGATCTTGTGCCACATCCTGCTCATGCAAAGGGGCTGAGTAAATAAGTATAACCTATAATTGCTTGAAAAAAATAAAAACTCACTTCAGCATTAAATAACCCAACAAAGTTTGACATGCCATTAAAAAAAAACATTCTTTCTTATTTATCTCTGATCTTCATGTTGAATTTCAAGCTGAAAGGTTGGCTTTAAGATAGAGACATTTGGTTGTCTTTTTCATAACAATTCCTGGGCAAGAAAACATATTACAAGGCAAGTTATCTGTTCTTTGTAAAAGATAGAATTAAAGGGTTCCTACAGCATTATTGTTACTACATGATATTTGATAAAATTCACTCATAAAAATGTATGGGACGCCACGGTTCTCATATATCTGGGCTCTTGTGATTGGTTACTGCCTTTGAAATGTAATAATAACAATAAGTATAGTGAGGAGGTATTTTGAGATATCTTGAGAGTGCCTCCATACATCAGCTACAGAAATTGAATTCTTGAGGTAATATCATCAAAACTGCTGCATGGTCATGTGACTGTCTACAACTGTTATTACAGTGCAAAATAATTTCAGGAGAAAAGGATTAACTTTATAGAATTATGATAAAACAAGAAATGGAAAATCTCACATATAAAATTATATGTCAATGTTTAGTCTATTAGAGCAAATCAAAGAGACAACTTTCAAAGTTGCAATGAAATATAAGAAAAATCGTCAGAGTGGCCTATTGTTAGTATCAGCTGGATAGCAAGGGAGTCTATCCTCTTTTCACTAGCACTAAACCAGTGAAATTTTTTTTGCATCTGAGTTAGAGTGTTACACCTACCATCAGCTCCCCACTTTACTGCACAAGCTAGCTACTCATGTGCTGAGTTGGTGAGGGTCAGTATTTAACCTAGAATCTTGGGTTTTTAAGCAGATGTTCTACCAACAGAGCTAAACCGAGTGTATCTCACAATTCTCAATGTATATATTTACCCAACTCCATTGCATGAGTAGGATGTAACACAAGGTCAATTTTTAAGTTAAATTTAACAGGGTTGTATTCAGAGTTTTCCTTCTCTAAGATGGTTGCCATATCAGGGAGATTGTTTTTGCATTTGAGGTGGAGCACTGCACCCACCATCAGCTCCTTACTTTTCCACACAATCCAAGCTGTGCTACTCATGTGCTGAGTTGGTGATGGCCAGTATCAAACCCAAAACCTTGTTTCTTCCCAGTGTGAACTTAACTGACCCCTGAAACTCTTCTTAAAATTTGACATTTGGTCACTCCTGCCTATGACTGAGGAGTCTGGTAAATACATGCTTTCAAAAATGTTATTTATAGATACTAGCAAATATATGCACCTCCTAGTGCAAGTATTTAAATTTTAATGTAATAAAATAGTAGATTAGATTAGAAAGGCTAATGAAACTAAATAAAAATGCAGATAAAAAGATTTGAAACAGAGTGGGGGTGTATAATCGAAAAATACAATACGTGAAACTTACTCTTCCATCACTCCCATCTTTCATTGCTGAATTTTCCTATTTTAACTATTTAGTTAAAATAGGAAATAAAGAATAAAATTAGTTATTTCTTCTTGTTAATAGATTTCTTTTAAGATTTATCTCTGAGATTTTTGCTCATATTCATTAAGATAAAATCAAACAAATAGAAATCAATAATACTAAGCACATATTTATTAAAATCAAATTTTTAATATCAATATGCAAATTACCTTCCCATTCACACTGTAAAGCACTACTTTTTGTGTATATAAATACAGGTGCATGTCATTAGTATATAGACATGATCAACAATGTTAATAATGTAAAATAATTTTATTAAAAATGAGGTTTAAATGAAAATAAAATCGTAGAGATTGTGACATGAATAATCTTTAATGAGAGACTATTGCTAGTGGGTTTGATTTTCACTGGGTGACCTCTAGGTCAGACAAGGCATTTGGCAATGATTGTTCTGAAATCCACTGCAAAGAATTGTCACATTTTGTTGTATTTCAGCTGTTGATGTAGATATTTTGTAAAGTTTCACACAGGATGTCAAATAATTGCTTGTTTGCTTTCTAATTTCATGTCCCTCATTTTTGAATGAATCTTGTTGATGCATCTTTTGTGCAAGTTGTCATCTACTTTTATTATGTAGGTCATCTTTTAGTGCTTTTCACATGTATCTCTCCAACAGGTTACTTTTACCTTTGCAGTCTAAGTAATTTATTTATTTTTCTTGTATGAATGCCTTGGCCATTAACTGAATGGAAGTGGTAGAAGAAGACATCACAATGGCAATGGAGTCTTCATTCACCAATCCAAAAAATCACTTTCTTAGTGACAAAAACTTTGAAAGTGAAGAAGAGATTGGTTCAGAATTATCAGAATTCTTTTCATCAAGAATCACAACTTCTTTCAATAAGAATGAAGGAATTAGTTTCATGTGCTACTGATAATATGTAACCCAGTACTACATGTATCTAAATTGGTAACCCTACAGATTTTGTCTTTGGGGAGGGTGGCTAGACACCATGCAGGACAAAAATCAAGACCTGTAAAAGGGCATATCCTCCCCCTGATCAGAATATATGAAAATAATTTTAAAAAAACATTATGAAATTGAGTATCCATCAAGAATGAATGAAACAAAAATGTCTTCGGCATAAAATAATCCAATGGGTTAACATGCCATAAAATCCAAACTCTATCTAATTCCAATTCTGAAGCTCTAGAGAATGTGGAGTACCCTTCCATCATCGTTACTCCCAGAAATCATTGGATGGAGCCAGCTCAACAGACCCAGGGTGAATGCTGTCACAGAAACAGAAACAGGATTAATTTCATAATGGTCTTTTTGGTATAAAATATATGAAAATAATAAGAATAACATTATGATATTTATGAGAATTATTGGAAAAATTGTGAATAATGTTGTTTTCTCAGTATGTAGAGCATTTGGCTAGAAACCACATGGTTCCTAGTTCGATTCCAGTCCTCGCCAACTCAGAGTATGAGTAGCACAGGGATCTGTGCGGTAAAGTAAGGAACTGATGGTAGGTGGGGTGCTCCACCTCAGATGCCATAATAATCTCCTTGGTCTGGCACTAGTGAAAAGGGGATAGACTCTCTTGCTGATTGGCTGATACCGACTTTAGGCTACCCTGACGACTTTACTTTTTTACTTACTTTTTACAACAACAAAAACACCTTGATTTGATCAACAGTAAATGTTTCATAATTCACATAGACAACTGAAACGTTGATACTGATAGACATGAATTACCAAATGCTTTTAATATCCCAGCATTTTGGAACTCAAATTAGAGCAGATTTCCTCTTCTGGAATTATTTGCCTATAAGGTCATATGAATGCCTCTTACCAGATACTGAACATTCATTTTCTTATTATAAACATCTATGTATAATGGAGATAGAATGCATTTCTGTCTGAAGCCCATAACTACGTCACTGCTTCCACAATAATCTAAAGCATTTATTAATGAGAACCTAATTTATAATCAAGATTGTTTATACATAAAATTTAAAGAAGAACATTAGTTTATATACACTATGAAGTTGTCGTTGTAATATCTGATGGTCTAGGCAATTTTTAACGAATCTTTCAATAAATGCATGTTTAGTTATATACATTTTTACATAGTTATTTTGTTTTGGTTTGTATTTATAATTATCTAATGTATAAAGTTTTGCGATAAATTTATCTATAAATAAGATATAGCCACTTATTCATATCTTACGTTAAATTTGTACCTATGATATTTTGCCCGTGACTGTTTCCGTTTTTTACCATAACGAAAACATTTTTGAAGTTTTAAGATAATAGAGTTAAGTTATAAGATAATAAAAAGTAATTTTTTTATCCATTCATTCAATTAAAATACAATTTGTAGAATTGTGTAAAAATATTTATTTTAAAATCTTTTTTCTTCACGTCAGTTTGTTTATTGATAGCGGTGATGAACAAAAAATGTCCCCTTTAATATACAATAAACAAATGAAACAAACATCGGCTTTACCAAATAGGCTGCATGAAAAATTTTTATACATAAAATAAACATTTATTTTTATTTTTCGTATTAAGTTTCATTTGTTAACTCTGCACCTTCACAAATATAACAGGTATTTTTTATTTCAAATTTTATAAATCCTATTAGAAATTTCAAAAAAATGTTTACATTTATTTTTAATTCAAAATCTGTTTACGGTTATTTCATATTACTAATGTTATTTTTCATCAGCAATATATTTATTTAAATTAATTGTAGCGAGAAATTAATAGTATTTTGTTCAATGTTTAAACAATACACATTCATCAATAAGAAGAATACTATTTGTATTAGATGATTGAAAATAGCATTTTACATCTAATTTATATGAATTTTATTTTGTTTTTAAGAATTAAATAAATAAAACTATTCAATTTAATGCTTACTTTAATGGATATAAAATTTATAAAATCTCTAAGAAAATGAATTAAGAGTGTAACAACATATATTATATTCATTAATTTATTGTACAAACATTTTTACATGAACTAGCAAAAAACGCCATCTGGGTGGTTATAAAAATTAATTTTTGAAAGATATTGTCTGAGTTAAAATTTCCATATAAGAGGGTTTGTATTATCGGTAAAATCATCAAATTTATTAAAGGAGTAAAGGAAAAATGAAACCATTTGAAATGGAAACTTACTTCTGTCCCCCTCAAATCAAAATGTTGCATGCATCTATTGATTATTAATTAAATAATATTTTATCAATGACAGTATTGTGATGTAAGCAGTGACATAGTTTTAGTCACAGACAAATTGATACTGAATCTATTATCAAAAGATTTTATTTATTGAAGAAAACTTTTATAAAATTTGTATTTTTACATAAGTGTACCAAATAAAATTTAGTTGAAAATAAATCTATAAATTAGATATTTTTATTTCCTCCAATTAAAAAGAAATTAATATTAAGTATTATTAGCATTTAAATATTGATTTAAGTATCATCACTCTATTTTATTTTATATAATATGTATTTACACTAAAACTAAATGTTTGTTAAATGTAAAATAAATAAGGTGAATGTTCATTTTTTTTTTTTTCAAAATTTTTAGAAATAATCAAAACAATAAAAAATCATTTTGTATAGTTAATTATTTTATTCATTGATAAACTGAATTTAATTTTATAATTAAATATTATTTGAGGAAAAAATTTGGTGTAGAAAAGTTAACTTTCCTAATTTCTATTTCAAATTGTTTATTTTTTACTCCTTTAATGAATTTGATGATTTTAATAACTAAAATCATTAAATATTGAACGTCCTTTTACAGTTTTTGTCATATTTTGGCATTGTTGTTTTTTATTACTAATTGATTTATTAATTTTACTTGGATACTACCCCTCTGACATTGAATTTTTTTAATCCCACTCCCCCAGGCTATATTTTTCAAAAGTTTATTTTTACACTGCCCAAAGGGCGGTTTTGTTATGCTAGTTTATTTAATAAACAACATGAAAGTTTTACTCCTGAAAACACCAAACAACTTACAAAGTTGGTTTACAATGGAGATTTAGAAAAGAGATTTTAAGATTGCTAATTTCTTAATTTGGAAAATATCCAATTCTAGATTTAAGAAGTATTTTAACTTGAGATAAGTTGTTTTATTTAAATTTTGAATTGATATGTAAAATTAGTTTTTTTATATTTTGTTACAAAGATTCAATTATTATGGTTTAATTACTATTTTGGAAAATTTTAGTCAAAATGTTTGACTTACTCCGATATTTATACAAACTCAGAAGGTCAAATCATTATCCATAGAGAGTTCATGCCTAGCAATTCATATGCCACTTTTTGTAGTGTAATCGTTAATGAGAAACTATTTCTAGTGGGTTTGATTTTGCTGGGTGACCTAGTTCTGACCTTGGGCCAAACAAGGTATTTGACAAAGATTGTTCTGAAATCTACTACAAAAAATTTTTGTCCCAGTAAATGACCATACTTTTTGCTGGGGGTTTAAAAAAAACTCATTGCCAAATCTTTATACCCAACACTTTGATGGGAAAGGAACAAATACTTTTCTTCTCATCCCAAGATTAAAATAGTAGAACAGACTGGACTATTTAGTCTTGTTAAGGTAACAAATCTAAGAGGAGGAAAAACTTTTAATTTAAATACCCAATCAATGAATCAAGGGCCAAATTGAGTTTCCACTTTGGCCCTTACTTAGGTCAGACTGGTGGTTGGAGAGACCCCCTCCTATTAATCAGTTAGTCATATCAAGCCCTAGCGCCTATATGATTGTCTTGATCCAAAATGGCCTTATAGCAAACTCTGTCCTTTTTATCACATGTGCTAGAAGGCAGTGGCTGAGGATCTTGGTGTCCTGCACATGATGTTAAGCTGCATCTAGTGGTGAGGTTCCAATTCTGGAGCTCTGAGGAGTGTAGAGTACCCTTTCATTGCCACTACCCCCAGGTCTACTCTAACGTGAAGTGCTAGTACCTGTTAGGGTTCTATTTATGGGTTGAATAGAAAAAATGTGTTTAAAAAAATTTGAGTACTTATCAAGAATGAATGAAAGAAAAACTTCTTTGATATGAAATAACCCAATGGGTTTACATGCCATAAAAACCCAACCAACCAATCTATCTATGGTTAAGTAGATCAAAAGATAAGTTTAAAAAATGTCTTTAAAAAATAATTAAAGAAAAATTAGAATACCCAGCAAGAATAAATAAAACAAAAAAGTCTTCAACATAAAATAACCCAAGGGTTGACATGCTGTAAAATCCAACCAACCAATCAACCAACCAACCTGAAAGTATTCCAATAAAATTATGAATAATATGATAGTAACTTCATTGAAGACAGGTCCAGTATGCCTTTTTACTACTGATTTTTCTTCTCTAATACATGAAAGCGAGTATACTTGGAATTGGTTAGTTAGAAGCTAAACAAATTATTGGAAATCTTTCTTTAAAAAGCATCAATACTCAGGAAGAGATTAATTCAGCCTCATCAGAATTGCATATTCCTCCAATAAAGAATAAAGAATTTTTATTATTGATTTTTGGTTAGTTATTTTGGTACTAACTATTCCAGTTCTTATATTATAAGATGCAATTTCAAGTCTCATCAGTAGCTACTTCTTCATTTCTAATTCATTTTGATTATTATAAAGGCTGTAGAATATAAAAACCTTAGAAATGTGATAAAAAGCAACAGTAAGATGAAAGGAAAATGGTAAATGTCCTCAATATCATGCTAAGGAAATGTCTGCAGTAATATAAAAAACTTATATAGAAATGTAATAATATATATAAAACTTATATAGAAATGTAATAATATATATAAAACTTATATAGAAATATAATAAAATATATTTAAAAAATTATATAGAAATGTAATAAGATATATATAAAAATTATGTTGGAATGTAACAGAATATATTAAAAAATTAGATATAAATGTAATAAAATGTATTAAAAATTAGATAGAACTTTAATAAAATATATTTAAAAAATTATATAGAAATTTAATAAAATATATCAAAAACGTTCTATAGAAATGTAATTAAATGTATATAAAAAAAACATTATATAGAAATGTAATTAAATGTATATAAAAAACATTATATAGAAATGTAATTAAATGTATATAAAAAACATTATATAGAAATGTAATTAAATGTATATAAAAAACATTATATAGAAATCTAATTAAATATATATAAAAAATATTATATAGAAATGTAATTAGATATATAAAAAAACATTATATAGAAATGTAATAAGATATATATAAAACATTATATAGAAATGTAATTAGATATATAAAAAATATTATGTAGAAATGTATTATATAAAAAATATTATGTAGAAATGTAATTAAATATATTAAAAATATTACGTAGAAATGTAATAAAATATATATAAAAATTATATAGAAATGTATACTTATATTCACCATCCAGATAAGAGTAAGTTTCAGTCATTTCTCTCATTTTCCCTTTTTTTTACTCTACATTTACATTTTAGTCCCCAAAATTATATATCTGCAATTGGCTGTAAGACACCATCTTTTTAATGGTTGGCAGAGGGAAAAGCTAAAGAAATATAATGAATTGAAAATGCGTTTTTTTTATGTAAATGTTCTGTAGAATAAAGAAGTAATGATTGAAACTTACTCTTATCTAGATAGGGAAATTACATCTTACATTCTTATAAATTATTCTTGTGTATTACTGTATTACTTTTCTTGTGTATTACTGCAGACATTTCTTTTGCAAGATATTCTGGCTAAATATATTTTATTTCATCTTGCTGTTGCTTTTTATCACACTTTCCAGGTTGTTATATTCTACAGCCTTCATAATAAGCAGATGAATTAGAAATGAACTACTGATGGTACTCAAAAATACATCTTATATTCTGGTAGCACATTGAATATGAACATGGCTTTTACCTATTGTACTACCTATACATGTTTGTATAGCCATACCTCATATCTTTGTATATTGTTGATTGTGGTGAATATACATATGGTCATATACTCCGCTGCTATCTGTCGATTCTCTGTCATCTTCTATCTTGGATCTTACCTGGTTCTAAGCTGATTTCTTCTGGATCTGGGATTCTTCCTGACTTGATACTGGACTGACCTGTGTTGTTGCTTTGTTTTTAATTCTCGATGCCAGAATGTATTTTGAGGGCTCAAATTTTATTTTTTTAAGTATCCCAGATCAAGTCAAATGTGCAGAGATTTAGCTATTTGGGCAAGAGATGCCATGGCCAGCTGTCTTGTCCAGTCACCCAGCCAAAAACTGACTTTCTTAGCTACTTTCACATGGTTCAACACAAGGTTAAAAAGTGTCATTCACTTTTCCTGTGTTATCTCCACTAAACTGTTAGTTTTGAATCTAAGCTACACTTATTGTACATAATTGATAGGCTACCTATCAATTATGTAACATACTAAATGGAGACACTTATGGCATAACTATTATTGTCTTAGGAAAAGGACCCAGCTACCTGAGTTCAAATCCTCGATATGCCTGTTTGCATTGCTCATAGTGCTAATACTTTTGGGAATGGTATGAATCCAACTATTTTCCCTCCAGCTATGAGTAAATTGTAGGGCAGACTGGGCTCTTTAACCTTGATATGGCAACTGGCACAGAAGAAGGAAAACTCTGAATTCAAATCAGTTAAACTCCTCTTAAAAATTGACTTTGAGTCACATCCTGCTGAAGCAGAGGGATTGGTAAATACATATATCCTTGGTTGGGTGACCGGTCTAGGAGAAGGAAAACTCTTAAATCAAACCAGATGTACTCCACTTAAAAAACAGTTGACCATGTGTCACATCCTACTCATGGTGGTGGGATTGATAAACACATATACATGTTAAATGACTAGATGAAGCAAAATCTATCAAGTTGAATATTTTTGCACTTGATTATTCACAATATAATATTTGTTTATTATCTTTTAGTAATAGTCTGAAGGTGTCTGACTTCCAGAAGTATTTTCCTTATTAGTTGTTGACTCAATAATAAATTTTTAAAAAAAGGGGGTATAAGTATAACTATAGCTGCCAACAAGCCAATACTGTCCCAATCCAGGCAGCAACATGGAAAATCGCAGCAGTGAAAGAAACTGGAAAATCAATTGATGGCACACAATTTGCAAATACATTATTGCAAGTATTGAGCTCCATACATTTTAGAGTCTTTCGTTTTCCTGTTATATGAATGTACATTGAATCCTGGTGAGTTTCTCTTTGCTCAGTGTTATATAAACTTCAACTGTAACTCTGTGTGTAAGCAATATAAATTAGTCTCAAATTTAAATTTGAGTTAACATAAAATTGGTAAACTTTATAAATTCAGTCTAGGAAGAGTTAATAGAATTTGGCTCTGAGTCTTAGACTGATTAGAAAAGACGAGCCTTGCTATCAAATTCAATCTTTTCAACGAATAAAGAGTTTGAGAAACAGCTTTTCTGATTACTCAACTGGTTGATTTTAGTGAAGTTCTGATAATGTCACATGACCAGGAACATCACCAACAAATTTTAATGGAGGATAAATGTATTTATTATCTTTATGCACTTTGTCTGATTCTTTGATAGAACCCGTTTCTTTTCTGTTGCCACTGGAATAAATTCTTTAAGTTGTCTGAATTTCTTAGATAAACTATTTTCCTTTTTAGTTTTGGAAGACTTTTTGTTTCAGTGTTGTTTTTGCTTTTTATTCTAATACACAGTTCATGATATTCTACAACCAAAGTGAGAATTGTGAAAAGTAGTAGAACGTATCAATCACTATTAATTTATTTGTCTGTATCTTTTAGATCAAACATGATGTGAATAATTTTGATGTTTTTGGACTGTTGTCCTCATCTTTTATGCAGTATGTATAAACACAGTATTTTGGCTTCTGTATTCTCTGGCCTTACTCAGGTGTTTCCAAGCATAGTTAAGAATCATTTTTAATAGTTTGGCTGTTAAGCAAACAGGTGTCAAAGAACTTTTGAAGATCTTATTAAAATAATGATGACATTGTTTTTGCATGCCTATCAATCCCTAGATGTGTTGCAAGAAGAATCACGATCATTTAGAAAAAAATAGAAAATAAAAATGTTAATTGGATTTTACATCTTGAGTTGTAGAGGAAATGCCAATAAACATTTTTTTTTTAAATGAATATGATTCTTCTTGAATGATAGGCATGCAAGAACGATGTGATCTTTATTTGAATAAGAATTTCAAAAGTTCTTTGATGCCTGTTTGATCAACAGTCAAACTAATAAAAAGGGCACACATGAGCAAGGCTGGAGGATACAGTGGCTCAAACGTGTGTTTATACATACCACATAAAGATGAGGACAACAGTCTGAAACATCAAAATTATTCACTATTGATTCCTTTTAAAAGGGTGAAACTGTAAACAGAGCTTCCTATTGCCAACTTCTTAGACAAAATTCACCTTATTTATTGAATGACCATAATATACAATATTTAACCCATATCTGGGTGGATGAGGGGGTTCACACTGTTCCCAAGCATATAACTCTAAAAGTGAACAAACTCACTGACTACGATGTAGCACTCCACTTTTGTCATTACATTCTGGTGACTTTCCAGATGAGTAAGGGGTAGATATGTAACTGATGATTTGGTCATGATGGTAATTACACTGTCAGATATGCTTTCATGGTATGGTATGCAAATTTAACCCTCACTGCACGGACCAAATTTAGAAATATTTCCCACTAATGATATAACACTCTAATTATATGCAATTCTGTTCTTGCAACCTTTTTCTGTTGATCAGTAAAAATAAAATATACATACTATGTCATGAAATGTGAAGAAATCTGTATTATTGACACACGTATGGTTACAAAAGAAAATAGACAATAGGATTGGATTTAATTTCATTTATTTTAAATAAACAGAAGTTCATAGATTTAGAAAATATATAATCTTTTTTCTTTCACTCGGTATAAGTTTAGGAGGTGAGTGGGTGTAAGTCTCTTCTTGGCAGGGTGACTTGGTTAGTAGGCAGTCAACGGTCTTTGATCTTGTCTGAAATATGACGCATGAAGATTCTCCTAGTATCAGTCTTGGAGTCAACTGCTGTTCATAACTTTTGGTTGACCATTTTATAGTAGTGTTTGGGATCGAAAAGATTTCGAGGTGAAGTTTATGATTGGTTAAAGAAAAAAGGACTTTTTTAATTGTCTGTTAATTTAGTTTTTCATCTGGGAAGTGGAGCTTACAATGGCAAATACGTGTTTTATTCATGGTGTTTGTAGCTACTGCCAGGCCAACATCCAGTTGATGTTACATTTCTTCAACTAAATATATGTTGTTGGATTCTCTTTCCAAGCGTTTTAATTTTTTTTGCTGGTGAGTGGGTGTATCGAGTTAAGGAATTTGTGAATCAGGAGAGAGATTTATTTCTATTGTATAACATCTGGAAAGTGTACCCCATTATCAAAAACAAGTTATGTTGGTTCTTATGTCTCAAATGAACATGCATAGAACCAAATATACTCAGTTTCAATGCAGGAAGAGTTAAGTATTTTCAGGATTTAATTCTTGATTTCAGAATTATGCTGCTATCTTTTATCATTATAAAATATATTGACCTAGACTATTGTGAGGAAAAGCCAAAATAAAGATGAAAGAAAACCTATTACAGGTTCTTCCATATTATATCTATATATTAATAATCCTGTTTCTTAAAAGTATGACCGTTATCATCTTGCTATACCCTCTGGTTAAAAATGTGACTGTCCAAATCATCCAAGATGAAATGCAAAAATGTAAATCTTGATTATCTGGTGTCTTATCCACCAAATTCTTATTTCTTATTTCTTATGAATGTTATCACCTCAATTAAATAATGGACCATTCCATATTTATTATAAAGAAAATGAAGAAAAAGGACATTCTACACAGAAAAATTAGAATAAGAAAGAAAGGGAGAGAGAGAGAGTAGGGGAAAATAGAGTGAGGAAGTGAGTGAGCAGAAGTGATAATGCTAATCTGTTTCAATCGAACATAATGAAAAGATTTTTTTTAAAGATTGAGGGAGTTAAATCAAGATTATTATACTTTTACATTATTGAACTCTTTTTCAATAGCTCTTAAGTAAACAAATCAAATGCTGTAATAATTAAATTATCATACTGGTGTATATCCACAGATCCTGATAGTCATAAAATAATCTTCCTTTTTTATGTAGTTAACATACATGAGAAAGTCAGATTATTATAATATTACAATAAAAATAGCACAAAATAGTGAGATTTTTTTGCTATTGTATTAATGTTAATATCCTCTAACTTTGAGAATAAAACAATTTCAGCAAAATCTAAACTTTAATAATAATAGCATTCATATTTTCCCTCTCAAGGGAGATAAATATAGAATAATAATTATAGAAAACTTCCTTTTATTCATTTTCAAATAATTAGAAATATGAATTCTGTGAATATTTTAGTATTGTATCTGGTTGGCGCATAGAGTTTCTTAGATCATTGTTTTTGGTTGGACACAGAATCAGATGAAATTAACAATTGCATCAAAAAAACATACAGACAACAATTTTTAGTGAATATATCTTTATTCTCAGTAACAGCTCTGAGTTAACACAGACTTTAGATAAGGAGAGGGTGACAAAATGTCTCAGCACCCTAGTGAGCTTGAATGTTTTGGTTGACTGTCCAACTACTGTTTGCCAGATGAAAATGTGTGCCACTTTTGTGGGTTTCATCCTCTTTGTCTTGTCAGTTTGTCAAAAGGCTCACTAATCAAGTGTAAACTCCACTTTACCTGGTATCAGCAAAGTTCACTCAACTCAAGTATGTCGCCTCATATATTGTTACACTGCTGGAACACAGAAGTGCTGGAATGAGAAAACATAAACAGCATGCCCGCCATCGCCTGCGAGAGATGCCTGCGCTGGCTTGGCCATGTCAGGAGGATGAACAAAGGCCGCATCCCCAAAGACCTACTGTATGGTGAACTAGTGGAGGGCACCTGACTGGCAGGGAGACCACACCTACACTTCTAAGATGTCTGCAAGAGAGACCTGAAGACATGCCGCATCGACATAGACATGTGGGAGGCTTGTGCAGAAGACCGTGCAACCTGGTGCCTCCTCGTCAAACAAGGAACAAAAAGAAGTGAAGAAGAGAGGAAAAAAGCTGCCACAGAAAAGAGAGTTAAAAGAAAGGAGAAACAGCAGCACCCCCAACACCTACAGAAAGCATCACCTTTTGTTTGCAGCCATTGCACCAGAGACTGCCATTCGAGGATCAGTCTGTTCAGCCACTCACGTAGCTGTAAGTGAGAGAGAGAAGAAAAAAAAAAAGAAAAAAACTATGCCATCGTCTAAAATAGACGGAACGTTGCCAACACAATATTGTTACAATATCATGTGGCTTGAAATAATGTTTTATTGACCTTTTAAGCAAGTAAATAATAAATTAATTTTATAGCAGAATGTTTGTGTCAGATCGATCCATGTGCTACTGGTACTATGTAACCCAGTACTACTTGTTTCAGTCAGATCATTGGCAACTAAACCTGTAACCCCACAGATTTTGTCTGGTGAGGAGAGTGGCTAAACACCCTGCAGAACAAAATACAAAACCTGTAAAAGAGCAGAGGAAGCTCTTTACTCAACGGCCTTCTAGCACATTATTTCTAAACTACAACTCATTACGACAGGATTGTATAAACTTAGTAGTTTCAGAGCCATGGCGTCGGGAACTTAAGTTCCTGGTTGGATCACCCAAGGTCTGGCACCCAGTGGTATTAGGGCCACAACCCAGCCAAAGAGGCTCTGGCAATCATCCAAAAGGCTTCTTCATCATCATCAGGAATCAAGGACTTTTGACGTACTTGTAACTGTGTCTGTAGAAAATCAACAGCAAACAAGGCCATCTTCTTCTAATTCTGATATACATGCTTAGTTTTGGGGACTGCTTGTGAATTTCTTATTCCCTCATTACTCTTCCATGAATTCACCACAGGTGAATACATTTGATGGAGCCGGGTCAACCAACCTATGGCAAATACAATCACAGAAACAGAAACACAGATAGCAGAATGTTATCATCTATAATGATTATTATCTTAACAGAGGCATTAAATGTTTTAATACATTTAAATGGGTTTTTTATTGTCTTAAAGAATTCAGCATACTTTCTAAACAAAACCTTATAATTTCCTATGTGAAAAAAAAGTTGATCTTGTGAATAAGCTGGAGTCGCTTCAGAAAAAAAACACAGATCAAATTTTGTGTTTGGGAGAAAGAGAGTGGGGAGAAAGTGAAGACAATTAAAAAGAGGGAGAAAAATTTTTAAAAAGAAAAGAAAGAAATTTCTATTAAAGATTAATGAAAAAGCTCAGAAGCAATTTTAACCTTGATCACCTTTTCTCAGCTTAAAGAAACAAAGAAGAGAAAAGTGAAAGTGAAAGTAGACTGGGATTGTATACTTCTATCAGCATGATTTGCTTTTATTGCACAAGGTCTTTGTTGCCTCTAGCATCATTTTAAATTAATGCTATTCTCTAAATAGATGAACAAACCAACAAACAAACACATTGGTAAGAAGGCAAATATTGCAACATAGCAAAACCCACCCACCACCCAAGTCTCAATGGAGTAATCTGAAGGAATCGGGTGAATATTGTAGAAAAGCTTTCTGGCAAAACTGTCTTGTTATGTTCTTTTGAGGCACCCCAGATTTTCAATCTGATCTTCAGTGAAACAAAACACGTCAGGATTTTTAAAAAGAGGGGGTAAGAAGCAACTAAACAAATTATTATTATTATAATTATTCTTTCACTCCTTGTGAGCTGATGGTCTTTCACCGGAGCCTGAGTGACAACAAGTCTCCTCAGGTCTCTTCTGAGTATTCTTGACAATCTCAACAATGTGGTTGTCTGGGTGGTCTAAATTCTTCCTCTGATTTCTAATTCCACTAATCTTTTTTCTAAACTTTGTTCCAAGTACACCAACTACAATTGGTATCGCTTTCACCCTCAGTTATCTTTATAAAGTTTAAGGATAAAGTTATTATTATTAATATTATTATTATATTTCTCTTGGTGAGTTTTCACACCAGTATTAACTGGTGGCCTTCACTGAAGTCCAAGTAACAGCAAGTTTTCTCAACTCCCCATTACTCCAGTTGATCTTAACAATGCTGTACTCTGGATGGTCTTAATTCCAGCTTCTCTCATCTCTTTTTTTGATCCATCAGGATTATTCCAAGGTGTCTAACAACAATTTATATCACTGTAACCTTCATGTTCCACAGCTTTTTTATATCTTAAGCAAGTTCTAGGTAATTATATAGTTTTTTCAATCTCCTTTAATTTCACTGTGTGGTCCTCTTGAACAGGGAAGTCCACTAGCTGAAAAATTCTCTTACAATGATGATGACGACGAAAGAGAATATTGAAAAATAGCTGAATTTCTATTGTAAAGACAATAATATTGGTATAGCAACAATTTTCATCATTATTCATTCATTCAAATATATTTTGAATCAATATAAAAATTCCAACAATGAAAAATAATGAAGTCCTTTACAAGTTTTGCCTTTGCCCTAAAAAAGAAAATTAAAAACAAAATTAAGGAGAAAGAATATTTTTTTGAATATTCTATTTTTTTCAATTCCGTATCCAATTTGGTCATGGATTTAAAAGAAGAAAAAATTTAGATTGGAGATTGTTTATGGTGAAGAGTGTATTTTTTTCATTTATTTTTTTATTTTTTAAACTTTTATTATTCAGAATAAGAAAATACTAAGTTTATGAAGGATGAGAAAAAACACCAAGGTGTCTTTATCAAAGGGTTACTTATATTACTTAGATATAGATTCTTTAAAGGAAGGAATATTTTTGTCAGAGCGAAAGAGAAAGATGTAGGGGGAAAAAAAAGAAAAACATTAAACAGAAAGAAAGGGAAAATGAAAAATAAAAGCATCTTGAAAAAAGAAAAAAATTAAAGAATATGAAGGTGAAAAAGAAAGAATGGAACAGATAACAATAAAAGAAGGACTAAGAAAGAAAGAAAAAAGGAAAACTCAAAAAATTAAGGAAAAGAAAGAGAGAGTGTAAAAAGAAAAAGAAGAGATAGTGAGTAAAAAAAAGAAGATATCCAGGCTTAAAATGGAGAGTTAGAGAGTAAGAAGAAAAACAAAAGAGTGTGAAAAGAGATAAAGGAAAAGAAAGGAAGAAAGAAAAGAGAGAAAGGAAGAAAGGATACATAGCAAGTGAAAAGAGATAAAGGAAGAAAAAAAGAGAGTAAGAAAAGGAAAATAAGAGCTAGAGAGGGAAAAGAGATAAAGGAAAAGGGGAAAAAAAGAAGAGAGTATGGAAAGGAAAAGAAGATATAGAGGGTGAAAGTATAAAGGAAAAAGGAAAAAAGAAGAGAGTATGGAAAGGAAAAGAAGAGGGTGAAAAGAGATAAAGAAAAGGGAAGAAATATAATGTAGAAAAAGGAAAAGAAAGACTAAAACACAAAATGAACAAAAGAAAATATGTAAAGAAAAAAAAATATAAATGTCAGTGTGTCATTTTTTTTTCAACTTTACACTTAAACACCATAACCCAACATATCATACTATTTTGGAATCAGACTTATTTCTTGGGCAATTTAAAAACATTCTAGGTCAAATCCAGAAATTTTGGTTTACTAAGTTTTAATTATGTTGTCGCATCCACCTGACTATTACGCTTACAAATAGTTTTCTGTCGCTTGCATTAGCTTTCATTCATTTGCATAATTTGTGCATGAAGACATACAAACTGCAGATAGTGTTTTCATAAGTTTTATTTCCACACAGTGCAGCCCTGAAAACTGAAATTAAGACAAAAGACTTGGTATAAGTCATAAAATATACAAAAAGGGATGATAAATGCAATTAAAAAAGGGGCTATTATAAAAGTCAACAGGAAAGCCTCATAATTACCAAAATTCTAAAACAAAACATTTAAGCTTATCAATAACTTACAAAATAAAGGAACATACTAAAGGGTTTTGGGTTACTTAATTTATTTGCCTTAGAAGGGTAAGGAAATAATTTAGTTTAAAGATTATTTATAATTTAACAAGAAAATAAGACTTGTTTAAACTATACAGAATAAATACAGTTTTAAGAAGAATGGAAAACAGTTTACCTTGTTAGCACCATATCAGGGTTGGATTCGATTGACTACTTCTTAGTACCTCTACTAAGAATGTGGTGACAAATGACTGCCCAAAAATCCAGTATTTTACTGAATGCCAAGAGAAATTTGTGATTGACACCTACTGTCGCCAGATTCAAAAAGGAAGCTTCTTTGCTAGTTCTGAATTACCCTGACTAAGACCAAATTCCTACACCGAATTTGAGTTTTTCATTTTCACTATTAAAACCTTTTGTTTTCACTGTCTACTGCAGTGTTCTATTACAAATTACTACATAAGGCAAACAATCTTTCAGCTATCTCCAAAAATGCATTTACATCTACTTTTAGGGGACCGGTATTGAACCAGGAATATTGCAATTCCTAAGCGGGTGCTCTACCGACTGAGCTAAACCTGCCTCTAAAATGATGAAAGAAAGCAAAGAAGGCCGGAGGGCAGATTGGCCAAAATGTTGTGTAGATAACAATAAAGATGAGGACAATAGTCTGAATAATACAAATTATCAAACATCATCTAAAAAATTTGGATGAATAAAGTAGAATTAATTTGGAAAGAAATTACAAAAATTAGTTTTAAAGGAAATAGAAGGAAAGTAACAGCCAAAGAAATGTAAAGGAAGTGGGAGGGGTCAAATAATATCCAAGAAAGTAAGATAGAAAATTGATGGAATCAATTTAAAGCAGAGGTAGAAAGAAAGTGTGAAGTAAAAATTGTAGAAATAAAACCCATGTGTATATATACACACATAAAACAAACACAAAAAGGGAAATGCAACCCAAGCACCAATAATGGAAATTTATTTCCGTTGTTTTTATGATTGTGACTGCTTTCTTAACAACATAAAAACAGATTTTTTTTTGGGGGGGGGGTTATAGAAAGGATAAGGTGTTGTTTTTTGGTTTTGTCTTGAGATTAAGAAACAAGCTTCTTTTTTTTTCTTATTCTTTTTTTTTGCCTATTCTTTTTTTTTTTTGCCTTTGTTTTTTTTAAGTATTTTCAGACCACCATCTTAGCAGCATATTTCACCAAGCTTTCTTCCTTTCTTCCCACCATTTTTTTTTTTTTTTTTTGCTTCCTTTCAAAAGAAAGAAAATAAGGTTTTGGTTTTCCTACCTTTTCCTGATCTTTTTCCCTCTCTGATACATCCATAATTTAAAAAAAAAAACTTCTCTCTCTCTCTCTCTCTCTCTCTCTCTTATTACAAAGCAGATTAAATAAATCACTTTCCTTTCCTCCATCTTTTTTTTTTATCTATATCTGCTTTTCTCAATTTCTTGTTTTCTTTTCTCTCACATTCTTTAAAAACATTTTTCCCCATTTATCTTTCTCTCTTTTTTTGTTAATTTATATCTTCTTTCCATTTTCTAGATCTAATTTTCTCTCTATCAGTTTTTTTTCTCTTCCCTATTTCACCCCCCTCCCTTAACTTATTTCTGTTTTATTTGCCATATTCTGCTGTTTCCTATCATCCAGATTTTCTCTTGACATATTTAACCTTTTCTGCACAGTGTCTCTATAAAATGTAAAGACACTTAGTTAATAGCAGCTACAGTTATCGCAATAGTTAAATGCCTTCGAAATAAAATAAAAACTACTTTCTGAATATAAACAACTTCTAAATAAATACTATAATAAAATGTAGCAGAAAAACATTTGAAATTTATTTCAAACTCTCAAATTATTCAAACAGAAAAAAGAGTGTCACAAATCATACATTTTAAACTCATTTTTCTAAAAACATTTAATTCTTCAACACTAATATTCTTCTGTGTCAGTGGGATATGGAATGCATTGAGTGTATCTCTCTGTAGAGGGGTCAGACCCTCTCCAAAAGAGGTGTCCTGGCTATGAAACTAAACTGAATCTGGTGGTGAGGCTAAAATTCTGGAACTGTGGGAAGTTTAGAGGCATTTCTTTGTTGCCAATAGTTCCACATTCATTTTGTCCTGGTGTGGTTGTGTTTGTTAGGGCCTAACTATAGATCAAATAGATCAGTTTGAAAATTATTATTATTGGATAAAAATACTTGAAACCATTTAACTATGTATAAATCATTTGTATTTATATTTACTTGAAGCTATAATTATTTACAAGTAATTATCATTAGTTACTTAAAACCATATAACTGCTTAAAATATTTAAAACCATATAATAGAGCTAAAGTTATTAGTATTAGATAGGAATACATGAAGCCATATTATGCAAATTATTAGTATTTAATAGGAATACTTGAAAGTATATAACTGTGTGTAAACAAATCATATATAAAATTCTTTGACAGCATCATATGCTTACCTGGCCTTAGGGCCCTGTGTCCAGTGGACCATAATAATAGTGTGAATCTCTGGAGTGGCATCACCCCAGGCAACACCTGCCCCCCTCATCTAAAAGGGGCAGGGCTAGTTTCATTGCTCAGTGCCTGAGACACCTTAAGTGTAATGTCAAGGGGTTACACCCAATTTTTAACACTGGCCATCACGTGAGCTTTGGTTTATACATGGCTCCCTGCATAAATAAGACTTTTTTTTCCTCTGACATGGCAGGAGGTCGGAAAATATCTACAAGTTAGTGTGGCTTAATGGTCATCGTCATAGGGAATGGAGCCAAGTATAAATCCTGGATGAGACTGTTTGTATTTCTCTTTGTACTGTTGTCCTTAGGAAAGGTATGAATTTTCATCCCTTCTACTTCCACATATGGGTAAATAGTAGAGCAGAATGAACTCTCTGTCCTTGGTAGGACAAACAATCTAGAAGAAGACAAGAAGGCACATTCTGAATTCAGACCAAAACGGAACCAAAACCTCCACCTTCACCTTAGTAGGAGGGTTGAGTGTTATGAAGGGCATCTGGCCCATAAAAACCTATCATATATGATTTTAACCTGGGTATAATATGTACATCATAGATGGTAATAAATATTCTGTTTTCAGCCCTATTGTGATCTAGTAACACTTATACCAGTTCACTTTCTGTTGCACTCTATGAGAATGTAGACGTTAATGCCCAAGAAGGATATGTAGTGTATCATTATGGAGTCTATCATTACACCCACACTTGTGTATGTGTAATGTTTAGGTGTCCATAATAGAACGTTACATGGGCTCATCCTTGCTTCTTCAGCAATGTCCAGCATGTTTTGTTCATCTTATCAAAGTGATTTGTGTGATAGGAGTTAAGTGGCTGTACAGCTGCTCTTATGTGGGGTGCTGCTTCCAGGATTTGTTCAAGGTAACATCCTCATACAATTTTCATGTAGCTTTTTCTCCAAGTGTTTTGTAAGAGTTCAAGTGGTGCAGCCATACAGTGGCACTGACACAGCTACAGTTTGGAAGAACTTTTGCTTTTACTAAACTTAACGTGAAACAGCTAAGTTGCAAAGAAACAAGAGAAGATTGTATTGCACTAATATTCCAGTGTTTTTTCCTAGAAAATTATTATTAGAAGCCTTGGCTTTTACTAGGGTTTGAATATCAACCTCTGGTACAGGAGGAAGTAAGTAAACATTTCAGCCCCAAGTTAAATTAGAATTTAAACATTTTTTATTGCTCTGCTACAGGCAATATCATAGTTGTAGTTTGTTATAAGTTTTTTTTTGTATATTTTAGTTTATGTTGTTACCTTTTAAGTGATAAATATGGAAGCCTTTAACCAACAAGATGCGCTTAAATTTTAGGGGAAATGTTTTGTATATTTAACTGTCACTTTTATACACAGCTCTGAGTTTTGTTTACTCTGTGTCCCCAGTTTTCTTGTTCTTTTTATTAATCGCTTTTTTTTTTCTTTTCAAATCTCTTTATCTATCTCTTCTTGCTAAACTCCCTCTCTCTCTCTCTCTATGTATTTTTAACTCATCTTATCAAGTCCCTCCTCTCTCTCTCTATCTCTATTTCTCTCTCAATCCTCTGGGGTTTTTATGTTTTCTCTCTCTTTCTGTATTCTTTCTAACTCTTCTTAAGTCCTCAGCTCTCTCTCTCTCTCTCTCTCTCTCATCTCTATTAATCCTCTGTTTTTTTGTTGTTGTTTTCTCTCTCTCACTCCTATTAATCCTCTGGGTTGTAGGGGGTTGTTTTCTCCCTCTCTCTCTTTTAATACCTTACTTCCTGGTCTTTATTTATTTCTTTATTGTTGATTCCTTCTCAAATAAACCATTTCCTTGCTAAAAGCCTTGTGCTTCAATACACTCACATAACAAACTCATCTTTCCTATCGCATGGAAATATTTGACATAATGCAAAGCCATCAAAAGATCAGAAAAAGGATTAGGGTTAATGTGGGGTGAATAGTCTGTGAACCCTCAGCACTCGTCATGTGATAGGGGAATGAGGTTTGACAGAATTGTGGAGACCCAGGGATTGGAGAGGTGGAGGGGCAAAGCAGGGCAGCATCTTTGATTTCATCCCTAATTCACCACCCTCGCCTCCAAGGAAAAAAAGGTAAAGAGTCAAATGGAGAAGGGCTGAATGCAGATTTAGGGAGAAGTTTGTTGGCTGCAAAAGATTGCAAATGTGCATATGCAAAATAAAAACAATTGTTGAGGAAGAACAAGAGAAAGAAGAAGCTATAGAAAAAAAGAGAGATGAATAAGTTTCTTATCAAAAGAAGGAATGAATTATAGAAGAATGAATGAATAAAAAAAGATGGGTCAGAAAAAATGTGAAAGAAACGGAAAGGAAAAATGTATTTTAAAAAACACATACACAAAAAAATAACAAGCAGGAAAAAAAAGCAAGTCATAAAGGAAAAACTAAAAGAAAAGAGATAGAAAAAGGAGAAAAATTGAAAGAGTGTGAAAAAAATGAAAAGAAAAAATTGAAAGAGAAAGTGAAAAAAAAAGAAAAAATTGAAAGAGAAAGTGAAAAAAAGAAAAGAAAAAATTGAAAGAAACTAAATAAAATAAAAAAGAGAAAAATTGAAAGAGAAAATGAATAAATATGAAAAGTATTTTTAATGAAACTGAATATGAAACATATAGAAACAAAAAAAAGAGAAAGATTGATATAAAAATGAAAAATAAGAAGGGAATTTATAGGGAAACTGAAATAAAAGAAGCAAAAGGTGAAAAAAAAGGAAATGAATCAAAATTGAATGAAATAAAGAGAAAAACAACTCAAAGCAAATAGGAAACTAAATAAAAAAAATGGAAAGGAAAAACGAAAGAAAATTGGAAGAACTGAAGAAAAAGAAGAAAAAATGAAAGAGAAACTGGAGAAAAAGTAAAAGAGAAAAATAGGAAGAAACTGAAGAAAATTTTTTTAGATAAAAAAGAAAATTGTGAAGATAAAAATTTTTAAAAAAATGAAGGAAAAATGAAAATTATAGTAAATAAAAAAAAGAAATAAAAAGAAAAAATAAACTAAACAAAAAGAAAAATTCAAAAAATAAAAAACAAGAGCATTGAAAAAAACTGAAGAAATGGAATATAGAAAAAAATAAAAAATAAAAGAGAAAGTGGATAAAAAGAAAAAGGGGAAACTTTGAAAAAGGAAGTTAATAAAGATTGAATGAAACTAAAAACAAAAGGAACAAATGACAAAGAGAAAAGGTTTAGAAGATAAAAATGAAAAATAAACAAAAGAGAAAGAAAAATATAAATCATATGAAATAAGGGAAAAAGAAATCAAAACAAAAAGAAACTAAATAATAAAAAAAAGAAAATTGGAAAAACTAAAGAGATGGAATGAAGATAATCAATCAATCAATGAAAGATAAAAAAAAAGAAAAAATATGGAAAAATAAATTACAAAAAAAAATACTAAAGAGATAATTATTGAAAGAAGGGCATAAATGAGAAAATATATATTTTTTTAAAAGAAGGAAGGAGTAATGAAAGAAAAATAAAAGAGGGAGGAATATTGGCAGACAGAATGAAGGGGAAAAAATCTCTCCTTTGTCGGACTGAGACTAATTCTCAAGCCTTGCAGAAAATTTTCCGTTTTTTTTGTCTTAGGTTTGTTTTAAAAAAATATATATTTATATTAGAAAAAGTGGATCCAAATGAATCATCACTTTAGCCAATCAGAATTCAGCACAGAATAACCTTATTTTCATGCGATCAATATTCAATTTATCCATCTGTCCCCAGAATCCTGTCAAACATCATAAAAATAGGATTCAAGCTCAACAGAAACAGATGGCTCTGACAAAACACTTCCATATACAAGTGGTTAAATCAGTATTTGACATCTCCTTTTTGACATTTTTATTAACCTGCATATTGGACTCTCTTTTGGGAACAGGTGCTGTCAGTGCGGTTTAGATTACACTGACTGTATCCCCTGCAAAGAGATAAGAACCCCCTCTTCCCAAAGGGTGTACTGATATGACACTAAACAACACCTGATGGTGAGGCTTTAGTTCTGGAGGGTGGAATACCCATTCATTACTCTCAGGTCCACTCTGGCCCAGAAATGTAGTACCTTTTAGAGTCTCATCAATGGGTCAGATAGTTAAGATTATTTGTATTTGATAGGGCTATGTTCAAAGGAAAAAGCTCTTAAGAAAAAAACTATAAAAAATATAAATATGAACCTAAAAAAACCTTAGATGGGTTGACATGTGGTTAAAATTAATCAGTCAACTAATCTTAGAGAACTTCTATATCATGGTATACACACACATACACACACACACACACACACACACACACACACACACACACCAACCCCTCCAAGATGTGAGACAGGGGCAGTGTTTTAAGTGGCATTTAACAGGATTGAATTCAGAGTTTTCCTTCTCTTAGACTGGTTACCTAGCAAAGGTTAAAGAGCCCAGTCTGCCCAACTATTTACCCATAGATGGAGGGAGAGTAGTTAAATGCATACCTTTCCCAAAGGTATTAGTGCTATGTGAAATGCAAGCAGCCTTGTCCAGGATTTGAACTCAGGTTGATGAGTCCATTTCTTACATCTCTAACCATTACAAAATGCATCTCTATATCTTGGTGTATACGAATTTTCACATGAAATAGAACTAGAACAATTCAGTGGATTGATTCCTCAGTCTTCATCATTTACTGTATTGACCATAAATAAGTACACCTCTACCAAGTGTTCACACCACCACCTATGCAACATATTTCACCAAGCTCTCTTTAACTTGCTTCTTCCCTTTCCATTGTTTTCTTTTGTTTTTGTTTTTATTTGTCTTTTTTTTTTGGGGGGGGGGCCAAGTATCCAATAGGCACCCCAGCTGGGAGCCACCTCGAAAGGAACACCTTTTGCTTTTCACCGCACACTTCAGGTTGTGGTACGAGAAGCGCATGGAAAATAAACTTTATAAATTCTGTGATACCATTTCTGAGCAACATCCTTTTATTTAAATAGACATAAAAAATATTTTGTAAATAAAAACTATTTTCATTTAAATAAACATTTCTGCATTTCTCTTCTGATTAAACAAAAACTATTTTAATATAAAAATGTGTCTTTTGTTTGAAGTTTTATCATTTTTTTAAAATCCTATTGAATTAACAACAACAACATGAAATAAACAATTTTTTTTTTAATCGAAAACTATTTTAGTATAAAAAGGTGCCTTTGGGTTGTAAATATACATGAACAAACTTTTAAGAAATCTTACAGTGAAATTCTAATGCAAAAAAAATCGTCTGTTGTTTGTAAACAAACAACCGGGATTTTACAGTGAAAAGCAAAAGGTGTTCCTTTCAAAACAGATCCCAGCTGGGGTGCCTATTGGTTACTTGGTCCTTTTTTTGTTCCTTTTCAAAAGAAAAAAAACAAAGTTTTGGATCAGTGAAAATTAGATGAAGTATACCACTCTTCATTCTTTCTATAGTAGCAAATGTTGATTAAATCAAACATCAGTTTTCATGATACAGTGTTTTTTGCCCGTGGGGTCTTCCATATTGGAATTTATCTCTCCTTAATATAAATTAAGTATTTCTAATTTTTTTATACTTTTTAAAAAATCTCAAATCAGTTCAGAATTCCTGCCTTTTAAATTCTACTCAAGTATAGACTTCACATATGTAGACTTTATATCAAACTTCCAAAACATTTATTAAAAAGAAATCCAGTTAAAAATATTTATGATCTGTTTTTAAATGTACATGGTTATCAATTGGTTTTAATTTGAGGCCCCTAAGTTAAAAGTAACAACAAAAAATTGTATTATTGATCTTTTTCTTAAAGCTTTAAATATAATAAACATGAAAAAAATAATGTACACACACAAACATACACACAGTCATGTATATTAAATATTTTTATATAATCAAAAGGGAAAAAGAAAAAAGATTGACTTCTAATCTGAGGTTATGATGTAAAATATTTTCATCGTTTTATTTTTATTCATAGTTATTTTTTCCTGTATAGAATTTGGTTATAAATTATTCAGTACAAATAAATTTATTTATTTATTTATTTCATCAGATCTGTAATTTAGAAATACTTTTTTTTTATGCTTGTATCCAAATGTAAAAAAAAGTCATTTTTATTTTTATTTCATTTTTTTAGATTTGCCCCTTTTCATCTATGAGTTTCTCTTGAACCATAAATAGATTCCCCAAAATTCAAATCTGTTTCCCTGCCAATTTCAAAGTCTAATCAACTTGAGATTCTTTGGAGCAAATCTCAGATACATACACACTTAGAGGCAGGTTTTCCATTCAAGTATATATATATATATATATATATACATACACACACACACATATATATATGTGCATATATAATTCAATGTATATATTTGTTTTATATACATATACACATTTCAATATGAATATGTATATATATTTATATTCATAAATAAATGCATGTGTGTATATATACATATATGTGCTACACATACTAGTGTAAATTCAATGTATGTATGTATATATAATATATATATATATATATATATATGCACATACATACACATTTCTATACTAATTGGCATATATATATATATGTGTATGTTTTATATACACACACACACACATATATTTCTATATTAATATGCATATTGTATAATATATATGTATATATATTTGTTTTATATGTACACACACATACATTTCTATATGAATATATATATATATATATATATATATATATATATATGTATGTATGTGTGTGTCAGAGAGAGAGAGTATGAATATGCCTATATATATATATATATATCCGTACATGTATAATATACATATGTATTTGCTTTATATGCACACAAGTCAATATGCATATAGATATATGCAATGTCGGTATGTATCTCAATATATATGCTAATAATTAGAGTGGGATATATATATATATATATATATATATATATATATGCATACATATAATGTTAATACATACCCCATATGCACACAAATACACACACACACTCATACATATACATTTTGTAAATATATATATATATATATATATATATATATATATATATATATGATTCCTCACCAGGGTTGTATATAAAACCATCAACATGCAAAACAAATCATCTCATTATGGCAGGGAGTTTATTTTTGCCAATTTTGCTGTGATGTGCAATTCCGACCAATTTGCTTTGCATAGAGTTTCAGCTTCACCATTAATCAGGAATCAGCGGCACGATAAAACAAAAAAATAACAAAAACAAAAAAAATAGACTGAAAGATCCCCCACCCCAACCTTCAAAGAAAAAAACAAAACAAAACAAAAAAAGCTAACATAGCATCTCATTTCTGAAGCATCTGTTTGGATTTCTTTTCTGAAACATTCCTCTCTAGATTATCTCTTGCTAACAATGTTGGTGATGGCTTTAATGAACGTTGCTAGGTTATATATTCCCCTTGCTTGGTAAAGATCGTATTTAGACCAGATCATGATGAAATCATTAGTTGGGACGCAATAACTTCTATGCTCAGATTTGATTAGAAGCATTTAATTTTAAATATAGAAAGTAAGTTCTTGTTTTAAAAAAAAGAAAAAGAAAGAGAAATTTCAAATTTATCTTTTATCTTTTGTTAAAGTCAGGTTATTATCTATAAAGTGGCTTTTAAATCTAAATTTTTTTGTAAAATGTAATTTTTGTTCTATGCTAATAACACAGCTGTGTTTCATTTTCCTCAAGGTCTTGATTCCAGGATACCCTCACAATATCAAAATCAATTGCTTGGATAAAATAGCATATCATTTTATGAATGTGTGTATATATATATAATATATATATATATATATATATATAAACAGATTTTTGGTACAAGTAATTTTACATAAAAACTTAAACAGTATCATAATTTATTCAACTACGATCAGCTATTTAAACTTAAGTCTCTTTTTTCTTTTCTTTCATTTTTTTTCACCTCCTTTAAACCTCCCTTTTAGTGTTTAGATAGTTGATTGTAGTTGAATAAAGTATGATACTGTTTGTGTGTGTATATATATATAAGTAAGTAAAGTCAACGGGGCGGCCTAAAGTCGGTATCAGCCAGCCAGCGAGGGAGTCTATCCCCTTTTCACTAGCGCTAGACCAAGGAGATTGTTTTTGCGACTGAGGTGGAGCGCCACACCTACCATCAGCTCCTTACTTTACCGCACAGATTCCTGTGCTACTCATACGCTGAGTTGGCGAGGACCGGTATCGAACTAGGAACCTTGCTGTTTCTAACCGAACGCTCTACCGACTGAGCTAACCGAGTTCACTATTGAATAAAGAGTGCTCAATATCAGTGATAGAGTATCCTGGTCTAGTGTTTGCATACCCATAAAACTGGCAGTTCCCAAGCACCATTATCTCTGTTTATATATACTAACACAATACATATAAATATTGATCATATACTTTGCTATATTTATAAGTAAAGAGTGCTCAAAGGGTCCTGACAAGATCATAATGATTGAAACTGTGGTAGACCCATAATTTTTGACAATTATTATTAAAGTTATGTCTACTTTTTGTGAAGCATTGAGCACTGTTGGATCAATTACTGGAATAATACTACTCCAACAAAAGTTTTGAAGCAGTACTTAGACATATATATATATATATTCAAATCCAGGTTGAGACTTTCACATAGCACTAATACTCTTGGAAAAAGTATGAATCCAACTATTCTAGATATGATTTATTAGTAGAGCAGACTGCAGTCTATAACCTTGGTTAGGCAACCAGCTTGGGAGAAGGAAAACTCTGAATTCAAACCTGCAAAAACTCTGCTTAAGAAATTGACCTTGTGTCACATCCTACTCATGCAGAGGGTTTGGTATATATATATATATATATATATATATATATATATTCCTCTGTATCCTCTAAATCATGTTTATATTACTTATCATACTTTATACAGTGTAGTTATTTACTAAGATTAATTTAGCCCAAATATGGACCATCCAGTGAAATTGACCTGCTATCAATGACCTGTTAGTCCATGACTTGTAACACTTTACTTTGGCCCTTACTTAGGCTAGACAGGCAGTCGGAGAGGCCCCCTCCAATCAATCAGCTGGTCACATCAAGACCTAGCACCTATATGATTGTCACAACCCTATTGCCCTTTATGCAGATCCCCATCACTATATGTGCTTGAAGGCAATGCCTGAGGGTCTTAGTGTATTGGATATGACATTAAACTGCCTCTCGTGGTGGAGTATGTTTTTATTGCCATTACTCCCAGTTCCACTCTTACCCTGACCTATTAAGATCCTATCTCTAGGTTAAATAGATCAAAAAAATGAGTTTTAAAAAACAAATTTGATACCTGACAAGAATTAATAAAACAAAAGGCCTTTGGCATAAAATAACCCAGAGTTGTCATGCCATTAAATCCAACAAATTCACCTAATCTTACCTCTAGTACTTTTGGCACCATTGCAATTATAAGCACAATCCTAATCTTGCAAACTCTGAGAAAAGAAGGTCTTGGCATTTTTCCAGTTTTTCCCCCTTCTTTCAGTTATACTCTGAGGGCTACTAACATAGCTATATCTATGAACTGGCAACTCTTCCTTTCTCTCTTTTTTTTCTCTACAATTATCCAATCCAATCTTCTTATCTGGATAGTGTTGTCAGTCTAGATCCCAAAATGATAGTTCACCTTTTGTTTTCCCTACAACAGCTTCTTGTTTGTACTGATACAGCATCAAAGTCAAATCAATTATATAGTTCTCAATCCCTGTTTTAGTTTTATATTCGTTTTTGAGCCAACTTACTGCATTTAGTTCAATACCAGGATCAGATAAGATTAGATAGGGCATAAAGGTTATATACTGCAGTTCACTTAAGAGGCAGACTATCAACATCTCAAAAACAAATTAACTAGTGAGAATTAACTGCTACTGATGGACAAATGGAATGGACAATGGAATGAGAAATATCTACACCTGGATGAGATAAAGGGTTTGGGAAAAAATTTCCACTTTAGCCCTTACTTAGGCTAGACAGGCCGTCAGAAAGGCCCCCTCTGATCAATCAGTTGTCAAGCCCTAGTACATATAATTATCCTGACCCCATTGCCCTTATGGTAAACCCCAATCCTTTTTATCATATGGCTGCTAGAAGGCAGTAACTGAGGGTCTTAGTGTTCTGAGTATGATGGTGAAGTTCTAATTCTGGGAAATGTGGAGTACCTCTTTATCATCATTACTCCCAGGTCCACTCTGAGCTGGCATGGTAGTACCTGTTAGGGTCCTATCTATGAGTTAGATAGAAAAAATAATTGAGTTTTTTAAAAAACCGAGTTTGAAAAATTTGTTTAAAAAACATTGAATACCCAGTTCATGAATAAAACAAAACGTTTTTGGCATAAAATAACAAGGAATGACATGCTGTAAAATCCAACCAACCAACAAAAAAATTTCCAGAATGTTACTGATTATGATAAACATATAAATAAGGGCAGAAGGTAGAATGGCAAAAAATTTTTAACTGGCAAAAGGCCAACAGGCTCAGATTTTGAACTCTGATCTATGATTTCAGAAATAATGCTAAGAAAAAGAAATTAGCAAGGAATTTTGTGGAACAGTCAGATACATTACTTAACAGAATTTATCTGTATATAGATATTGTATTAATATTGTATATGTTCTATGTAAAGATTCTGAAGAACAGGAGTGGTATTACTTAACCCATAGCTGGGAGGATGGGTGGGGGTTCATACCTATCATGTAAACTGATCAATACCATACTAAAGTAACTCCTCAACATGATCCCTTGATGGTGCTAACATACCATTAAAACTTTAACTACAAACATGTAAAACCATATGTACAACGTATATCATTCCCTAACCTCTTGGTATAAAATAACCCCAGATGGGTTGATATGTCATTATAATCTATTAACCAACCAACCAACTATTGCATATAAATTAGATTCTTCTAAAACATGCATAATTGTTGAGTGAAAGGTGTAAGCTCTGTGACTGGATTTTTTTGTTGATTATTTATTCAAGGTTATTAGTATCCCAAAATAATATGCCTGGCAACCCCTAAAATCAGGAAATCCTTGCTCTGAATAAATTGAATAAGGGAATGTCTTCTGGGAGGCCATTCTCAAGGAACAATATCTAAAATTAATTCATTGCCTTGCTTAAAATTAGGATTGGTTGATAATACAATAGGAACTTTAAATATATCTTTTCTTTAACCCTTGTGAGTCTGTTAATGCATTTTGTTAAGCACTGTTGGCATTGCATTAAATATCAAACCCAATAATTCCCAAATATCTCCTAATCCTTTATTTACTGCTTCCAGCCAATATATGATCCTTATTAATTATCTTATACTGAAACAATCTATGATATCTATTGATAGTTTTTAAAATATATCTGATAAAGGTTTTACTCAGAACAAAAAATATGCATTGCCTTAATTTAATTAAGGGTCTTATTTAGCACAGTTGGTGGAACATCTGCCTAGGAACCACAAGTTTCCACGTACAATATCAATCCTTGTCAACTCAGCACATGAGTAGCACAGTGTGGATCTGTGTGGTAAAGTGGCACTCTACTCAGATGCAAAAACAACCTCCCTGGTTTAGTGTTAGTGAAAAGGAGATATACTCCTTCACTGTTGGAGACACATAGTGTAATGGTTACTGCCATAGGAAATGGACACGACAAGATGAATTCAAATCCTGGATGAGGCTTCTTGCATTTCACATAGCACTAATACCCTTGAGAAAGGTATGAATCCAACTATTCACCCTATTAGTCTAGGAGAATAACTCTGAATCCAAACTGTTAAACTCCACTTAAGAAATTTGACCATGTGTCACATCCTACTTATGCAGAGAGGTTGGTAAATGCCTATACACCTTTGCTTTTTGGCTGATACTGAAAATATGACACTCTGCCAACTTTACTTACATGGTTTTCTCTTTTTAGATATCTTAATTACTCATATGATATCCTGATTATATGTATTGCATAGTTATATGTCATATTGATTATATACATTACATTATTATCTTTATACATCATATTCATATGTATGTTATATATATTGATTATATCTGACATTATATTCATTTACCAACCCTTCCTCTATGAGCAGGATGTGACACACGGTCAATTTCTTAGCAGAGTATAACAGGTTTAAATTCAGAGTTTACCTTCTCGGCAAACTATTTTACTCATAACTGTGTCATATCCTGCTTGTGCGGAGGGATTGGTAAATATATGGAATTTTCTGACCACTGAATAAGCAAAAATTGCATAGCTCTCCTTAATATGAATAGAGTACTCCCTGGTAGCCTAGTATGTTTATAACAGTAAAATTCCATTTTTAAAAAGTGGGTGTGTAGATGGCATGGTGGTAAGATGTTTAACTTATGACAATTCAATCGGGTTTCAAACTAAGCCTGAAGAAGTATGCCTTGTCTAGTCATATTGATGAGACATGAAATGGCGAAACAGGGCTGTATGTGAATGACATATATATATATATATATATATATATATATATATTATACTGTTTATTTAGTATATTATATAGATATATATATATATATATATATATATATATATATATGAAGTTGTCAAACAGTGTGTTTGAAAATGGCGAATATATATATTATATATATATATATATATATATATATATATATATTATACTGTTTTTTAGATATATATATATATATATATATATATAATATATATATATATATTATACTGTTTTTTAGATATATATATATATATATATATATATATATTATACTGTTTTTTAGATATATATATATATATATATATATATATATATATTCTGTTTATTTTATATATATATATTATACTATTTTTATTATATATATATATATATAACATTGCAAATTGTTATATAATTATGGGTCTGAAACTCAGAGCTTCTTGTCTGCAATCCAGAAAACTTAACAATGGAACTGTTATTTAGAAAGAGAGCAAGGATTTCAAACAAATTGATTGTAATAGCATTTGGTTGCGTTATTAGAAGACTGAAAAGAGAACTTTTACCATTTTCCTCCAGACAAATTTCATTCTATAAAGTTCCAATAGAGGGAACAGTTCTGTCACTTTCAAATGACATATCAAAAATGGTAATTGTTCTGAGTGAAGTCCTGTCTTGCAAGAAACCTAAGTGTACTTTTCAAATAAATGTACCCCTCTTTTTTTCTCTTTTTTTTTTCTTCTTTTTCTTTTTGCTCTTGGCAATTCAATATTGACTTAAAGTTCTGTTTTAATACATTTTTCATTCCATTTTGCAGAAATCATTTGACCTGATGCCCCCAGCTATTAAGCAGATGCTGGTTGAGAATGCTATCATGAAAAAGGTTGGTACCTTTATGTTTTTCTTACCTTCAACTCAGTCTGCTCCCCTCCCTTGTCTCTCTCTTACACTCACTCCCCTCCCTTATCTCTGTCTCTCTCTCTCCCCTCCTTTGTCTCTCTCTCTCTCTCTCCCCTCCTTTGTCTCTCTCTCTCCCCTCCTTTGTCTCTCTCTCTCTCTCTCCCTCCTTGTCTCTCTCTCTCCCCTCCTTTGTCTCTCTCTCTCCCTCCTTTGTCTCTCTCTCTCTCTCTTCTTTGTCTCTCTCTCACTCTCTCCCTCCTTTGTCTCTCTCCACTCTCTCCCTCCTTTGTCTCTCTCACTCTCTCCCCTCCTTTGTCTCTCTCTCACTCTCTCCCCTCCTTTGTCTCTCTCTCACTCTCTCCCTTCTTTCTCTGTCTTTCAGTATCCTACTTTTCAACTGCCTTTATTTATTGTTCTCTCTTTATCTATTTCTCTCTATCTCTTCCAGTATTCTATTTTTCAACTGCCTTCTTGTTTCATCTTTGTTCTCTCTCTCTCTCTCTCATTATTCTACTTTTCAGCTGCCCTTTTCATCTTTGCTACCCCCCCTCTCTCTCTCTCTCTCTCTCTCTCTCTCTCTCTCAACTGCCTTCTTTTTTTACATTTCTCTCTCTCTCTATTTCTCTCTCTCAACTGCCTTCTTTTTTTATATTTGCATTCTCTCTCTATTTCTCTCTTTTCAACTGCCTTCTTTTTATATTTGCTCTCTCTCTCTCTCTCTCTCTCTCTCTCTCTCTCTCTCTCTTTCAACTGCCTCTCTTTTTTATCTTTCTCATTATTCTACTTTTCAGCTGCCTTTTTCATTTTTGCTCTCTCTCTCTCTCTCTCTCTCTCTCTCTCTCTCTCTCTCTCTCTCTTTTCAACTGCCTTCTTTCTTTTATATTTGCTCTCTCTCTCTCTCTCTCTCTCTCTTCAACTGCCTTTTTTTATATTTCTCTCTCTCTCTCTCTCATTATTCTACTTTTCAGCAGCCTCTTTCATCTTTGCTCTCTCTGTATCTCTCTCACTTTTCAACTTTTTTTTAGATATTTGCTCTCTTTCTCTGTCTCTCTCTCCCTCAAACTGCCTTCTTTTTTATATTTGCCCTCTCTCTCTCTCTCTCTCTTTCAACTGCCTCTCTTTTTATCTTCTCTCATTATTCTACTTTTCAGCCTTTTTCATCTCTCTCTCTCTCTCTCTCTCTCTCTCTCTCTCTCTCTCTCTCTCTCCCCCTCTCTCTCTGCCTTCTTTCTTTTATATTTGCTCTCTTTCTCAATACCCTACTTTTTAATTGCCCTCTTTTTCTTCATCTTTCAACCTGATGTCTTTCTCTTTTCTTTCACCAAAGAGATAGACATGTTGTTGCATACTCATTCTTATCTTTTCTTATGTCTGCTAATCTTCTGTTCATCTGGGCTCTTTTCTCTTCTTTTGGTGACTGTTAATTTAAAAATCTACACTACACTTCCTTACAAAAATAATAGGCTATGCCTATCCATTATGTAATACTACCTCATTCAGTTATTGGTTGGGCCTAGAACTTCACAGCATCCCTCTTGAAAAATCTTTAAAGTAATAGATCTGAGCACCCTCTCCCCACTGAATGTCAATTTTATTCATACTATACTATAAGTAAAACACGTAAAAGTGCATAGTGTAATGGTTAAAGTCATAGGAAATGGGCTCGTCAAATCCTGGATAACGCTGTTTGCATTTCACATAGCACTAAAACACTCAAGAAAGGTATGAATCCATGAAAGGTATGATTGGGCTCTTTAACCATGGCTAGGTAACCAGTCTAGGAGAAGGAAAACTCTGAATTCAAACCTGTTAAACTCCACTTAAGAAATTGACCTTGTGTCACATCTTGCTCATGCAGAGGGGTTGGTAAGTAAATATATATATATATATATATATATATATATACTATAAGTACAACATGGCTTATTATATCATTTTTTATTTTATTTTAATGTTAAAGTATAAAAAAGAACTAAGTGATGGCATTATATTCTATGCCTTGAATTAAACAAGGAATGAAAATATGAAAATAATCTCTATATGCAAAAATTCTTTAAAATTTGTTATATACTCTACTTATGAATATTAATGGTTATGTACCAATCCTCATAAATATGGGAGTATCATACTGACTGAGTAGTCTTATACCACTAGCAGTGGTTTACCTTCTTCCACACCGCTGGTGAGTATTATATTTTGTTAATGTTATAAAGATTCCATTTCATTTCCAAATTCATTTGTTTATTTCTCAATTAGGAACCTTTGTTAAGTTACAAAATCCAATCTGTACACATATATATATTATTTCACTAGTAAAACATTAAAATATCCATATCTTATTATAATGGAGATTGTGTGTTTTTCTGTCTGTAACCGAAACTATATTACTACTCAAGTCACAATTCCCTTTGTTATTGACATCACAATCTCAATGATTTTATTTTTATTTAAATCTCAATTATTAATAAAATTGTTTTACATTATTAATGCTGTTGACCATATCCACATATTAATAACATGCAATTATATTTATATATACAACAAAATAACAGTTTACAGTGTGAACGGGAAGGCTCATTTGCATATTGATATTTAAAATGTGATTTTAATAAATATGTGTTTAGTACTATTGATTTCTAATTGTTTGGTTTTATTTTAATGAATATAAGCAAATATTTCTTCAATGACTATTTTATCCCTAAAAGAAATCTTTAAGAATTGAATTATATTCTGGGATTGTATTATGTAGTTATTTTACCTCTAAAAATATATAGGGACTAACAAGATTTTTGGACTACACTGTATATCCTATTGATATTTCCTATATTGGTTCTCCTTGCTTCTAATTCTTAACTAACCCTTTTGGCTGGCTTATAATACTCAGAATGTATCCATTGTAGAGGAGTAAAACCCCTATTAAAATGGGGTGTAATGGTTATGGCACTAAAGTGCATCTGAAGTTAAGGATTCAGTTCTAGAGATGGGAGGAGCACCATCTCATTGTCATTACTCACAGATCCAGTGTGAACCGGTGTGCTAGTACTTATTGGGGTACCATCTATAGGTCAAATAGATACGTTTAAAATTGTTCATATTCGATAGGAATACTTAATGCCATATAACTTATTATAACTTATGTTACTTATTTCTGTTAACTCTTAACATCCTGTTGAGAATTTTCTAAGTCCAGGGCCCCATTCCTATAAGGATTTATTTAAAAAAATGGCTGAAAATGGCCTTTTCATTTAAAGTTATCTGCCATCTCCCTTAAATCAAAGACTTCTAAATATGTTTAATATTACATTTAAACAAAGGCTATCATTTGGGGTGGATTAGGAAAATGAATGTGACTTCCAGCCAGGTGGAATGAGGCAGTATAGGACATTAAGAGTTAAGAATAGTTACTTTATGCTGCAATTGTTTATTATTATTATTATTATTATTATATTGGATTTACTTCTTCTCTTTGAAAGGAATGAAACAGAAATGATACAAAAGATCTCATTAACTTAATACAAGGATCTTTCGATTGTTGACACCTTTCTCTCCAAGGACAACGGTGTATGTCCAAAAAAAATGAAGTTTTTATCTGCATCTGCGCAAATGGCTGAGCAGGCCAACCCTTGAGTGACAGTCTTTGGTGCAATGACTACACACAAATAGTCATTCTTGCTGGGACTTGTTTTCTCTCGTTATTTCTGGCTCTCTTGGCTGTTGAAGCTACTCTCCTCACTATTGTTTAAGATTGAGACGCCAGACTGCTTGATTTTCTGCATTTCCCCCTTGTGTTTCTGTCAGTGTGGCATATCCTCATGTCTCTCCCACAGATGTCTTTGAAGCATAGTCTACCTCCCAATCAAGTACCTTTTACTAATTCTTAATTATTTACTAAATAGAAAAAAAAAGGATTATTCTATAAATATAGTAAATTTTACCAAAGGAGTTTCCAATAGAAAGCAATGTCTTTTTAACCTTTTTCAAGAAAATCAATAGTGATAGGTCCTTTTGTCACCCAGAAGATTGTCAACATGAATTACTATACTGTGCCCAGAACTTTTTCTCTACAGAAGAGTCGGTGTGTTTCTGCTTTATGGATTCTTTTCTACTTAGGTTCATAGTGGCAAATCCATGTTTAGCCCATTTGTAAACATTTTTGACTAAAACTTGCTTTTCTGTACGCATCACACATTCTTCTTCTGTAAATTTCACATGGTTTGCACTTCTCAGCCACCAAAAATTTGATGACAGCCTGGAGCACTTTTTTGGTTTGCCACCATTTTGAATAGTCTCAAAACAAATATTTTTTATAGATCGAAATAATTTTTGCTATAAACCAATACCAAACCATGTAGAGTTCACATTTATGGAAAAAAATTCTGGAAAAAAAAATGCTTTTTTCCATCAAAATTCCCGATATTTATTGAACTAGCAAGAATATGCCCCCTGCCCCTACATAAGTATTAATATAATGAAATATATCAAATTAAAAAGACTAACAAAATTAAATATGAATAAATATGAAAATATTACGCTTATTTTAATTATATTTAAATTGGTTTCTACATAAAAATTATTCATAGGATTGATTTTAATACATTGGTGAATAAAACAATAATATTAGAGATCAATAACACCAAGTAATTATTTATTAAACCTGATTTTATTAAAACCAGTATGCAAATTAAACTACACCATATATTATGTAAATTATTATTTCTTAGTGATCTATTAGACAAATTGCAGGATTTTAAATGCACTAATAATATGGGCTGTTTTGAAGCAAATCTAACTCAGATTTTCAGAGAGGTATCATTTATAAATAAGATTTATTCTATATTAATGATATTGACTATAAATTAAATAATCATTGATAAACTTAAACAATTCTGAGGGGATTGTGACATAAGCAGTGATGTAGTTTTGGTTACAGACACTGAATCTCCATTATAATAAGATGACCCGAGTATTTAGACAAAATGTAAATCTGCATGATGTACATAATTTGAATTTCCAAATTTCCTATGTAAAAAATGAACAGATCATTTGTTATACTAAAATGATTATTCATAATTAAATATTAGTAATTAAATTTATTGTTATTTATTCAAGCCAGACATGTAGAATAATTGCATAGCATTATTTCTTAGTTAGGATTAATCTTGTCAAAATGTTTAATTGCTGAGAAATATTTCTCTATATAACACTTTCTGAAATCTTTTACTAAACAACATGAAATTGTAAAAGAAACATAACTGATATATCTCCTATTCTATTAAGTAGATTAATCTTAAATAGTTATAATTATAATATAATTACGAAGGTGATCAAAAAATAATGCCATTTTGTTTAGGATAGGTATATTTACCAACACAGGAAAAAGAATCATACATCAAAATGAAGCTGGTCCTCTGTGGATCACAACCCTACTTATCCATATAGTCACCGTTTCCCTCAATAGCAATGTTCCACCTTCGAATGAGAGCATGTATTCCTGCCCCGTAAAATTCTGTTAACTGTTCTTTGAGTAACTTCTCCACTACAGGTAGTTAACCAATCTAGGAGAAGGGCAATGCTGGATTCAAAACCAGAAACTGGAGTCCCCAAGTTAATTGTCTTCTATTTCTTATAACTCCTTCAACAATACTGATTTCAATTTTTATTACTCCATGCTCTTCTCTAGGCAAACATTGGTCTCCTAATGAGGGGAGACCTGCTGCATGAGAAAGTGCTAGTTTTCCCATACAACTTTGCACAATCCTGTGCCAAGATCCAAGTGTAGATCCAACAGATGCCAATATATTTGATAGTACATTATATTTGGCATCAGTCCTTTTAATTATATTTGCCCATATAAACTTTGTGTTCCATGTTCTTAGGATGCGGTCTGTGTATACACAGTGTCTATTTAACTTGTTTGTTTTCCTTCTTTTATGTACTTTTCATCAACACTTAATCAATTTTCATCTCTATGGCCAAGAATCACAAACACAGTCTGATTCCAAAGACTTCTTCTCCAAACAGTATTTTCTGTCATGCTTAAAAAAAGGAAAAATGGTTAGAATTTACTTTAGAAGACTGTACTATATCATTAGATATACAGGGTGTTTCAGCAAATTTTATATCATTTGAGATGTATATGGTATTTCAGTAAAATTGATATCATTTTATAGGATATTTCAGTAAAATTTTATAGGGTATTTCAGTAAAATTGATATCATTTTATAGGATATTTCAGTAAAATCTTATAGGGTATTTCAGTAAAATTTCTGTATTTCATAGGATATTCAGTAAAATTTCTGTATTTCATAGGATATTTCAGTAAAATTGATATCATTTTGTAATCTAATAACTTAACCAATTCTCATTCAAATGATTTCAAGTTTTAACAGCATGTGTATGTGGTCCTATTCACAATACTTGATGAGATGACTTAGTTCTGTGACTACCAGTTAGTTGCTCTGTCATTTAACTCTGCACCCAAATTATATTTTCCTTTTATTAACAACTGTCAGCCGGTGCTATTTTCTGGCCCCAGAAATCAAGTCCACAACTGGGACTTCTATCAGTTTTGATAATCATATCAATTTAGGGGCTTGCAGTGACCTTTGATTAAATCTGTAAACACAGTCAGTGGAATCAACCTTTATAAAAGATTTTGGTTTTAATATTTCCCATTTTTTTAAAAATCGTTTCCACTGATTAACAGACAACATTTTTATATTTTTCCTTTTTCATTAAAAAATAGTAAATGACAATAAAAAAAAAACACCTCACCATATTATTGTTGAAAAAACTCAAAATTCTATATTTAATGTTTGAATTCTTTTTCTTTTTCAGTGAATGGCATTTCTATTCCTGAAAAAAGAATTAAACTTAGAATTTAAAGTTGTTTCTACACATGCTGATAAAATTTGTGATCATTTGAATAAGAATTTGTTGAGTTATTAAATTACAAAATGATATAAATTTTTCTGAAACATCCCATATAACTATTGCGCTTAAAAAAAGATCAGAATATATGCTTGAAGACTACACAATGATATCAGATATGCAAGGTTGAGGCGCTGGGTGTAATGGTTATCATCATAGGAAATCGACTCTGCAACTCAAGTTCAAAGGTGGGAAAGGTATGCATTCAACTATTCTCCCTCCAGCTATGGGTAACCTCTGGCAGACTGGGTTCTTTAACCTTGGTATGGGCCGTTAAACAAAACTCAAACGTAACCTTGGTATGGCAACCAGACTAGGAGAAGCAAAACTGAATTCAAACCAGTTAAACTCTACTTAAAAATTGACCTTGTGTCAGATCAATCTCATGTAGAAATGTTGGTGAACATATATATATATATATATATATTAGTTATCATCATTATACTATATTATACCATGATGCTTAAAGATGAAACCCTAGTGGCTGAACAGTCCATGAATTGCAACACTCTGAATTCAAACCTGATAAATTCCACTTTAGAAATCTGCCTTATTATAATCTCATAGCTGGGTGGAGAAGAGATATATTCATGTGTTATCATGCTAGCTTAGATTATATAATGCAATGTTTATCTTTTGCTTCAAAATAGGATTATCAACCTTTGTAGCTTAATTGATAAGGTATATGTCAAAATGGCTTCCAAGGATGAAAGTTTAAATTCCAGAATGTAACTGTTTCACTCTTGTTATTTTATTAATATCAGTTTTATTAACTTTTTCGATACCACTGTTCCTTATATGGAACATGGTTTTCCTAAGCTGTAAACTTTTTTATTCATAGCTTTATCTCTAATTATATTAAGTAGTGACTAAAGTCTTGGACTCTGACATCATTGTGAGTTCAAACTCCAGTAGTACTATTCTGTTCACTTTCAGATTAATACTCTTAGAAAAGATATGCCCCCCCCTTTCCATCTGTGGGTTAACTAGTACTACTACTGTTTTTTTTTTATCTTCTGCCTCAAAATCAGATGCCTAATTTTTGTAGCCTAATTGATAAAGTATTGTCCAATAACCATGTTAAAAAGCCTTCCAAAGATAAAAGTTCTAATCCCAGAATGTTTCACTACTGTTATATTATTTAATATTAATTTTATTAACTATTTTCCTCTCACTAAGTACATAAATATAGCTTTATATCATATATTTGATATTATTTTATATTATTTTCCAACTTGAAAAAACAAAAATATTTTTCTCTCATTTAATAAGTTTAATGTGTAATGATCCACTTTTGAGATACTCCAAACATCAAAGATTGAGTTTGACCTTATCATGTTTAAGTGCAATGGAGTAGAAATTGCTTGGGAGGAGATACCTTTTATTTTCTTAATAATTGTGTAATTATTTCTTGTAATTTTTTAATAACACAGTTTTTTTAAATAAAAGTTTGTGTGTTTTTTAATAATAAATTTTGTTATTTTCTTAATAATTACATCAAATGTTAATTAATTTTGTGTTCGGAATTTATTCAGTTGGTTGATTGGTTGGTTGGGTTTTACGGCACGTTAACCTATTTTATGCTGAAGATGTTTCTGTTTTATTCATTCTTGATAGGTACTCAATTTTTTTTAAACACATTTTTAATACTAATTTTTTATCTATTCAACCCATACATGGGACCCTTGTGACACAATGGTTGAGTGAAAATACGGTCAGAGAAAAAAAAAGAAGCAAAATAGAATGCGATCAGTCAGATAAAGTTCAAGAGAGTCAGAAAAGGTGTACAGCCACCATGAAGTTGAGCCAGTTAGAGATAATATCTTTATGTGGCTAGTTTTAAGAGAAAATGGATTTTGAAGAAGTTAACGGTTTGAAAATAGGGACACTGAGACTGATAAAAAAAAGTAATGGTTATAAATTTAGGAGAAAGTCTAAGAAAAGTTAGTATCTACTTTCTGGGTAGTTGAATCCATGGGGGTGTGTAGGGGTGGAATCGGCATATATTCAGCTGGCTCAAGTCCCTTGGAGGAGAGAGAGGTCATCCCAGTAGCAGTAGATAGATAATAGACAGGGACCCTCATCACTAAAGCCAGCAATCGACTTATAGTTAAGACAACTTTCTTGCCAGGTGACAACATAAACTTCAGTGTCATCTGCTCCACTGCAAACTGCACAAAGTGTCACAACTTCCTCCTCCATTAGCATCCAAACTTTGTGCTGTATTTTTCATTCTTGTGAACCTGTCTCTAACTCATGCCCTTCAAATCAGCCAGCACAGAACATTACAACGTGGGGTCATCGACATTGTGTTACAAAGATGCACAAGTGCAGACAGGGGATTCTCACACCCTAACAGGTACTTCCACTCCAGGTCAGTGGACATTGCAGTAATGGTGATGAAGGTGTACTCCACATTCCACAGAGCTCAAAAATTTTAACTTCAGCATCAGATTTTAATGTCATACCCAGAACATTAAGACCCTCAGCCACCACCTTCTAGCACATATATGATAAAAAAGTTGGGACTTGCCTTAAGGGCAATAGAGTCAGGACAGTCAGTGATAGAGCTTGACATGACCAGCCAATTGATCAGAGGGCAACTCCGACAACCCATCTAGCCTATATAAGGGCCAAAGTGAAGTGTTGCATGTTATGGACTGCTCTGCCACCAGAGTCCCATCCTTAAGCATCATGGGTGATCACCCATGACCAACAGGTGACCACTCATGACCAACAGGTGGTCATGTTGGGGGGGATTTTACCCCTCTGTTGTATTTTAAAGCCCCGGCCAATAGTGTTGAATTTATTCAGTAATGAATATTATTATTTTTAAAACATTGTTATTTATGGAAAATTTTAGTAGAAACATATTTTTTATTTTACCCCGCACTTCATTTAATTTTTTATTGTTTTATTCTTAAATATATAATCAGGGCCAGTATAGCTCAGTCAGTAGAGCATCTGCCTAGGAATTGCAAGATTCTAGATTCTTTAACCGTCCTCACCAAATCACTATATAAGTAGCACAGCTAGGGTAATCTGATCTAGGAACTGATAGTAGGCGTGGCACTCCACATCAGCACTAGTGCTTGCAAAAAGGGGATAGACTCCCTCACTGTTCGGCTGATACTGACAATTTTTATTTATAAACAATAATTTTGAGTGTAATTTTTTTAGAAAGCCATGAAAGAAAGAAGAACCACAAAATTAAAGCCTGAAACCTCTTAGGAAAAAATACCTTAATTCAAGTAATCTGAAAGAATTCTTCCAAACAGCAAATACCAGAAATTTCATAAACTTCCTAAAGAAAGCAAGCATTAGTGTTACATAACTGGGGTTGGTTATTTGAATAATAAGTCGAATCATAACTTACAATGATAAAAAGGTTTATTTTGATAAGAGGTACAAGAATGAGTGAACTATACTAAATCTTACTAGCTAGTCTAGCTAGGAGAGACGAGCCCTTGAGACTAACACCGTCAATGTTTATATTGAAAATAGAACAGTCCATTCTATTCCAGAGGGGTGTCATCTCTTCTCTACAACACATATACAACATAAATCATAAACTATTTCTCTGAATGTTTGAGATGAGGCTTGAAGATTAGTATTATCTGCGTTATTCGGACTATTGTCCCCATCTTCATTGTTATTTGTACAATGTTCAGCGATATACCCTCCGGCCTTCTTCAGGTACTTGTTGGACTCAGGAATCTTCTCAGACTCCCAAATACAAGAAAGTTCCCGAGTCCGACAAGAAATACCTGAAGAAGGCCGGAGGGTATATCGGCTGAAACGTTGTACAAATAACAATGAAGATGGGGACAATAGTCCGAATAACGCAGATAATATAAATCATAAAATTTCCCCATTACAACCAACAACTAGAAGGAAAATTTTACAAAAATAGGAAAGATAATACCACCAAACCCTCTAGCCATCAATTGGTAGAATCTTTATAAAAAATGTCAAAACTCATTTAAAAATAATTATATAATCATACAAGTAAAAAGAAATATAATTTCAGTTTGAAATAACCAATAGCAGTTGACTTGCTGTAAAACAAAAAAAAATTCTTAAATGTCTTCTCAATTACATTTTGTTCATTTAACAACAAGATGAAATGTAGATGAGATATAGATTTTACCAAGAACCATTTCTAAGTGAAAAAAATATAAATAAATCTATATATTAATAATCGTGTTTGTAAGACCGTTATCATCTTGCAACACCCTCTGGTTAAAAATGAAACTGTCCAAATTGTCCAAGATTAAATGTAAATCTTGATTATCTGATGTTGCTTATACACCAAATTCTTATTTTTATGAGTATCATTCCATTTTTATTATAAAGAAAGAAAGCATTTTGAAACGGAGTTAAATCAAGATTATTATACTTTTTACATATTGAGCTATTTTGCAATAGATCTTATGTAAACATATCAAAAGTTGTAATAATTAAATTATCATACTGTGGTATGTCCACAGGTCCTGCTAGTAAAGTAGTAATTAATTTATAAAAAAAATATATTATAGAACACATTTTTTACAATACTGTTAGATGATATAATTTTCCTCTACCCAGACAATGCCAGGAAGCCCTTCTAGTAAAACTTATTTTTTAATTTTCAGCTGTCAGGGTGAGTTTTCTTCACAATGAAGTAGCTCATGTGTGTAATTTATAAGTACCTGTAAAAGATGCATATATCAATAGAAATGTATATATAGTATCACCTACAAATACATACTCCCCTAACAATTTCTTATAAAAAGTTATTTTTCTTTTAAACTAAAAATACCAGGATTTTATTATTTATAGTGGAATATTATACAATCAAAATGGATAATAATAGGCCTTATTTTATTGCCAAACTCTACAGTATTGGAACTCTATAACCCAAAATAAAATTGCAACACCCCAGTGACCAAAAATAAAATAGCATAAGTATATACAAGGGGTATACTTATTTTATAAACATATTTATATTTTTGGTTACAAGGTTTCAGTGCTGTAAAGTTTGGTTATAAATAATACCTAATGATATCTGTTTTAATTGCTTAATGTTCCATTAGAAATAATGTCATCATATCAAGATATCATAACAGACTCTAAACAATTTTTACTCTTCTTTCTCTTTTCTCTCTCCTTTTGGTGATTTCTCCCCCTCATGTTGTCATGATAATCTTTCTCTATTTCTTCCTCTCTTTATCAGTCCTACCCTTATTACTTTTCCCTCTTTCTCTTTTTATCATCTTTTTTCCTTCTCCCTTGAGTATTTCTCTCTTTTTCTTGTAATTCTAACCTATTACATTTTTTTAACATTTCTTCCTTCATTTTTTTTTTTTTTTCTTGTTATCAATAGTTCCTAGCATTAAAAAAAAAGAAAAAAACCCTAAAGAGATAACATTAACTTTGGTACAATGATTACATACAGACAAACTAATCTGAATTTGCCAGTGGACATTTTTATTTTGGATATAAGGGTTGTTGTGTATGTAAATTTTGGAAACCAAAAAAAATAAGATGTCTGATGAAAACAAAAGCTAATAACAAGCAACTTAAGATTAGAAATTCTTTTAGTATTATTGTATCATAGATTGTAATGATACCACTGTACTATTAGATGTAAAAAGAAAAAAACATAACAGAGCTTCTTAATAAACAATGCCGCCCTCTGAGCTGGGGCTGTAGAATAGACCAACATCACCTCTGCAGAAGGGCATAATTCCATTAATGAGGCCACCTGTTGGCCATGGGTGGGGACTCATGATACTTAAGGATTGAATCTTGGTGGATGAGCAGTTCATTACATGCAACACTCCAATTGGACCCCTCCTTAGGCTAGACGGGCAGTCAGAGAGGCCCCCTCAGATCAATTGGCTGGTCATGTCAAACCCTAACACCTATACAATTGTTGCAACCCTATTGCCCTTATAATAAGCCCCAAACCTTTTCATCATATATGAGCTAGAAGATGATGGCTGAGGGTCTTAGTTCTGGGTATGATGTTAAACTCTATCTGATAGTGAGGTTTCAGTTGTAAAAATCTTGATGTGCTAAAACAATTCTGAGCACAAATTTAGAATAAGAGTTAATTTACTCTAAACCACATGGATTTTCCCAGCAGTAAAATCTTTATTGTATATGGTAATCTACATCTAATGTTTTCTTTCAGTATATATATATATATATATATATATATATATCACTGTACTATAAGATGTAAAAAAAAAAACATAACAAAGCTGCTTAATAAACAATGCTGCCCTGTCAGCTGCTGTAGAATACACCAACTTCACCTCTGCAGAAGGGTAAAATTCCCCCAATGAGGACACTCATGATGCTTAAGGATGGAATTGTGGTGGCTAAGCAGTCTGTGGCCTGCAACACTACACTTTGGCTTTTACTTAGGGTAGACAGGCAGTCAGTGAAGCCCCCTCAGGTCAATTGACTTGTCATGCCAAGCTCTAGCATGTATATGATTGTTCTGACCATATTGCCTTTATGGACCCCCCCCCCCATCTTTTTTATCATATATGTGCTGAAAGGTTATGGCTGAGAGTATCATAGCCCACTAATATATCCGGCCCTACATGTCACATAAGTAGGCAGATTCATTTTATAATCAATTTATGTTGGTCTAAAAGAAATGTTAAAACTACAAAAATACACAAACAGGTTGGGTTTTGTTTTCTTTAGAAATATAATAATAAAAGATTGTAAATTAACAAAATATAGTTATCAAAAGATATGCAGTAATAACTTTATCTCTATAGATAAAATTTCTTTTGATTTAAGCCTTTTTTTTTAACTTTTACCATATGTTTGTAAACTTCATTTGATTCAAAATTTTGTTTGTTATTGTGAAATATATTCTCAAAAATCTTTGCTACAAATTAGTTTTTTCAGTTTACAATTTTGTATTTTTACATTCCTATAGAAGAAAAAGAAAGACAACCATTTGAGCATTTTTATAAAGTTTTAACGTTTTTCAAAACAGACATAAATTGACTATAAAACGAATCAGCTTGTTAGAATTCTGCCTCCTTATGTGTCATGGCGGGCCGTATATATTAGTGGCCATGCAACTATTCAAATTAGTCAACCATTACTAACAGCTATACAAACTTGAATTACCTTCTATTGCCACCATTCATTGACCAACTCAGAATGGCTATTAATAAGGAGGAGGCAACTCACTATCAATATTAACAATTGATTCTTAGATTGTAATGATACCACTGCACTATTAGATGTAAAAAAACATCACATAAATCTTTAAAAAGCTTCTTAATAACCAATGTTATTTGTCTTTCCTGGTATAGCTTACCAAGAGATTATTTGGTGCTCCAACTTGTAAGAAGGTAAATATAATTGGCTCTAGGAAAATTAAGGACTGTTCCATTGTTATCCATTGACTTTCAGTGTTTTCCCCTGTGGTTTGTTGATGGTCATAGCAATATATATCCGAACTGAGAACTGCAAGTATTTGAAATCAAATGGAATGTTAGAGGAAATAATTAGAATTTTGGGAAAGATATTATCTTACCCAACAGCATAGCCTGTCAATATTGTTGCTTTAATATGATACAACGTCAGATGTCTGACTATCAATTTTGTGTCACTGCACCAAAATGAAAATTCCAAGTTTCTAGGAAGATTAATTAGTGCTCCTTTCGTCAACACAAACCTGTGACTTGGCACACCAGGTTGCCCCCCAGGCTGTTAAGAAACTCATTAGGTTCATTCAAAGATTTTTTTTTATCTGTAACAATACCAACCAACTTGTATACTTTTATATTACCATGAAACTGATTAAATATTTCTTTATTGAGTTAAAAGTCTGGTTAGTAGTTAAGTATTGCTCTTTTATATAAATCATTTATGATTTTATTTTAAATGTTGGGAAAGATATTAATTTTGAAGTCAACTGATAATTCCCTAGAGTTAATCTCACCCATTTATAATTACAATCACCTACAACAGTTTCTATTGCAATTTCTTTTTTGCAAAAACAGCTGAGTGTTGAGTTTCTTTTATCTAACCTATAAATGGGACCCTAACAGCTACTGTATATATATATATATATATATATATATATATATATATATATATATATATGTGTGTGAAGAAAGGAAGTGAATCCGACGGTATGTAGTATATTAGGAAAAATGAAAAAACACAGGTTTAAATGGGTTAAGTGGCGAGTTTATTGGCAGACGCTGCAGTGTTTCGATCTATTAATTAGATCATCTTCAGGGCATTTGTTGGTATATGGAAGGTGATAATAAATTATTTATAACAGAATAACGAGAAAAGCGAGTGGTAGTTATGTGTTATTCAGTTTAAAAATTTTTGAAGTTTGAAAGAAGAATGGTTTTGAAATGTGACGTCAAATATTCTATTTTACTATTTTAATTCCCTCCTCCCCTCCACACACACCCAGACTTCTTTCGTCTCTTAATATAAAAAATAAAAATTCTCCTGACGCCCATAACATCTTTTTCCTCTACCACTTACCAATACACACACACACTCACACACACACAACCTTAAGGTTCATTTCCACTGTCGTCCTTCGCAAAAAAATTTATACACACACACACACAACTACACACCTAAAAAATGCACAATGTTGCCTTTTGATACACGCACATACACCATCCTATATCAATGCCGTAAAATAGAATATTTGATGTCACATTTCAAAACCATTCTTCTTTCAAACTTCAAAATTTTTTAAACTGAATAACACATAACTACCACTCGCTTTTCTCATTATTCTGTGATAAATAATTTATTATCACCTTCCATATACCAACAAATGCCCTGAAGATGATCTAATTAATAGATCGAAACACTGCAGCTTCAGCCAATAAACTCGCCACTTAACCCATTTAAACCTGTGTTTTTCATTTTCCTAATATACTACATATATACATATATATATATATATATATATATATATATATATATATAATTAGTAAAGAAAAAAAGCTTAAAAATTGGCTATTATGCAGTCTTTTTAAGCTTTTTTCACTTATTATATTGCTCTGTTAAAAAATAAAACATTGAGCTCTCAAATCGTACCTGAACTCTCTAACACTTTGCCGTTGGAAGAAAGGACCAGCTTAGAATCATCCTAATACCAAATTACCGTAACCCACTTATGAATAACAATATATATATAACCTATAAAAGAACTTCAATTTTCCAATCAAATTATCAGATACTGAGCTGCTTGCTTGCTTATTTGCTCATAGAAATCCATCACTGATGATGATGACCTCACTTGACATGGAGAGAAACTTGTGTCTGAGATATTTTGAATGGAAAGAAGGTGCATAGATCTTAGTTCACTTTCTTTGCAGTCTGGCAGTTGGACCAGTGGTAGGGAAAATTCTAAAACCACTGGACTGACAAGCTACTGCAGGATGCTGTCTCTGGTAGTATTGAGTCACTTCACAAGAGATAAACCTCCCCAGAAGCCCCAGCACTTACACCAGGTTGTATTGGGGATTTTTGTGATTTGGGAAAGATATTAATTTTGAGATCAACTTCTCAATTTCCTTGAGCTAATTTCACCCATTTATAATTACAATCACCTACAACAGTTTCTATTACAATTTCCTTTCTGCAAAAAGAGCCGAGTGTTGATTTTTGGAAAGATACTGAGCTTCTACTATTTAATTAACTACTATGATTAATAAACACAATTTTTGAAAATGATAAAATTGTAGTGAAGAGGTTGAACAAATGAAAAGATATGAATAATAAGTAAAATGGAAAAAAGTTTTTTTTCTGGACATCTCTTTGCACTACCAAGAACTGAATCTCACACCCCTTGGGGTTGCAGGAATCCCAAGTTAAAGACCAATACATTAAAAGGAGTATTCATTCCATGAGCTCCAAAAGCAACATTGTCATATTTACTGTACTCATTTCATATTATCACCTAAAAGGGTGTATTCATTTTCCAGATATTTTCAAGAGCCAGAGAGTTCCATAATCGTTACATAATGATAACAGCTCTATTTTACATAAAACTTTTTGATATTTTTGAAAATGTATAATCAATGTTTTCTTTTTTAGCTTCTAAATTTATTGAAAAAATTTAAGTTTACTTTGAAAAATTATTTGAAAAGATTAAATCTGAAGTGAACATTTTAATAATGGAAAAAAATTTTGCAATTTTATATTTGTGATTAATTTATCTAAAATTTGACATTATTTTAAATTGTCAATCAGAGGAAATGTTCTTAGATTACTATATTTTATGAACAATGATTTTAAAAATATTTCAAAGATGAAATTTTTGATTTAGTTAATGTTGGCTTCTATCTTTATAGTTATTAATCAATCCATTTCAGAATTTATATATATATATCCTAGTTTGTGGTGAGCATGATTTTATTTAGGATTTCTTGTTCTTACATGTATATATATATATATATATATATATATATATATGTATTAAATAAATCCTTTCAAGGTATATACAGTATATATATCAAACATTTCTTGTCTTTCATATCAACCTATAGGAAGATTTTTCCAAGTCCTCTGGAGAGCTCAATGCATGACAATTTTAAAATTACATACAGAACAATATTTACAATTCCATATTAAGGAAAAACAAAGACCCATCATTTTGGCTAATTATGAATCTATAATAAACCACAATGATGGGTTTTTAGGTTTTTCCTCAACATGAAATTGTATGTATGTATATATATATATATATATATATATATATATATATATATCCCAGTCTATTCTTATCTATTAGATAATAGTGACGAAATACTGCACTGTAAAATATTTAGATTCACAGATGATAATGTTGTTCTCAAGGAAGCAATTTGTGACTTCTTTTTTTTTTTTTTTTCCAAAGTTAAAATTCAACTGTAGTATAACTATTCATATAACATATTATTCTATAATATAATGTATAGATTCAGAGATTATAACATTGCTTAAAGGGAAAAAGGGAAAAAAACCATGACTGATTTTTATAAAAGTTAAAATTTCAAGAAAATCTTTTTAATCATGTTGTTTTTGGCTTTTTCTTCAATGATGTATAATTATATCTGCTTGTCAACTGAATGGATTTTGACAAACTGTTCTTTCATCTCGGGTTATTTAGTCTCTCCTTAAAGTTGAGGGCAGCTGTACTGAGTAACCTTTTTCTCTTTCTTTAAGTTGAACAGGTACTGATTTTTTTTTATTGAACATTTTTGTCTTTCTTTATATCATAATTTGTTCTCAATTAATATTTTAAAATTGACATGTACTTATTTTGTTCTCTAAAGCAGGCATATCAAACTGAGTAGCCCTCTAGGTCCGCATGGATTACATATGTAAGTCATGAGGTCTGCACATTACAACTAAGTCTTTAAATCCTCCTTCTACATTAACAGAACAAAGCGATAATTTGCTATCATTAATTTCTTTATCAACTAAAAGCCACTAAATACATATCTAAAAAAAAATTTTGTTAAAAGGAAAGGAAAAAATGAATATTACTGACCGAGTTTAAATAATAAAACATACACATGTCACAGTCACTTATAGCCATGTGTTTATTAAAATCAGGAGAAGGCAAGAGGAAAGACTTACTCTCTTTATTTGACTGAGTTAGCCTCCTCCTTCTGCAACTCAAAGGAAGCGGTGAGAGACAATGTGTTAATAATAGACTCTGTTTCATAACAACACATTGCCTTAATGAAAATAAACAACCGTTTTCACCCAGAAATTTTGGAAAAAACATTTTAAAAACCTGGGGTACTGCAAAAGCACTGTAAGAAAGCATACAGGTTCCACCTGTTCTTGCTATGGTCACATGTTTGACATACCTGCTGTAGAGTATATCTGTATACTCATGGTTGTATACAGGCATACTTATCTTCTTTGCTTGGATATAAGCTTCTGTTTCTTCCATTTTGCTATCTTCCATCTTAGCTTGTGCTGGATCTGTCTATCTTTGGCTGCTCTGGGCTGGTGGCCTTAACTGGATCTTTTGGTATTCTAGATTTGATCTGGGATGTCTTGTGTTGTTATTTTGTTCTTAATTAATGACATAAGAATTTATTTTTGTTTTGAGTTCACGTTTTATTTTTATGAATCCCAGACCAACAAACATGCATGCGAGATTTTGGCTATCGAGCCGAGAGACACCATGACCATCTGTTCTCATTCAAGCATCAGCCAAAACTGATTTTCTCTAGTTAACTTCCCATGTTCACACTGGTGAACTGGAAGAGTAGGTCAAACACAAGTCAAATGTACCAATCATCCTTCCAGTGTTTTTGAATCTACACTACACTTACTGTACATAATTAAAGGCTACTTATCAATTATGTAGCCCCAAACACACTCCACATATATGCATGCATACTGAAATACCATCTAGTATACTTTTTATACACTCAATTAAAACAGAATTTTTAAAATTCAAAGCATCTTTTTGCCTTTTAGGCCTCTGTCCCTTCTGGGTTTAAACCAGTTAAGAACAAACTGCGACACACAGATTTCTGACTCTCCTACCTAAGACTTCAATTTATTATAGAAAAGATTTTTTTACCAACGTAAAAAAAAAATTAACTTTTCACTATTTCTAAGGCAGATGATTATACATATGGACTCCTGTGTGTATTTGCCAACTCCTCTGCATGAGCAGGATATGACAGGGCAGTTAAAATTCACTTAAAAATTGACCTTGTGTCAAATCCTTCTCATGCAGAGGGGTTGGTGAATATATATATATATATATATATATATATATATATATATATATATATATTAGTTATCATCATTATACTGCATTATACAGTGATGGAATTCTAGTGGCTGAGCAGTCCATGACTTACAACACTCCACTTTGACCCTTATTTTGGCTAGATGGGCAGTCGGAGAGGCCCCCTCCAATCAATCGGCTGGTCATGTCAAGCCCTAGCACTTATATGATTGTCCCAAACCTATCACCCTTATGGCAAGCCCCAACCTATTTTATCATATATGTACTAGAGGGTGGCGACTGAGAGCCATAGTGTCCTGAGTATGACATTAAACTGCATCTAATGAAGAAGTTCCAATTTTAAAGCTTTGGAGAATGTGGAGTACCCCTTCATTGCCATTGCTCTCAGGTTCACTCTGACCTGAAGTGGAAGTATCTGTTAGTGTCCCATTTCTCGGTTAAATATTAAAAAAATTGTTTTAAAAATGTGTTTAAAAAAATTGAGTTTAAAAGAAAATGTTGAATACCCATGAAGCAGGGATAGAACAAAAGATCTTCGGAATAAAATAACCCAACATGGGTTGACATGCCGTAAAAGCCAACAAGCAAAACCAAACCTATGCTACTTAGGTGTTTGTAGTGTAATGGTTACCATCATAGGAAATTAACACAGTGACACAAGTTCAAATCCAGGACAAGGCTGTTTGTATTTCACATATCACTAGTACCCTCAGGAAAGATATGCATCCAACTATCCCTCCTCTAGCTCTAGGCAAATAGTAGGCTAGACTGGACTCTTTAACCTTGGCATGGCAAACAGTCTAAGACAAGGAAAACTCTGAATTCAAACCTGTTAAACCCCAAAAAATAAATTGAACTTGTGTCACATCCTTCTTGGGTTGGTAAATACATATACTACATTATATTTGATACTATCGTGTTTGGCATCATTTCTTCTATTTATATTTGGTCATACAAACTTTGTGTTCTATGTTCTTAGGATGTTGTCTATGTACACAGAGTGTCTATTTATCACTTCTTGTCTATTTGGCCAAGAAACACAAACACACATTCTCGCTCTGGGGACCTTTCCTCCGAGCAGTATTTTCCATTGCATTTAAAGAGAAAAGGTCAGAGCATTCCGTGATGATTGCAGTTTTACTTGAGTTTTTATGGTATTTTTGGCAAAACTCATATAAAATAACTGACCTGGCCTCATATTCTGTACTCTATGGGGTAAATTTTTTTTCATCAGATAGGTAAGATATTTTGCTTTCTGTGGGTGACTAATAATTCTCTCTCTCTTCATTTTTTTAATTTTTCATCTTTTATCTATCACTCATTATATCAGAGTTTTCCTCCTTTATTTTTCTTGTTGTTTACCTTTTCTTTGTTCTCTTCTCTTACCTTTTCACATCTTTCAACTGTCTCTTTTTCCATTGTTGCTTTCTCTCTGTCTCTCTCAGTATCCTACTTGACAATAATTTGTTTTCTCTCTCTCTCTCAGTATTCTATTTTTCAACTGCCTTCTTTTTTATCTTTGCTCTCTCTCTCTTTCTCACACACACACACTTCTTTGCACGTGTCTTTCTCTCTCTCTTTTCTCTATTCTCTCTATTATAATTATGGTCAAGTCACACTGAAAGTACTGGTTCTGCTAGATTACCAAAGTTAAGCAGTGATGTGCCTGTTCAGTACTTAATTGGGTGGCCACTTAAGCAACAGCTGTTACTGTAAGCAGACTGAGTCCTTTAATTGCATCTAATGGTGAAGTTTCAATTTTAGAGCTCTGGGAAGTGTGGAGTACCCCTTTATCACCATTACTCCCAGGTCCACTCTGACCTAGAGTGGTAATATCTGTTAGGGTTCCATTTATGGGTTAAATAGAAAAACATGAGTTTTTAAAAGAAATTTGAATACCATCAAGAAAAAATAAAGCAAAACATCTTCGGCATAAAATAATCCAACAAGGGTTGACATGCCCTAAAATCCAACCAGCCAATGTGTCATTTATTAGCTCTCCTTCAATTCCTAACAACATTTTTTTTTCTGCTCTCTTTTTTTTCTCCTGTTTCAACCAGTGTTTTTGTTCTTTCTTTTTTAGCTCTTAACTGCCTCTTGCTGCTTTCTCTTTTTTCCTATCACCTCCCTTCACATTCTTCTCTTTTTTGCTTCCTCTTCCCTTCTTTACTTTTCTGTTTCTTAATTGCTTCTCTCTCTTTTTCTCTTTCTTCATTCTCTTTTACATTTTTCTTTCTCTTCTCCACACATTCTCTTTTTACCCTTTTCTTTTCTCACTCTTTTCCTTCTATTCTTTACATTCTCCTTTTTTCTTGCTTGTCATAAGTATGAAGTTAAACTGCAGTTTCAATTTTGGAGCTCTGAGGAGTGTGGAGTATTCCTTCATCACCATTACTCCATGTCCACTGACCTGAAATAGTATTACCTGTTAGGGTCCCATTTATGGGTTAAATAAAAAAAATGAGTTTTTTTTTTTCAAACTTCTTTTTTTTTAAATTGAGTTGGAAAAAAATAAAATACCATCAAGAATGAATAAAACAAAATGTCTTTGGCATAAAATGACCCAACAACGGTTTGACATGCTATAAAATCCAACCAACCAACCTTTTTTCTTCCATTTAATTATGTCTTATATTTCTCTCTTCTGGGTTTTCTTCTCTACTTTCCCTCTCTTTACTCACATTCTTTTTATCCACTCCTTTTTCAGTTTCACCCTTTTCTAAAATCCATTTGTCTTGTACTTTTATAAATAACCTCTCACCCTCTTTTCACACTTCTTCTCTCTATCTGTCTTCAATCTTTTTACTCTATTCTTTTTCTTTTTTATTTCTCTTCTTCACTTTTTCAAAACCCTCTTTTACTAAATCACTTCTCCCTTTATCTCCAATTTAAGCAGCAACGAGCCTGTTCAATACTGAAATAGATAACCATTTAAGCAACAGCAGGTACTGCAAGCAATCTGATATCAAAATGACTTGATTCTGCATTAAATGACCCAAAAAGGGTTGATATGCCATAAAACAAAGCAAGCAACTTCTCTCTGCTCTTCTCTCTTTATCTTTCTCTCTCTACCTACACTTTCTTTTCATACTTTTTTCTTTCTTTTTCTGTCTCTTCCTCCTCTTCCTTTATTTGAATTACTGTTCACACTCCTCACACTTTTCCTCCCTCTCTTTTCATCTTTTTTCTTTTTCAGTCTCTTCTTTCTCCTCCTTTGCCTGAATTACCTTTCTGTGCATGAGTAGCACAGGGATCTGTGCAGTAAAGTTATGAGCTGATGGTAGGTGTGGTGCTCCACCTTAGATGCAAAACCAATCTCCTTTGGTCTAGCACTAGTGAAAAGGGGATAGATTCCCTTGCTGTCTGGCTGATACCGACATTAGGCCACCCTGACAACTTTGCTTTGTACTTACTCCCCCCCCCCCTCTCTCTTTTCTTTTTACTTTTTCAATCTCTTCCTTCCTGTGTAGCTTAGTCGGTAGAGCACTGGACTAGAAAATACAAGATTCTTGGTTTTTGCCAAACTCAGCGTATGAGTAGCACAGGGGTCTGTGTGGTAAAGTGTGGAGCTGATAGTAGGTATGGCACTCCACCTCAGATGCACAAACAATTCCTTGGTCTACCACTAGTGAATAGGGGATAGACTCCATCGCTGTTTGGCTGATACCTGACATTAGGCCACCCTGACGACTTTACTTACTTACTCACACCTCACACTTTTTCTACCCTTATCTCTTTACTACCCATTCTCTTCACTTTTCTTTTTACTTTTTCAGTCTTCTTTTCCTCTGTCGATTTATCTTTTAGCACTCATGCTTCTCACACTATTCCTCCCCTCTGTCTTCATCTTCCCTTTTTTTTTAATCTTCTCCTCCTCCTCCTCCTCCTACCTTGACTGAATTATCTCTCGGCCTGCACATTTTTCATACTTTACTTTCCCTCTCTCTTTGTTTACCCTTTCTTTTTCTTTTTTTTCTTTTCATTTTTTCTTCTCTCTTCTCTCTCTCTCTCTCTCTCTCTCTCTCTCAAATTTTCTACCTCTTTCTTTTTACTCCTCTTTTTTCATTTCTCACACTTTACCTTCCCTTTCTCTTTATTTACCTTTCCTTTTTTTTCTTCTAATTTCTTCATTCTCTTCTTTTCATCTCTCTCTCTCTCTTCTTCTCTCTCTCTCTTTTCTCTTTCTCTTTACTCCTCTTTTTTTCATTTCTTTATCTTTTGTTTCTCCTCATGAAAATCGCCATTGGCAACCATTTTCAGCTTCACTTCTCACAACATTCACATAATTGCACAATTACCAAAATCAATCGATGACATAAAATTCTTCCAGAAATAAATTCCACAATAAGAAGACCAAAAAAAAAAAAAAAAAAAAATATACAAAAGTAAAACAAATGGAATACAAAGCTAGAATAAAACACCGTACCCCCACACACCCATAAAATAAAGACAATGAATTACTCTCATCAGTGCCTCTCCTTTCTTTTGACTATGCACCATTCTTGTGTTCTTTCTTTTCTTATTAGACGAATAATTTTCTTTGTGCCATTCCACTCATGTCTACATTTGGTCTGATCTCCTCACAGACCTCGTTCTCCTGCTGATACCTCAATTTGTGAACCTTTGCACTCCTGAGAAGTCTCACTCTTCATTCTCCACGTGATCAGCAGAGTAATTTGAAAATAGTTTTTTTTTTTGTTTGTTTTTTTTCGCTTCTCTCACTTGGTTCTCTAGATTTCTTTCAATTTCTTTTACTTTTCTTTATTTTCTTCTTTTTTTTTACAGGTGACATCAGTGACTTAGAGCCACTTCATGTCACTCTCTCTTTGCAAAGAAATAGACAGTGTCATCTATTTGATAACTAGATGGAAAAGAAGAGCACACAATAATGCAAGAAAGACAAACTTAAAACATAAAAAGGAAGAGAGAAAAATCCATTTGATAATTTACTACATGTGATAAAATAGTCTGCTTAATGAAGATTAAAAGAAAAGAAAAGAAAAAGAAAGGCTTTATAGAATTATGAGTTATAAAGTATGGCTTATTGATTACAGAGTTACAAGGATGATGGTTGGTTGGTTGATGGATTTTAACGGCATATCAACCTGTCTAGGGTTACTTTATGATTAGATTGGTATGGCTTGTAATAATTTCTCAAACAAGATATTTTACAGACTGTTTAAAGTTGCTTAATACATGCTTTTGACCAGAACAGATACTAGACTTTAGAGTAGATTATACTACAGTGACCAGATGGTTTGAGAAATTTTGCTTGGGTTGGAAGAACCTTGGCGATCAGACAAGCCTAAAATTATGGATTTTAAGTGTATGATCCAAGGCATAGGTATAGTGAATGCCACAACATCAACTCAGCATCCTGCATCTCACTCCTTCATTTATACAATTCATTTAGTTACCTCGCAGAGAGCACTTTCAGCTTTAGAATACACTGACTGCATCTCTGCAGAGGGATAAAATCCCCTCAATGGGGCCACCTGTTGGCCTTGGGTGGCAAACCGTGAAGCTTAAGGATGGAATGCTGGTGGATGAGCAGTCTATGACATGCAACTCTCCAACTCGAGCAGTCTGATCAATCAGCTTGTAATGTCAAGCCCTAGCGCCTATATGATAGTCCCAATCCTATTGCCTATTATAGCAACCCCCTAACTCTTATTATATACTTGTTAGAAGGCAGTGGCTTGGGGTCTTAGTGTCCTGGGTTTAACATGAAACTCTGTCTAATAGTGAAAATTCAGTTCTGGAGCTCTGAGGAAGTGGAGTACCCCTTCATCACTATTATTTCTAGTTCAACTGTGACCCAGAGTGGTATACCTGTTAGGGTCCCATCTATGGGTTAAATAGAAGAAAGTGAGTTTAAAAGATATATCTGAAAAAAAAATTGAGGACCTATCATGAGTGAATGAATGAAACAAAAATGTCTTCGGCATAAAATAACCCAATGGGTTAACATGCCGTAAAACCCAACCAACTAACCCCCAAGAGAGAGTATCTCTGTTGAGTTTTATGCTCACATTTTTTTCTTCATTTTTTGTGCAGTTACTTTGCCAAATATCTTTGTTTTAACCATGGGTCAAAATATTGCTAAACTTTTGACTTGCCCTAGAACTTACTGTACTTCATTTTCTTTTTCCTTTTAATAGACAATATGAAACATTTACTGATTGTAAGCAAAGATATTGTAAAATATTTAATGATCACAGAAATGATGGTAGAAACAAATTATAGAATATATTAACTTGTCAGCTGTAAATATATAGTGTTAGGAACTTGGTGATTATTGGAAGAACACAATGAATACAAAAAGAGCATGCCATTATATAAAAGATTATTGATTATTAGAGGGACATTTGGACATATTATTAGAATGGCGATATGCTAATGGAGACACAGTTAAAAGAGAGAGGTGTCTATTTAGTAGCTCCATAAAAACAATGATTTACTCAGTAAAAACAACACTAGCTAACAAATACTGTATTTAATTCATTCTCTCAAATAATTGGCAGTGTTTAAAACAATCAGGGATGCTTGATTGATTCTGTAATTTTATATGGAGTGACCATTCAGAAAAAGTGACCATTCACATTCTTACCAAGCAAAAAAAGATGGGATTCTTTATGATTGGATCAGTATGTTCCTCCAAGGCTCAGAGTGTAGTATCTGGAACTATGAAAATGTTACAGTAAATTAAGAAAAAACTTAGTGATATAATGATAATTTTAGTAATATTATTAATAATAATAGCAGGACCTGTGGATATATCACATTATGATAATTTAATTATTACAACATTTGATCTTTACGTAAGAGTTATTGCAAAAATATTTCAATATGTAAAAAGCATAATAATCTTTATTTAACTCTCTCGTTCACTCTTTTTTTTTTCTTTATTTCCTTCTTTATTTCCTTCTTTTCATCTTTTTACTATATTTCATTGAAACAGATTAGTGTTATCACTCCACGTATTCACCCCCTATCTCTCTATCTTCCCACTACTCTCATTCTTTCTTTCTAATTATATTTTTTCTGTGTAGTATTTCCTATTTCTTCCCTTTCTTTCTTTATAATAAAACCGGAATGGTTCATTATTTAGCTGAGGTGACAACACTCATAAGAAATAAGAATTCGAGAGATGAGCAACAACAGATGATCAGGATTTACATTTTTGCATTTCATCTTGGAGGATTTGGACAGTCTCTTTTTTAACCAGAGAATGTTGCAAGATGATAACAGTCATACAAATAAGGAACATGAGTATTAATAAGTGGATGATAATTTTACTAATATTATTACCAATATGTTCAAGATAAAATATATTATCTCCCATACACACCTTACAATCTTGTATACATAAAATAGGCATTATTAGGCATTATTGAATATCAAATGCTACAACATCAAATGATAATAATAAATGATAATTGTTTTCTTTCATCTTAGTCTCATTGCTTTTTATCATTTTTAAATTTTTTTATCATTATTTTTTACAAATGTCAACTTATAACTAGTATTGTATACTGCTTCTTAAGTTCTTACTTCTTCTATCATAGCTTTTGTTCCATCTGTTATCATCCATCAGCGTTTGTTCTTGAGGAGTTCTCTTTCAGCTGAGGAGGGGGGTCTCTTTCTTCATGGTTTTCTTCTTCCATTGGGGTTGTCAGCTTCTCTGTCCATCCCATCTTTCTTATTTTTTAATCATGGAAACAACACACCACCCTGTCGGCTGGGGCATTAGAATGCACTGACTGCACCTCTGCAGAGGGATAAGACTCCTGTGGGTGGCGACCTGTGATGCTTAAGGACGGAGTCTTGGTGGATGAGCAGTCCATAACCTGCAACACTCCACTTGGACTCTTACTTAGGCTTGATGGGCAGTCAGGGAGGCCCCCTCCAATCAATTGACTGGTCATGTCAAGCCCTAGCACCTATATGATTGCCCCAACCATTTTTATCATATGAGTGCTAGAAGGCAGTGGCTGAGGGTCTACATATCCTGGGAATGACGTTAAACTCTATCTGATGATGAGGTTCCAGTTTTGGAGGTTTGGGGAATGTGGAGCACCCCTTCATCACCATTGCTCCGTGGTCCACTCTGACCCAGAGTGGTAGTACCTGTTAGGATCCCATCTATGGGGTAAATAGAAAAATGTATTTATAAAAAAAAATTGTGTATCCATTAAGAATGAATTTATTTCAAAACTTAATCGGCATTAAATGACCCACTGAGGTTGATATGCCGTAAAACAAAACAAAACAAAACAACACAGACATATTTTTGTATATACAGTTTTATTACCCCAAATCGCTTATTTCTAGATACATTCTTTGCCGACTTGTGCATGCAAGGAGAATACACCTAACTACATTTTCCCAAACTGGATGCTTAGTCTCTAATCTATTTTCCCTGAGTCGCCTGATCACACAACCCTCTAGGCCAATAACATTCCTGACGACTATAGGGTGACACTCTGTCTATCAAACTCTGTGACCATTGTATTTTTCCATTCAGTTTACCATTATTTTAAAATGTACACTACCTTACAAAAATGATAGGCTTCCACCTATCCATTATGCAACTTTAGGATCTGAACAACTGCTTTTAAGTTTATCAAATTGTAAATCAGACTGCTATATATACAACATATACAGACTCTGTACCACATCTGATCTTATGGCTAGCAAGTTAGATTAGCAGACCATTGTTAGTGAGTTTGATTCTCACTGGGTTCCCCACACTTCTGTCCTTGTGCCACATGTAAGCTAAGCTTAGTAAATAACTATACAGACCCTGTACTATATACCCAAATTGTCATAAGAAATGGAATCAGCAACCCAAGTTTAAATCCTGAATGTGGTTGCTTGAGTTTCCTTTTGAGCTAATGCCTTTGGATAAGGTATGAATCCATTTGTTCTTCCCCTAGCTATGTGTAAAAAGATGAGCAAACTGGGTTCTTTAGCTTTGGATAAGCATCCAGTCTAGGAGAATGAAAACTCTGAATTCAAACCCATCTTTAATCCACTTAAAAATTGACTTTGTGTCACATCCAGCTTGTGACAAAGGGGTTGAGTAAATACATACTACAACCTAAAGTCTAAGTTGATTTCATCTTTTTAAGCATCCACCTAGGAACCACAAATTTTTGGCTTCAATACTGGTCTCTATCAACTCAGCGTATGAGTAGTACAGCCTGGGTAGTTTGATCTGTGTGTTAAAATGCAGAGCTGATGGTAGGTGTGATGCTCTCCCTGAGATACAAAAACAATCTCCCTGGTTTAGTACTAGCAAAAAGGGAATAGACTCCCTCGCTGTCCGACTGATAATGACAATAGACTACTCTACCGACTTTACTTACTTTACTAGTATTTACCCACTTCTGTTTAGTCACTAGAATATGGCAAACTGGGACGAGCACTTATTTAAGCTGCCTTCCACACAAAATTTCTTATCTTCTTTTTTAATTTTTTAATGTCAGTCATGGTTGCAAGTGTGTCATCTATTTTTATTTTATTTTCTCTAATACTCAGGTCATTTTATTAAATAAGTGAAATGAATTATAAATAAAATAAAAACAGTAGCCACTTATAAGATTTTAATTTACATTTCAAATTCTTAGAAGTACCAACTAAGCCTTAAACTCACTCACAATGGCCAGTAAGTTGAAATAAAGAAAGTACTCAATTCTTTTTTGATAGGATTAGTTAACTTTCTGAACTTGATTATTATCAGTTGTAAGTAGATTATACAGAGTGAAGATCCCTATAGCATAGTGGCTAACATGTTGGACTGCAATTGCAAGTGATTTTGAACTCCAGTCACACTATTATGTTTACTTTTCGACTAATACTCCTGGGAAATGTATGAACCCATCATCCCCCAGCTATGTGTTAAATAGTACCACTACTGTCCTTCTACAAGAATAGCTTTGGCATTAAATAACCCAAAAGGTTGATATGACATTAAACAAATAAACCGAACAACAACAAAAAAGAAAAAATATGACTTTATATATTGAACACACTTGCAAGATAGTTTTAAGACATTAAAAAATGTTACGGAGTTGCCTATTATTGGTATCAGCCAAACAACAATGGAGTCTATCCCCTTTTCAATAGCGTTAGACCAGGGAGATTGTTTTTTGCTGAAATGGAGTACCACAGCTACGATCAGCTCACAGATACTTTACCACACAGATCAGATTATCCAAGCTGTGCTACTCATGTGCTGAGTTGGCTGGGACTGGTATTGAAAACAAACCTTGTAATTCCTAGGTGGATGCTCTACTGACAAAGCTAAAATAGTTTTAAGGCATAAAAAGTTAATATAATTCTTAAAAGCAAGGAAAGAAAGTGTCACAAATTTTCCTGGTATTTCAGTGTGTATTTAGATCATCTTCAGATCAATATAACTGGAAATAATTGTTTTTTCAATTCTCTTTGACAGTGGACTCATTGAAACTTGGCATACAATTACCTCAGCTAAATTTACTTTTAAAGACCTGCTCATTAATTTTCCAACGTGAATGTCCATTTCCCGAGCAAGCACTATTTTCAATGCAGCATCATCTGCCATGAATCAAAGCTGATTATGCATACATTAACTGCATTACATTATCCTGTTCCTTTGTAGCATCAGTTTGACATCAGAACTCTTCTATTATGAAACCAGAAATGAATTGGATGAAACAATTCATACATTTCTGTGCCTTTTAGAAGATTTAATTATTATGCATGATTTTATATTTTATAGCTTGCACAGTAGCCATTGCTTTTTATTATTTTAATGCTAAGAGCTTTCTGCATCATTTTCCATACAATTAAAGTTATTTTAGAGAAACAATAAGAATAACTCCAGATAATAAAAACAAATAAATATGTCTAAAATTACAAAAGATTATGATTTATTCAGAAAACAGTGCCACCCATAAATAAATACACATCAGACAATTTTTTCGATAAAAATCCTCATATAAGATTAACACCTTCTGAACCAGATACCAGGATTTTATTATTTCTACTGAAACATTATACAATCAAAATAGATATTATCAAGTATTATCTATCACTAAACTCTGAAACTCAAATTATGAATATGTAATGGTCCAATCAAAACAAATATTATTAACAAGTATCTATTACTAAACTCTGTAGCCAAAATTATGAATATATAACAGTTGAAGTATTGTGGACAGAAAGTAGGGAAATGATGAAGAGTGAATTGAAGACTTAATGCTATCAAAGTGGAATGCTGTAGAGTTTGTTACTGAATAATACCTAATAATGTCTGTGTAATAATCAACAGAAATAAAAATATTTATCTTCATTTAGCTAAATGAAACTCAGCTACAAATGAAGTGGGGTAAACAACACTTTTATAGCCAGCATGGATGTGTCTATTCCTCATAGACTGTGAGCATAGAATACCACACGCACCTCATATATAATGCAATTCTATTTCTAGTTAAAGAGATGTTGCAATTTTCTGTTACAGAGTTTCAATGCTGTAGAGTTTGGTAATAAATAATGCCTAATCATATCATTTTGATTTTATGATATTCCACTAGAAATAATAAAAATCTTTGGTATTAAAAGAAGTTAATTTTTATTATAAATTGTAATGGTGTACTTATTTATGAGTGATACAGTATACTGTGTTATTTCCGATGCATACAAACCCATGATAAAATTTGATTTATAAACAATACTAAATTAACTCAAATGATTGTTAATAAAATAGAATAATTATTACTTAATAATCTACATTAATAAAGTTTATATGACAGATTATTTATTTTTACAGTTGTTCTTAGAAACCTTCACATATATAATTACATGTAATGATATTATGTATAAGTCAATAACCTCTGCTTAATTCCCTCAAAAGAAGAAATTTCTGACTTTGCCCACAATTTTTTAAGATCTTTATTGTTGGGAGAAAAAATAGAATTGTCTCCCTTTTTACATTAAAGAGAGTCTCTCGCATATCACATGTCCTTTTTTCTCACGTGACAAGGCGAACCCTAGAATCACATATACAACTTTGGAAGTGACAGACATAGTCATTTCGCTTCCCAGCAGATCTGCAGATGGATTTACCAACCTCTCCATATGAGCAGGATGTGACACAAGGTCAGTTTTTAAACTGAGTTTAACTGGTTTTTAATTTTGATTTTTCCTTCTAGACTAATCTGCCCTACTATTTACCCATAGATGGAAGGAAAATTTTTTGGATTCATACTTTTCCCAAGAGTATTAGCACTATGTCAAATGCAGACAATCTCACCTAGGATTTTAACTTGAGTTGCCATGTCAAATTTCTACAATGATAACCATTATGCCATGAGCACCTCCTGGTTTTACTGAATAATTCAATTAAAGTTATTTTTGGAGAATAAGAATTACAAAAGATTACTGAAATTAACACACATTTTCTTCCTGGATAGCATGAGTTATTTCTTGTTTCTTCTGTAAAAGTATAGAAAATAGCCATTATTCCTTTTAAACTTTGTTTTTGTGACTTTTATAGAAAAACTGTGTTCTTGGATAGTATGAATTATTTCTTAATTGCTTATGTTGTAAAACTATAGAAAATGGCTATTACTCTTTTCAAACTTTGTTTTTATACTCAGGATAATACTATGTAACACAATTTTTGTTTCTGGATAGAATCTGTTATATCTTAATTGCTTATATTAATTAAGGATATAAAATGTCCATTATTCTATTCAAACTTTTCTTTTGTGTCCTGGATAATGAAATTTAGAAAATTAACCTATATTTCTAAGTAAAAACAGACAAGTTTGCACATTTTTATTTATATAATGTCTGAATAAAAGCTTCGCTTCTGCTACAAAGTACTTTACCGAACATATCAGTTCAGAGTACAGTTATTTATGAGGTTCAAATAAAACCTTTTCTAGTGCTACAGAATATATTCCTGAACATACCAGATCAGAGTATACTGATTTATATAAGGTTTGAATAAAATCTTTTCTAGTGCTACAGAATACTTTACTGAACACATCAGATTAGAGTATTATCCTAAAAAGTAGGAATTCATAGTCTTAAAACATGTTTAGCTAGAACACATTGATTCATTTCAGGCCGCTTCAAAAGTTTAACTTTGACTGTTTGGGGTCTCTTGGTGCTTTGAGCCCTAGGCCACCATCTGATTGCCAAAATGCTCTGTACACTCAGGATATATATATATATATATATATATATATAATAAATAATTTTCTTGAAATAATTTTAAAATGCTTACTTCTAAGCTGCATTTTAATGATTATCTCATTTTTGTTTTTCTATTACAAATTAAAGATTATTATTTGCTTTGAAGTGCACAATTCATTCATGCCAATAAACTTCAATCTATTTACTTCTGTGTAACCTTTGATACATGTCTATTCATGCCACATTCAAAGTTATTCATTTCTGCATCTTCCTTTTCCTTCATCCTCTCCCTACTGCCATTTTATTCTTTTCATATATTCCATATTATCTTTCAGTTCACTGTGTAGGAAGCCTCAAAAGGGCTTTCAATTGGTTTTTACTTTCCCAATACTTTGAAAGGTACAATCTTTATAGTTGAAACAATGAAAAAGCCTTTTGAGCTCTCAAATTATTTTTTTTGTGTGTGTGTGTGAAAAATCTTTGAGTTTGCAGATTTCTGGAACCACCATTCTTTGTTCCTTAATCTGGTGTTAAAGAATAGAGGAATGCCATTCTCAAGACATTTTGCAATTGAAGAATGAAAAAAAGCACCTGATTTAAAAACATCAAACCCAAGAGAAATGTTCTTTACAATTCCTAAAACTTTATACATTGGTTAAATTTTTTAAAAGATTGTTTTGATCAATTTTACTCATCGATCTGTTATTTTATTATTGATCTTTGTGAAAATTTCAAATAAAACTTATTTATGTCAAATGGATATATATGTATGGTTGGGTATATATATATATATATATATATATATATATATATATATATATATATATATATATATATATATGTATATATATGCGTGTGTGTGTGTTTATATATATATATATATATATATATATATAGCCACACTGAGGAGATGTGATACGTCAAAACACAGTGTCTGTGGATGACTATTATATATATATATATATATATATATATATATATATAAAACAGTCATCCACAGACACCATGTTTCGGAGAATCACATCTCCTCAGTGTGGTTAGACTTAACAACTACTAGCCAGGAGCAAAACCAATTGATTTTTCATCAGTCTGATTCCTTAACCCCTCAGCCTTCAGCAGCTACCAGTAAGAAGCAGAATTTTAACTAATAAATACATACATAGGTATATATGTTTTTGTCACTTAAATAGTTCTTATCTGTAAATAAGACAGCCTTTTTTTACGCTAATACATATATGTATATAAGGTTTGCAATATTTCAGTAATGTGAGACACAATTTGGCAGCTCCATATGCTTTTGCCAAGGTCATGAAGGTGATGAATGACACTGCACTGTAAAATGCCAGGCTTGCCTGATACTCTCTGAATGCTACTCACCTGATTTGCCTATGGCTTGGAGCACACCCTCAGAATCCATAGTTTTAGGTCTACCTTACTGGGGCCATCTTCCATGAGTAAGAAAAAACACTTAAATGTCTTTTGTGCATATATTTCTTTATTGCAATTAACTAAGATGTTTTCTATATGCAGAGTAAACCTGACTGCATTGGGGGAGATAGCATCCTTAAGGCAATGGGAATAGAACATATATGTCTGCCTTAAAATCTCAACCCCAGTTTATTACCTTAACAACTCAGCATTAATTGATTGACTTTCAAAAGTATTTCTCTAACTTTCCATTGTTGCTTGATCAAATGACTGAAACCATCCAATCCCAACCAAGCTATCAAAACTGACCCCCAGGGATTATCACTGTCAGTCAAACTAATTTGACCTAAATGTTTCTGAGTACAATTTCTATTTCACTTTTCAAATTCTGGACTATTCTCAAAATAATCAGTACAGGTAGTTATTATTTACATTATAACAGACTCACTTTTCCAGCTGAAATCATGTTGTTGGGATTACATGACTCAACTCATATGGAAAACAAGAGGCAATTACCTCCTGTATCTACCTGTAGATGCAAGGTGGTGATCAGCTATATAAAAGTGGAAGCAACAAAAGTCAAATCCTCCTTAACCCTTCAGCCTTCTCAGCGGTAACAGATATTATTAACAATTATCTATTACTAAAATCTGAAGCCAAAATTATGAATATATAACAGTCCAATCAAAACAGATATTATTAAGTATTATCTATAATTAAACTCTGAAACCCAAATTATGAATATGTAACAGTTCATGTATAACTAACATGCACTAGCTATCAAAACTGACCCCAGGGTTATCAGCTGTCAGTCAAACTCATTTGAGTACAATTTCTACTTCACTTTTTAAATCTATGCTGCTCTCAAAAGGAGAGTTACAGCTAATCTATTACCTAATATGTTTGTATGTATTTTTATAGCCTTTATGAACATTATCATATAGAAAGTCCAGATCATAAATATTTGAACAAGTGCAAAATGTTTTTGATTGCCTAAAATAGAAGAGGCCATTTCTGAGTTTCAGTGTGAAGGGATCCAAATTAATTAGTTTGTCAAACCATAGAAATAGCAATGCAAGTTTAACAATTTAATTCTATTAAAAACAGAAATTTATTAATTTAAAACCGCAAAAGATTAAATGCATGCTTGGTTATATTGATTACAATATTTGGTTCTTATATAATGTTCCTGGTTTTAACTCTTGAAATGATGGATTAGAAGAAAATTGACAGACAGTTTTGAATACATATAAACACTACTATATATATATATATATATATATATATATATATATATAATGTATTTATACATACTCATATACACTGTAGGGTAGAATGGGCTATTTAACCTTTGTCCAACCAATCTAGAAGGAAGACTCAGAATTCAAACCAACTGTACTCTACTTAAAGATTGACCTTGTGTCACATCCTGGTTGAGGGGTTGGGTAAATATATACATATATACAGGATGGCACAAACCAACCAATCTAGGAGAAGGAAAAATCAAGATTCAAACCAACTGTACCTACTTAAATATTGACTGGGTTCTTTAACCTTGGTTAGGCAACCAGTCTAGGAGAAGGAAAATTCTGAATTCAAACCTGTTTAATCCCACTTAAGAAATTGATCTTGTGTCACATCCTACTCACATAGAGGGATTGGTAAATATTTATAATAAGACTATTAAATAGGAATACTTACTTGAAATCAAATAATTGCTTGAAAAAAAAAAAGACAGGCTTCTTGCTCTATAACCTAACAAGGGTTGACACACTGTAAAATCAACCAGCCAGCCTTTTCAAATTTATCTATCTAAGGATATATCATTTTCTGTTAGCTCTCTCTTCTTCTATCTAAATTTATTCCACTAACTGACTAAAATAAAACTCTGTCTAGGATGTTCAGTGATTAAAATACGGTAGATAATAAATTACAAAAAATACCACCATACCTTTCATTATCACCTTAGGGCTTTATAAGAGATTTATAAGATCATTTAACAACAATAAAAGAAATGGGGAAGGATATTTAATGATCTTAGGATAATATAATTTCTTTACAAGACATAAAAAAGACAATGTTGGATAATTGCTCACTAATGGGAGGATAGTGTAATGTATTTAGAGTCAATAAAATGTCTGTATTATTAAAAAATAACATAACCAATTTTTATTTCAAGGAGATAGCGTGGACATTAATATCGAGGAAACAATAAAAGAGATTTACTATGTGTTGGCAAGAATCACTATACTTAGACATTCAATCATCATTTAAATGCTTCGGTTTATTTCAACCAAACTTTATGCATGGATATGAGGCTTGGAAATATTGAATTCTGTATTCTATTTTAATGCTTGAGATTATAAATCTTTAAGATATATATATTCATAGCAGACTTTTTTCCATACGAATAAATATATACTAAAATATATATTAATTATTTATTTATTTATCAACATTCTATCACAGATATTGAGCACTCTCCTAATAATACTGTATGCTGGCTCACTACTGCCTCTTCAAGTGTAATATTGCCAACCATACACATTGTGTATATTCATAGTTATTTAGTATGGGAGAATTGAAAATAAAGTGCTCGATGACTAGTGTAAGAGCTATGTTTATTTATTATAGATTACAATAGATTTAAGGAGTGATTGTTAGCATTGGTTTCAAAGCAGTGTATTGGCCACTTATCATCAAGGCCATGTGTCTGTGAAAGAACATACTATGAATTTCATGAATTGAATTCGTTGAAAGAACATACAACAAATTTCAATTCATGAAATTCATTGTATGTTCTTTCACAGGCACATTGTCTTAATAAGTGGCCAAAACGTATTTTAATCTATAACAAATATTTCATATTATATAAATTAGTTAATAATACAAAAATACTTCATGTCAACAAGAGTATAAAAAGATTAAAAATTCTTGAAGCTTTATACATAAAATTTAGACAACCTGCTATTAATAGAATTATTCATGAAACCAGTAATAATATTCTTAAATCCCTTAAATAAATAGAACAGTTTTAATTCTATGTTACATTTGCATATCCCGCCACATATTTTTTTAAAATTGTTTTTTAAATCTTCCAACATAAACTGCATTATTTAACGTGACCTTAGTGAAACAAAAAAAAATTAAAAAACAATGATAACCTAGATAAAATTTAGACAAATGAAAACCTGTTTTAAAACTCTTGATGATGGTTCAAAAGAAAACCAAAAGTAACTGGAATGATTACTCTTTTGGATTTTTTATAAATTCTTTTTGAGATTGGGAAAAAAATAGAAATAAAAAACTTCAAAACAATTTGGATTCTATGTATTCAACAAAATTTGTTTGTGTAAAGTAAAAAAGTCGACTGGGCGGCCTAAAGTCGGTATCAGCCAGCCAGCGAGGGAGTCTATCCCCTTTTCAATAGCACTAGACCAAGGAGATTGTTTTTTAGCATCTGAGGTGGATCGCCACACCTACCATCAGCTCCTTACTTTACCGCACAGATCCCTGTGCTACTCATACGCTGAGTGGGTGAGGACCGGTATCGAACTAGGAACCTTGTGGTTTCTAACCGAATGTTCTACCGACTGAGCTATGTGTGTGTGTGTGTGTGTGTGTGTGTGTGCGTGCATATAATTATTAATATTGATAATATAGAAAGTAGTAGAGCATGCAGAGTGATTTTTTTGCTGAGATGGAGTGACACACCTATCGCACACCTCAGATTACCCAAGTTGTGCTACTCATGTGCTGAGTTGGCAGGGAACATCTACTGAAGATCAAAACTACTACAATGCAGTATGCAAAATTAGCTTGCTAATCTCCATTTTATATCAAGCTAATTTGTTTAATAGTTACTAAGCACAAGTCTAGCACAAGGTCACAAGTATTGAGCATCTACTGAAGAACAAATATAATACAATGTAGTTAGCTGAGTAATCTTCATTTCATATCAAATTAACTTGACTAATATTACAAATATCGTAGTCATTCATGTTATACAAATAAACTATTAATTTAAACACCTCGATTTTTCATTTAATATTTCTTAACCATACACACTATGCACACACACACACACACACACACATATATATATATATATATATATATATATATATATATATATATTTTCTTTTTTTCTTTCTCCCTTTTCTTCTAATTTTCTCAAAAATTCAGACAATACTTGTCTTTTAATCAATGCTGTCTCTCAGAAATACGTCACATATCTTGGACGTCTCCACGTGCACCAATCACATCTTGACTTTCAACTTTGCATGTACCAATCAAGTCTTGACTTTCATCTTCGTCTGTATCAATCATGTCTTAAACTTTCAAAATGAAACTTTTTCTCTAAATACGTTTCCTAACTCCCTTTATTTTAAAACATCCATCATTGTTTAGACAATAATTTTTTTCATTCTTTTTTATTGTCCTGATGAAGGTTTAATACAAAAGTTTAAACGTTGACTTTACCATAAAAAATAAATTCATCTTTTTTTACTTTCTACACATTGTTAGAGTAATTTCCATATTTTACTTGCACTCATATGGGAGTAAAATGGAGAAATAAATCTGACTGTATGTAGAAAAATAGAAAAACCCAAAGTGTTCCAAAAGATTAATTATTCATTCTTGATGGTAATGTTGACACTATAACATTTTGGTTATGCAACCGGGAAATTCCATGTCAAATCATTCAGGCCATGTCACCCACCCACTTCAATTTTTCTGAAATATTGTCCAAGTGTGGATTATGTTAAAGTTAGCTAATCACCAAAATTTGAGATGCCAATTCCAAAAATTGGCTTAGTTATGTTGAATTTTAGCTCTCCACATTTGATGGGGGTCACGAAAAATGGCAACTTTTGTAACTTATTTTTGTCTGTAAAATGAGTTCTAGAGCTTCCCTAATTTTAAAAATTGGTTTATAAAAGCATTTTAGCCCAGGGAATCCAAAAATTAAAATGACTTAAAGTTAACCAATTTTAAGTTATTAATTATTTCTGATTTGCAAAATTTTAACTGATGTTGTAGCTTTGGTTCTGAGCAAATATCAAACTATCTTTTTGGTACAAATAATGTTCAATATATGTGAAATAATAATAAAAAAAATTGTTGTCATAGATGCACTGCCACATTGGGATATTGATCTTGCTATGAAAAAATCTTCAATAACTTTAAATTGGTTGATTTTAAAACTTTTTTGATGGCATTTTTTTAATTTCTTGGGCAAAAATGTTTTTATAAACCAATTTTTAGTTGTAGGGAAGCTCTAGAACACATTTTACAGACAAGCATAGATCACAAAATGTCACCATTTTTCGCCAACCCCACCAATTTGGAGAGCTAAAAATCAACATAACTCTACTAATTTTCAGAATTGGAAGCTCAATTTGGGGATTGTCTAATTTTAACATAGTCCGCACATGGAAAAAATTTCAGAAAAATTGAAGGGGGTGGGTAACAATTTTACATTTTTCTGGATGATTTGACATGGAATTACCCAACCTTCATCAGGACACATGTTGAATTCTTGTGTGGAGATGGTAGGAGACTCTTGGAAATATGGAAAGTGCTGGTTGTGTAAGTCTCCTACCATCTCCAGATAAAATTTCAACACGTGTCCTGATGAAGGTTACATAAACCAAAACTATAGAAATCAACAATACCATCAAGAATAAATAATTTATCTTTTGGAACACTTCACATAGACACACACACACATATATATATACAAGGTGTGTCAAAAAAGTATTAAGATTTTTGTACTTTTTGACACACTTTGTATTCTGAAAAAATAATATTCCATTCATTGTTCATTTCTATCTTGGTAAATACAGCTTCAAACTTGGCACTTTTATAACACACCTTGTATTCCGAAAAAAATGAATATTCCATTCATTGTTCATTTCTATCTTGGTAAATACAGCTTCAATCTTGATACTTTTATGGCACACATTGTGTGTGTGTGTGTGTGTGTGTATATATATATATATATATATATATATATATATATATACATCCTGCTGCCTCGTCAATTGGATCAGTAATTCTTTACTGCATTCTCTTTTAGGCAATTATGAAGTGCTTTTCATTTCAAGATTTTAGCATTTTATACTTGTAGGAGTTCAAGATGAGCCATAATGGAATGAAAGTTATAAGGAATATTGTCTATAATCTTAAGATGAGTCATTATTATTTCAAGAGATGGTCAGACAATTGAACTCATTCTTTGTGTTACTCTTCTTTTCTTTTTTTACTATAATGTTCAAGTCTTTTCATTCTGTAGACTACTCCAAGTGTACAATCTATAAAGTGGGTATTTCTTTCTTTTTTTTATTCAGTTAGAGCAAACTAGAAAATCACCATAAATGTATTGATTGGCTTAGGAGGATGAAAAAATATAAAGTATATATATATATATATATATATATATATATATTATCAGTTTGATCAGTTTCTTAATCAAAGCATCAGTTTTTGGCTGATATTACAAAGATGGCTGGTTTGAATTCAGTGTTTTCCTTTTCCTTGACAGGGTGCTATACCAAAGCTAAGGAGCCCAGTCTCCCTACTAATGAGAATGGTTACAAATGTTTCATGGAACATTACTAAGAAAAAATTGACCTAATCAAACATCCTTATATTTCCTTGAAAATTATAAAGAAGGCTGTAGAATGGATCAGTTGAAAATGATGGAGTAATGACAGAAGCAAAAAAATAATCTGCACAAGTCCTGTAATGACAAAGGTGTAGTAAAGACCCAACCCATTCACCATCGGTAGGATGTGACACAAGGTTACAAGTATAGGGTATCCAACAAAGATCAAATGTGTTATTCAGTTAAAATGGACCTGTGAGATTAACATGCTAACCATTACATCACGATGGGATGCCCTTGGTATTTACTCAACCCATTCACCACTGGTAGGATGTGACACAAGGTCACAAGTATAGGGCATCCAGTTGGAAATAAATTCGCTATTCAGTAGTATTGCAACCATATGCAGATTCATCCTTAACAAGAATTGTTTGTTTTCATTTGAGTCTCATCATAGGATTACCACAGGAAGAAGAACTATGTATAGAGAACCCAAGGAAGTCATGGAGAAGGGACAAAAATATATTATTGCGATTACCCAGGATCAGGTAACTTCATGCTCTGCAAACAGAAGAAATTCATTGACCATCTACAACTCGGTGGCAGTTCCAGCATGAGGCTATCTGATCCTGGGTAATCGCAGTAATTTATTTTTTTCTGTCACCCTCATTCCACTTATTGTTACAATTCTCAAATTTCATACCGACAAAAAACTATTCAGTAGAGAAAGGTGTAATATGTTTAAGTAATGAATGCAAAGTGAGTATGAAAAAAAGAATTTTCCAATTTTATGACAGACAAAATAATAACATGATATGAAATGTTTGATAATAAGAAAAAATAAAAAGGCCTAACTAATCAGTTAAAGAGAAACAATGTAGAGAATTTAATAACAGTTGCAAGACACTGAAATACATTTATACATAATGTCTTTTGTTGAATCAATTATTGTAGAAGTATTAGAAATAATTATTCTAATGAAATTAGTATGAATTAAACTTAGCAATTACCTCACCTTATTTAAGACTGACAGAAAATAAATCAGTCACAAGTAATTAACAGAATTTAAGAAAGAAAAAAACAAAAGAAAAACTCACTTGTAAACAACAGAATGAAAAATGGAATGTACTTCTTTAACTTCATATGAAGTCAATTTTTTATCAAGACTCTTGGCCAAAGACAAAGAGTATTTACCCAACCCATCCATCAAAAGCAAGATGCAACACAAGGTCAGTTTCTTATATATATGCATATATATATATAGGAAGCGCGTGGTGTAATGGTTAAAGTCATGGGAAATGGATTCGTCGCCCCGAGTTCAAATCCTGGACGTAGTAATTGCATTTCATTTAGCGCTAATACCCTTGGAAAAGGTATGTATCCTACTCTCTCTCCAGTTGTGGGTAAATAGTAGGGCAGACTGGGCTCTTTAACCTTGGTTAGGCAACCAGTCTAGGAGAAGGAAAACTCTGAATTCAAACCTATTGAACACCGCTTAAGAAATTGACCATGTGTCACATCCTGCTTGTGCGGAGGAGTTGGTAAATATATATATCTGTATATCTGTATCTGCATTCACCCTGGGTCGTGACCTGGCTCCATCCAACAAATTGACTGTATCCTGAATGAAGGCAGACCATGTGTGGAAATCCAATGCAATTTATGATATGAGTATCAGCCATTCATGGTTCCATTGATGAACTCATGTGACGACTGTTTTGAGCCAGGTTGTCAGTTGACTCCCTTGGCATTTCTTCCAGCCCTGAGGTGGTACTGGGTTGATGGATTCACAGGTGATATCACCAGGTTGTCAACAAAGAACATGACCGGGCCAGCAAAGATGTCTCACAAAAAAAGCCTTGCTGGAGGGAGGAGATTGTGCATTTTCCATGAACAGTGGTGTTAGAGATGAATAGCCACCATTGGACATCGAGTATCTACATATATATATATATATATATATTTGTTTCACTAATTGATTTCTGGTGAGTGGAGTGTTGTTAGTTATAACTAATTCAAATGGAAACATATGGTGTAATGGTTACCATTGTAGAAAATGGGCATGATGAGATGAGTTCAAATCGTGGACAAGGGCTGGTTACATTTCACATATTGCTAATACCCTTGGGAAAGGTATGAATTCAACTATTCTCCCTCCACATATGAGTAAAACAGTAGGCCAAACTGATCTCTTTAACCTTGGCAACCAGTCTAGGAGAAAGAAAACTGAATTCAGACCTGCTAAACTCCACTTAAGAAATTGACCTTTTGTCACATCCTAATCATGCAGAGGTGTTGGTGAATATATATATGCATGCACATAGAGTGGTACATTGATTTGCTTCACTAATTGATTCCTGGTGAGTGGGGTGCTGTTAGTTATAACTAATTCAAATTCAAACAATTTTCCTATTTAAATTAATGTGATTTCAGTTAATTCCTTCTTGGCTTGTAAAATAAAGAAAACAAAATCAGGCTGATTTATAATGAAATAGTTGCTTCAAATTGGCAATTTAACTTGGGAACAACAAAAGTTACCACTATCTCTCTATCTCTCTCTTTATATATATATATATATATATATATATATATATATATATATAAAGTAAACTTGGTGAAGTGGCTTCTTGTCAGTATCAGCCAGACAGTGAGGGGGCCTATCTCATTTTCACTAGCGCTAGTCTAGGTTGATTTTGTTTACAGAAGTGGAGTGCCACACATACCGTCAGCTTCCCACTTTACCACACAGATTAGATAACCCAATCTGTGCTACTCATGCGCTGAGTTAGCAGGGACTGTTATTGAACCAGGAACCTTGCGATTCCTAGGTGGGTGCTCTATCAACTGACCTAAACTGGCCCTTAATATGATATATACATATATGTGTGTGTGTGTATATATATATATATATATATACACACGCTTGTTTTTTGGAAGCCAAACTCATAATGGATGATTTGATGAGCAAAATCCTGACTAATCTGCATAGAACAAGCTACTTCATTGATGATAACTCACCAGTTTGCTATTGCCATCTCTCGAGCTTGCTAGATCTTCTCATCAGTGGTGGAAATTAATGGGCATCCTGTTCCCTCTTCACGTATTATGCTTGTCCAGCCACTTTTAAACTTCTCTTGACATGCATACACTCTTCTACACAGTAGTACACTGTTCTTGTCTTATGCTAAAAGCCTCTGATGAATTTCAACCCCTGACACTCTTTCCGACCAGAAAAATCAGGTCACTTCGTTGGTGCATACTTCTAGTACAGTGACCATGTTTATACTGTAAAGACAGCAAGCTAAATGGTATAATCTGGGTCAAACTTTAATCCTGTGAGCACAACAGTACCAACTATTAGCACACATGTGCAGAAAACAGTGTTACAATAATAAATATATTTTATGGTAAAAGTGTGGGTAATTTTTGACTCTCCCTCATATATATATATTTATTTACCAACTCCTTCACACGAGTAGGATGTGACACATGATCAATTTCTTCAGTAGAATTTAATAGGTTTTGAATTCAGAGTTTCCCTTCTCCTAGTCCTTGTTGCCACACCAAGGTTAAATAGTCCAGCCTGTCAAACTATTTACCCATTGCTGGAGAAAGAATAATTGGATTCATACCTTTCTCAAGGGTATTAGCACTATATGAAATGCAAACAGGATTCAGATTACCATGTCCATTTGCTATTATGATGACTTTTGTACCCCAAGCACCAAAGACAAAGTTTGCCCTGTCGAAAGTGGAGTTTGAATTCAGAGTTTTCTTTCCCCCAGACCAGTTGTCATACCAAGGTTAAAGAGCCCAGTCTCCCTGCAACTTATCCATAGCTGGAAGGTTATTGAGTCCATTTCTTCTGACAATAACTATTATGCCAGGCAGGTTATCATAACATTTTTGTCAATGTTCTCTCTGGTTTGCTTTCTGTCTGAATTTATCAAAAAATGCTTTTGTTCTTAAAACACATTGATTCTTATAGAATAGTTTCCTCGTTTTTGTTATCTATATCACAGCTAGTCCATTTTACACTTTGGTGTTCTCTAGATATTTATTGTGTTAACTAACATTCCAAGAATGTCAAACAGAACACATTGTTTTGACCACTGGGCTTTTGTTGTTTTCTTTCCAATACTTTAGAGTACTGTGACTGAGACATTGTGATAAAAATAAAATAAGACAAGAAAATTCGATCCAATTGAATCAATGTGTAATTGAGAAATTATCTCTTGTATTTATAAACCATCTGCTCTTTTTGTGTATAGAATCTTATGAGAAATTATCTGTTCAAGATAGATTTTTACCACAGAGATACCTGGTGTTGCCCAGCAGGGAAATTATTTCATATATGACAAAGAATTTTTGATAAAATTAAACTTAAAACAAGTGTTTTCTTATGCACCAAAGACATTTTAAAAAGAGTGTGTTTAGGCACAATTTTATAAGTAAGATAAATCATCAAATTAAATTTATTTAATAACTCATTTTTATTATTCTTCTTGTTTGTATTTTTTCTTTTATTGCATTAAAAAGATTTTTTTGAATACCCATCAGAAGTCATAGAGCAAAACATCTTTGGCATAAAATAACCCAACAAAGATTGCAATGCCATAAAATCTAACAAACCAAACCAAACTCTCCAGCTATGGGTAAATAGTAGGAAAGATTAGACTCTTTAACTTTAGTGTAGTAACCAGTTTAGGAGAATGAAAACACTGATTTAAAACCTATTAAACTTTTTCTATTTAACTTACAATGAACTTGAATCCTTTGTAAGATTTTGAGAATGAAGATTTATATAGATATAACTTAAGGATAAAAGTTTTACTCTGTGTCCCACTGTTTGATTTTTATCTTCTGTCCTTAATAAATATGTAAATGAATAATACTAAAAGAAATAAAATTTAGCATTAATGTTTTATTATAGTTTTCTGGGACTATCATATTTCCCCGAAAATAATACAGGGCTTATATTAATTTTTACTCCAAAATATAAAACAATATAAAACAAGGGCTTAGTTTCAGGGGATGTCTTATTCTTCATATAACCAAAAACGACATTATGAAATAGAACATTTCAAAATTTTTAAATAAACAGAAATTATGAAAAACAATCTACATTTATTTACTATTAGTATGTTATTTTATTCAAAAACTTGTGTTGTTTTGATCATTGATGAAGACAAGTGTTTGTATTGCATGATATGATTGTGAAGAATGCTTATATCTTTTGTCTGTCTACTGCTCTCAACGAGGGCTTATTTTAAGGGAGGGCTTCTATTAAAATCATTCTGAAAAATCACACTAGCTTTTATTTTGCAGGTTGGTCTTATTTTTGGGGAAACACAGTATTGTAACCTTGGCAATGGCGGTAACTTTCAAAATAGCTAAAAATGACTCTTAAACAATTGTACTGTACAAATTAAGAAATTAATTTTGCATGAACATTATCAACAGCTATCAACTAGTTATGCTTTTGTTCTGTTAAAATGTATGTTGTTTTTTTCCCCTTTTTTTGTTCAAATCAGCCATTTTTTACACAGATGAGTGAGGCATGATGGGAAATTGCAATTGCTCTTAAAGTTATTGAAGCTTTAAGATGAAAACTGTTCCAGGAGAAGAGGTTCTGAAGTGGTTCCAGACAACTAACATTTATTCATTCAGTATAAAATTGGAAATGGTGGGAAGGAAATAGAAAAAAAGGGCATTAGTGGTTGGTTTTACTAAATTCTTCTTCTTCTTTTGGTGTTTTCTATTAACCAGTCTCGGCAAGAAACGCCCAAGTATCATTTTATGATTGGGTGTCTAAGATTAAGTTTTTCATTTTGTGTCCCCACCCATATGAAACATATCAATATCCATATCTTTATGCCTTTCCAAACAAACATCTTTTCAAACTTTGACTATGCAATGATATTCTGTTGAAGTAAGCTTATATAAATAAAAACCATTTCGATCTAAGTACCAGTTTTAGATAAAAATTTACCTGTATAGTAGTAGAGCATTTGTACATATACTAGTAGGGCCTGTGGATATACTGCAGTATAGAAATTTTATATATATATATATATACATACATATATATATATATATATATATATATATCTTATTATAATGGAGATTATATGTTTGTTTGTCTGTAACCAAAACTATATCACTACTCAAGCCACTATCCATTTACTTATTATACATTACATTCTTCATTAATCATTTTTATTTAAGCCTCAATTATTAATAAAATTGTTTTTCATTATTAATACTGCTGGCCATATCTACTAATAACATGCAATTGTATTTATATGTACAACAAATAGTGGTTTACAGTGTGAACGGCAAGGCTAATTTGCATATTGATATTTAAAATTTGATTTGAATAAATATGTGCTTGGTATTGTTGATTTCTAATTATTTGATTTTATCAATGAATATTAGCAAAAATCTCAGAGATAAATCTTAAAAGAAATCAATTAACAAAAAGAAATAACAGTAATTTTACTCTTTACTTCCTAATTTAACTAAATAGTTAAATTAGAAAAGTTTAGCAAGGAAAGGCGGAGGTGATGGAAGAAGAAGCTATAGCTGTTATATTTTTCGATTATACCCACCTCTGTTTCAAATGTGTTTATCTGCATTCTTATTTAGTTTCTTTAGACTTTCTAATTTAATATAATATTTTATGACATTAATACTTGCACCCAGAGGGTGCATATATTTGCTAGTATATATATATATATAATCAATGGTAATATTATGGTTTCACACTCATAACTTAAAGTTTCATGGTAATCCAATCATCAGATGAGATCAGCGGTTGAGATGTCAAAAACCAGTCGTGAAATGGTTGAGATGTTAAAAATCAAATTTTTTAGCATTTATATGAAGCGTTTTTCACGCGATGGGAAATGTAAAGCTAAAAATTGTTTTTTTTAAAACTGTGGCTTGTTTAACGCTTATGTGACATGGATTGTGTTCACGTGATGTAATGTCATGACGTTAAATTTGTATTTAAAAACATTATAATCAAACAAACTTGCATTGGTGTTAATGCACGCGGTGTTCAGATGAATTTTTTTTATATATATAATTTAGTTTTAGATAAGAATTTACCTGTATAGTAGTAAAGCATTTGTACATATACTAGCAGGGCCTGTGGATATACTGCAGTATAGAAATTTTATATTATGTATATATATATATATATATAATTTAGTTTTAGATAAGAATTTACCTGTATAGTAGTAAAGCATTTGTACATATACTAGCAGGGCCTGTGGATATACTGCAGTATAGAAATTTTATATTATATATATATATATATATATAATTTAGTTTTAGATAAGAATTTACCTGTATAGTAGTAAAGCATTTGTACATATACTAGCAGGGCCTGTGGATATACTGCAGTATAGAAATTTTATATTATATATATATATATATATATATATATATATATTTATTTAGAAATTTTTTAGTATATTATATATATATGTATATATATATATATATATATATAATTTAGTTTTAGATAAGAATTTACCTGTATAGTAGTAAAGCATTTGTACATATACTAGCAGGGCCTGTGGATATACTGCAGTATAGAAATTTATATATATATATATATATATATGTATATATATAATTTAGTTTTAGATAAAAATTTATCTGTATAGTAGTAGAGCATTTGTATATATACTAGCAGGACCTGTGGATATACCACAGTATGATAATTTAATTATTACAATATCTCATATGTTTACTTAAGAGCTATTGCAAATTGTGGCTGCAGTAGCAGCAGTAGTTAGTAGTTTTTTTGTACATGGTTAACAGGTCTGTCTTTCGCCCCTTCCTTTCCCCTTATTCCCTGTGAGTACCCAGTGACCTGGTCACCCCTTTGAAAGTTCCCTTAGAGAAAATAGTTTGTTGGGTTTAAAAATCCCTAAAAGTATGTGTAAATGCATTTTTGAGATTGGTGGAATACTTATTTGCCTTGTGTAGCTATTTAAAAGAGAATCACTGCTGTTAGGCAGTAAAAGCAAAAAGTGTGAAAGTGAAAAAATGAAAGTTTTAAGGGCGTTTGGATTTGGCATAGTAATTTTGGTAGATAGTCAGGTTAAGGGAATTCCAGCAAGAATCTTTCTTTCCCTTTGAGATGGCTGTACAGTGCAGTCACAACTTTTTGGGATCACAAATGTAGAGCATTTTGGGCGGTAAAATTGGTCACCACACTCTTAGTATAAAGTTACTAAGTCATAGTCTCGTTTAAATCCAATCCCCTATCGTGTTAACAAAGGTAAATTGTTTTCCATTCTTTTCTTGAAACTGTATTTGCTCTTTAATTTTTAAAACGTGTTATTTTCCATGTTAAATTATAAATTGTCTTGTATGCTGGATTATTCCTTTTACCCTAGTTAACACACTGTTTGTGCCTTTTTAAGGCCTATAAGTTAAATATCCCCAACCCCTTTTTGTATACTTTTTTAATTTGTAAGTCATTGTTATGCTTAAATGTTTTATGTTTAGAATTTTTGGTAAATTACGAGGCGTAAACCTTTCCTGTTAACTTTATTATAACCTTTTGTTTGAAATTTGTTTGTTTTATTGTTTGTAAAATTGTTACCATTTTTTGTATATTTTATGATTTATACAAAGTCTTTCATTTAATTAGCAGTTTCCACGGCTTACACTGTATGGAAATAAAGAACAATTAGAAATACTGTGTAGTCTGTGAGGCTTTATGCACATGTGCAAGCTTATGCAAACCTTTTGAAAGTTACAGGGAAAGCCAATTGGTTAGCTGAATTCAAACAGAGGGTTTCGGATTTCACACAAATAGTATAATATCTAAAAAGTATTGTAATCTTGATTTCTCTCTCTCTCTCTCTCTCTCTCACTCTTTTTTTTTTTCCTTCTTTTCATTATGTTCGATTGAAATAAATTAGTATTATTGCTGCCACATACTCACCCTTTCTCTATATCTTTCTTTTTTTTTCTTTCTTATTATATTTTTTCTGTGTAACATATACTTTTTCTTCTTTTTCTTTCTTTATAATAAAAACAGAATGGTCAGTTATTTAGCTGAGGTGACAACACTCATAATAAATAAAAATTCAGCAGATAAGCAACACCAGATAATCAGGATTTTAATTTTTCATCTTAGATGATTTTTTTTTACCCAGAAAGTGTTGCAAGATGACAACAGTCGTACAATTAAGGAACACGAATAATCATATATGTATATGTAAGTTATTCACTGTAGAAAAGTTCACCATTTATATGTCTGTATATATGTCCATAGATTTTCAGCTAAATGTTAGCATTTACTTATACAGAAATTTGTGTGTAATAGATTCAGCATAAACTGTGTTGCAATTCAACTTTTCAATTTTCTGTTGCATTTTGTCAGTGATATTGTTATTAAGAGTAAAAAGGTTAGCTTCAAAATGAATATTTTAGATTACAGTCAATCAAAAAAACCTAAATATGTCAGTTGTTACAAGATAAAACATTAGAATTGCCGTTAACTGCAGATGTGTTTGAAATATTTCTAGAAGAGGTTAAATACTCTCTTTTGTGAAGAGCAACCACAATGACATCAGACCATTATATTTCTTGTTAACACTGATAAAGGGATTGTATATTTGTAAAGAAAAATTGTCCAAACATAGACAAAAGGGTGGGGAGTCTTTGATAAGCTGACATAGAGAGAAGAGAGTACCCACAAGCACACACATATACAAAAAAAAAAAAAGCTGACCACCATACTTTCTCCCAATAATTTTGTTTTTTTGCCCGGGTATATATTCATGTTTTCAAACAAAGGATTCTTGGTTGATAGAATAAATGGAAGTTATCATATGTATCATAAAAGAAAATGAAAATTTTGGCTAACTAGAAAAGAAAGTTACATAAAGATCAATGGAAAGAGCAAATGCTAGGAATAACTAAAGAAAGAAAACAAAAAAACATTGATTAATAAGTATACAGACTAACCCAAGAGATATTGTAGAAATTATTAACTGATAAAAATGGAAGTGGGCAGGATACTTAGCTAAAAAAGGAAGTACAGAAGATGTATTATGTAATAGGGTATTGTAGATTTTATAAGTACTTTTTTGGTACACTTGCCAGCAGTTGAACAGAAAGATTTAAGAAATTATTGCTTACAAAATGCAAAGCCATTTTGGATGGGAAAGCATGTGCTAAAGGAATGTTTAGTTGTTGAATCACATGAGATAATTGTTGGGGAGTTTCCATGCCATAGGGAGTGACTAACATGCTGGACTGCAACTCCAGTCAGACTATTATGGCCAGTTTCTGACTCATATCCTTTCATCCCACCATCTATTGGTTAAATAGTACCACTACAGTTCTTCTACAAGGCTGGCCTTTTCATTAAATAACCCTCAAAAGTTGATATATATATATATAAATTTACCAACCCCTCCACACAAGCAGGATGCAACACGAGGTCAATTTCTTAAGCGGGGTTTAACAGGTTTGAATTCAGAGTTTTCCTTCTCCTAGACTGGTTGATGAGTCCAATCTGCCTTAATATTTACCCATAGCTGGAGGAGTATAGTTGGATTCATACCTTTCCTAAGGGTATTAGTGCTATAGGAAATTCAAACAGCCCTTCCAGGAATTGAACTCGGGTTGACGTGTCCATTTCCTATGACTCTAACCATTATGCCACATGCCTCCCCATGATATGCCATTAAATAAAGAAACCAATCCTAGATGATTGTCTTGTAATTTATTTATTCCCTCCATATCTTGTTTGATTATTTTCATCATGATCATAGCACATACAATGTAACAAATTTAGTCTGTGATGATACAAACCTTAACAAACTGTTAATTAACCCACACAATGTAACTAGAAGAAATTGGTACCATGATCAGCTCAATAGCTAAAAAAAAAACTTCTTTTATCATATAAAAGATTTTGTAAACATGTAATCATCTCAGGAAACAACTCTGTTTATTACAATACAGAAGATGCAAAAGTTGAATAGAAAAGCGCTTAATAAACCACATGCAGTAAAATATGGCATTGGCTAGCACAATTAAGATCATCATAGTTTAGTGATTGCCATCCCATGCTGGGATGGACATGAGTTCAAAAGGGTTATCTTCCCTTGCTGCCAGGTTTTCGCATATAGGTGGCTGGGGTATTTAAGCAGTAGCCCAGGAATTCTCAGTCTCTTTCCCTCGGTCCAGCAACTACTAAGCATCGGCTAAACACATGGTGTTAATGTCCATTAACTGGGGAGGGTGCTTTGCCTACCAACCAACCAGCAGTAAGTGACATTCCTTCATGAACATCTGTATCACTTCTTTAGGACTTAGCCCTATCTTCCCCTTTATCTACATTGCTTTTTATCAGTGTATCTTTATGTATCTGTTTCTATATCTATACCATACCTTGTCATGTATATATGTGTTCTCCATGTGCTCAGACAAATAAAGTCTGCATTTGTTATTATATATAACTTCTTTGTTGGATTATTTCATGTATATATATTTACCTATGTTGGAAGGTTACTCTAAGCCTTCTAACATATTATAAGAACATTCACATCTTATAATGGGAGCCTTTGTCCAGCAATGGATTCAATAACAGTGCAATTGTTTTTAACCTTAGTCTTTTTCTTAGCTATATCTATAAACCTAGAAATGAGTCTCTGAAAGTTTTTAGATGCACATGACAAATCTCTCCCACCAAGAATTCCTTGGTACCTCCAGATCTTGAACACACCAACAAGTCTGCTACACAAGAAACCAGACTGTTCCTTTTGCTAACATGATTACATAGGCACTTTTTGGTTATTTCCTATAAGTCTTACATGATCAAAGGGGAACCACTCTTGACTGATAAATTATTTATCTACTTGGAAAAAAGAAGACAGGTTAGGTTTAGGGTTACTTTAATAGGAAAATAAATAAATAATTTATCAGTCGAGTGGGTCCCCTTTGATCATGTTAGATTTATAGGAAATAACCCAATTTTTTATATTCATGTTTACTATAATAGAACGGAAATAGTTGCTCTAGTAAAAGTACAAGAAGCTGGAGATGGATTATGTATTAAATTCACCATGGTCAAATTTACAATATTTATTACTGAATAACTTTGATAAATGCATGAAACCAGTCTCTTCTGTACTTTGTTATATCCAGAGATTGTCTACATCAAGGCAATATTTCAACTTCTCTGTTTTTCAAAAAAATTGTCATTTTAGATATGAAAATCAACAATGTTTTTGTGTATTTTTTGGTGACGTGTTTGTCAGTAAAATGTCCGTTCAGTGAATTTTTTCTTCACAGAAATATCTGCCAGTCATTTGTCTGGCCATGAAATATATTTATCTTCAAAATTACAATTTTCTTTTTCAATATATTTATATATCATCATTTAGAAAAAATGGATTGAACATTTAGTAAAATGTGTAGGAACATAATCAGTCTCATTGTTTAGCCTTTTTATTATTTTTTCAGACCTTGAATAAATGAAAATGTGCAAATTTGCTTTTTTTTGCATAGAAATTTGGTTAATTTCCAACTTCTATTATCCAGGATACAAAAGCAAAGTCTTAATGGAATAATGAACATTTTTTATATACCTTTGAAATGCAAGACATCCTACTTCTCTCCAAAATATATCTTAAAAAAAGAGAGAATTTTGAACTGTAAACCTAAGTTAGGCAAGAACTCATATCTTATTATAATGGAGGTTATGTATCTGTCTGCAACCGAAACTATATCACCCCTAACATCATGGTTCCTTTACTTATTTACATTATATTCTCAATACTTATTAAATAATTATTTAATCTTAAGTAGCATATTATATTATAAGTTTATTAGTCTTTCTAATTCAATATAATATTTAATTATATTTAAACTTAAATACTTGTGCCTGGAAGGTGCATATTTTTGCTAGTATTGATAAATGAGAAATAATGGAAGGTGGTTCATAGTGAATAGATATTGGGGTTGCTGTTCTTTAAAAGCACTAATATATATCCATTTAACTGGGGTTTTTCTTTTTTCATTTCTGTTTTGCTTAATACAAATACAGTCTTCATAGTTTTTTAGACACACTTTGTACGGTGAGAATTTTCAATATAAATTCAGTTCATAATAGCTTCAGGCTTGACACATCCTCTCCTCCCAAAAGTTAGTCTTTCAGGGTTTTTTGGTGAACAAGGTATGTCTCTCACCGAAGGCATATAATATGTAACTACCTGACCAGAGAGACTCCCTAGAAAAATTTAAAAAATAAAAACGCTGTGGTTACATAGATCCCTTTTTTATTTTTTGCACAGTTAATTGGCATAAAAACAATTTGTCTCTTCATAGCAATTCCTCCCATACAACTGTGAAGCTTGTTTTCTCATTGTAAACTTTTGCAAAAACAATGTTTAGAAAGAACATAACTATATGTACAAATAAAAAATAAAAATATTTTTCTTGTTCTTGGGCAGAAATTGTTATTTCACAATTGCTTATGCCTAAAATAAGTGGCTAAAACCTATTTTTCTTTTATGTGCTAGAAGACGGTGGCTGAGGGTCTGAGTGTCTTGGATATTAAACTGCATCTAATGATGAAGTTCCAATTCTGGAGTTCTGAGGAGTGTGGAGTACCCCTTCATCACCATTACTTCCAATTCCACTCTGACCTAGAGTGGTAGTACCTGTTTGGGTCCTACCTATGGGTTAAATAGAAAAAAATGAGCTTGAATAAATGTGTTTAAAATAGAATTGAGTTTTTAAAAGATTTGAATACCCATCAAGAATGAATAAAGCAAAATGTCCTTGGCATAAAATAACACAATGGTTGACATGCCGTAAAATCCAACCAACTAACCAAAGATAAGTGGCAAAGACCTATTTTTCTTTTTAAACTTCTCTCAAATGAGAAAGGAGTATATTAGAAAAACATTATGGGAGACTATATTTGGGTGTTTATATTTAAAAGTGATTACAGTCACAATTTTTTCTTTTTGTATAACTTTAGTAGGAATACATGCAAATTTTGATTCATATGTTCTTTTTTATTCAGACCTTAAATAAATGAAAATATGCAAATTTGCCTGTTTTTGCATAGAAAATTGGTTAATTTCCAAATTCTATTATTCAGGATATAAAAGCTAGGTCTGAAGGGAATAATGAAAATTTTATATACTTTTGCAACATAAGCAATTAAGAAATAATCTATACTAGACAAAACATAATTTATGTGACATAGTGTTATTCAGGGCTAAATAATAAACATTTTATATATTTTGCAACATAAGCAATTAAGAAATAATCCATACTATCCTGGAACAAAATTTGTCTTACATAGTGATAATAGAATTAAGATAAAGAATAAATAATTAAGCTCTTTGAATTCTTACATAAAATATTTTCCTGTAGTCTTTTAATTTTGTAAGAACACTTGCATAGAACCCATAAAAAATGACAGGATAAGTTACAACAAAAAATTGATACTTCTGCTGAAGTTGAGAATATCATTCAACCTATGATCAAATTGTCGTTTCTCAATCCTCTGCCTAGGATGAGAGCATATTTGTGTGTTCTGCTTGAGATTAAAATATTGTTCCTCAGTATGTTTGCTTAGGATTACAGTATTATGAAAAGTATTACACACACACACACACACACATATATATATACACCTACATACACACAAACTCCCATATATATATACATATATATACATACTCACATTTCTTATATATATATATATATATATATATATATATATATATGGGAGGAAAAAATATGGAAATAAATCTGACCTTAGGTAGAAAGGTAAATAAGAAAAAACAAAGTATTCCAAAGAATGAATTTATTGATAGATGTGTCAAATAGTACCTAAATAATGAGAATGTAATTATTTGTTTTCCTCTAAATAATGTCAGACGAAACCTCGGAAGAGAGAAACAATAAGATCTCACAGGACTTGTTAATTACTCTTACAATTGCTGTTACAATTGGTAAATACTCTGTTCACCTTGTACCTTTGCTTAGTAAACCTTTTCCCCTTTCTTAATGCTCATTGTGTTTCTTCCTATTATTTCTCTGATACTTGAGTTAGAACAAGATGGAAAGTTAGTCAACATTAGAATGTTTCTGATTTACATTTCCACACACACACACACACACACACACACACACACACACACATATATATATATATATATATATATATATATATATATATATATATACTCACATTCCATCATATAGGCAGTGTATAAAGTAATGTACTTACTTTTAAGTTTTTACATTTTTGTAAATGTACATCATTGTATGAAATGGGCTCTATGAGCTGAGTTCAAATCTTGGATGAGGCTGTTTGCATTTTACACTAATGCCCCTTGGAAAGGCATGAGCCTATCTTCTCTTTCTCTAGCTATGGGTAAATAGAATGGTAAACTTGGCTCTTTAGTCTTGATAAGTCCACTAGTCTATGTAAAGGAAAATCTCTGAATTTATACCAGGTGTACTCTACTTAAATTCTACCGTGTGCTGTATCCTGACCCTGGCAGAGGGGGAAGGTAAATGCATACATTTATGTGTATTCTAGATTTGAAATTGAAGTACAATATATTTTGTTAGAATTTTTTTTTCTCTCAGTATTTATTACCCGAAGTGAACTTTAATATTGATATTTTGTTTAGAATTAGATTGAAATTGAATTAATTAGATAATTGTTGGGGAGTCTCCATGCCATGTCGAATGGCTAACATGCTGGACTGCAACATCTTAGTAAGTAAATTCAAACTCCAGTCATGCTATAATGCCCACTTTCTGATTCATACCCTTCTGAAAGGTATGAACCCCCCTCATCCCATCAGCTATCGGATAAATAGTACCACTACTGTTCTTCTACAAGGATTACTTTGGCATTAAATAACACACAAAGGTTGATATGCCATTAAATAAAGAAACCACACCTAGATAATTGTCTTGTGATTTATTTATTTCCTCCATATGATTATTTTCGTCAAGATCATAGCACACACACAATACGACAAATTTAGGTCTGTGATGACACAAACCTTAAACTTTTAATTAACCTACTCTATGTAATTATTCCAAACTCTACTTAAATTTTACCTTATGTTGTATCCTGACCATGGCATAAGGCCTAGGTAAATGCATGCATTTATATGTATTCTAGATTTGAATACTTGCTAATTGATAAAATTGATTGTGTCAATTGATAAAGTAGTTTCCAATATGATACCAACCTGTATATTATAGGAGCTCATCTTACATAGACAGCACCTTAATCATTGCAATCAAGGAAGCCTTACTTTTTAGATTGTTGGGAATTTGACCCACATAGGCAATGCCTTGGCCAATTCAGACAGAGAATCCTTATATCTGAACAAAGCTAAAATTTCCCCATGGATGTACCAAATGTTATTGGTATATTTTACCTGTATAATGTGATATTTCAAAGTTCACTATCTATTTGCCTCAAAACTCATTCTATTCAAATCATCATCATCATCACATTGAGCTAGTAGCATAGATATCCATGACAATCTCTTGCCAACCATCCCTATATTCATTGCCCTCGGTAGGTCCTCTGCACACCATCCGTACAGAGCTGGTGAATGTAGGTCTTTGTTGGGCAGCCCACATTGGCATAGCCATGTGCTGGTTTCCATAGGAGAACATTGCTTATTAATTCGTCCTTGCTTCTCCAGCAGTGCCCAGCATGTCTTGTTCATCTAACTCTGATAGTTTGTGTGATAGGGGGCAAGTGGCTATATAGCTGCTTACTTGTAGGGTACAGTCTCCACAATTTGTTTAATATCATGCACAGCATTCTTGTGCAGCTCCCATCTAGTTTATTTCTAGGTGCTTCGTTCTATTCAAATAAAGTCCTGACCTCTTCTGTTCAATAATAATGAACTATCAGTTTTTGTACTTTAGATCGCAGTGGTGGGAGCAGTTTAAAGTAGGCAAAGAGTTAAATCTATAATCATTTTGCCATTCTGATTTTCCAGTTCTTTATCTAAGGCTTTTCATGTTGTGTAAAAGATAAGTTGTAGAAGTTGAGTTTCTGAGATACGGAATATCAGTTCAAGTCTTGGCAGAAGTTATTTAGATTTCATGAAGCTTTAGAAAAAAAAACTCATCCAAATACATTGAGAGAATTATTTAACATGAATGTAACTAATCTTTGAAGTCATTGCAAGATAAGAGAGATCTAGTGATGAAGTGAGGACAATCCATCATACAAGAAGAAAGTGAATAAAAAACGGTATAAAATCTGAGGTATTTATTAAAGAGATAAAAAGAAAGAAGCTAGTTTTCACTAGACACATAATAACAGGTTTATTTAAGTATGAGAAGACTATAAAAAATAAAATAATGTCCATTAATCTTTCACTTTATGAATGGTAATCCTATTTAGACAGAGAGGAAGAAGCATTAATCTCAGGCAAGGACCTGAAAAAGTGTTGTGGTGATAAAAAGTTAGATAAATACAGAAAATGGTATTTTAAATTGAAGCTTTAGAAAAGGCATAAAAATGTGATAGGGAATTAAAGTTTATTTCTATGCAACAATTATATTTGGTTTCATGGTTTTATGTTCCAAAAATTGCAATGCTTTTTTTTTTCTTTAATCCATTGGATTTTTTATGATACTTAAACTAACTTAGGTCATACTTAGGTTTTAATAGTAGGCAGTACAGATAAATTCACTTATCTATATATTAATACTTGTGTTCCTTAAAAGTATGACCTATATCATCTTGCAACACCCTCTTGTTAAAAATGAGACCATCCACATTGCCCAAGATGAAATACGAAAATGTAAATCCTCATTATCTGGTGTTGTTTATCCACCAAATTTTTATTTCTTATGAATATCGTCACCTCAGCTAAATAATGGACCATTCCATTTTTATTATAAAGAAATGGAAGAAAAATGACATGCTACACAGAAAAATATAATAAGAAAGAAAGAGAGGAGAAAAATAGAGAGAGAGGGGGTGAGCATGAGGATGCAATAATGCAAATCTGTTTGATTTTTTATGAAACTTCAAGAAACTTGTGCTATACTTTGGTTTTAAGAGTACAGATAGATTCTCTTATCTATATATTAATACTTAAGTTCCTTATTTGTATGACCTTTATCATCTTGCAACACCCTCATGTTAAAAATGAGACTGTCCACATTTACCACGATGCAATACAAAAATGTAAATCCTCATTATCTGGTTTGCTTATGCATCTATTTTTTATTTCTTATGAATTGTGTCACCTCTGCTAAATAATGAATCATTCCATTTTTCATAAACGAAAAGGAAGGAAAAGAACATGCAATACAGAAAAATATAATAAGAAATAAAGAAAGAAAGTAGGGAAAAGATAGAGAGAGGAGGTGAGTGTGTGGAAGCGATAATGCTAATCTGTTTCAATTGACCATAATGAAAAGATAAAAAGAAGGAAAGAAAGAAAGAAAAAATGAGTGAGAGAGTTAAATCAAGATTATTATACTTTTATTATATTGAAGTATTTGCAATAGCTCTTAAGTAAACATCAGATGTATTAATTAAATTATTGTACTGTGGTATATTCACAGGTCCTGCTATTATTTTAATGAACCCCATGAATATATTTCTGTTCCTTGAATGAATTATAACAAACTAGCAAGAATATGCACTCTCCAGGCATAAGTATTTAAGTTTTAATGTAATGAAATATATTATATTAAAAAGACTGACAAAATTTAATAAGAATGCATATAAAAAGATTACACTTATTTTAATCATATTCTAATTAGTTTCTATATAAAATCATTCATAGGATTGATTGTAATACATTAGAGAATAAAACAATAATATTAGGGATCAATAACACCAAGTAATTATTTATTGAATCTGGTTTTGATAAAACCAGTATGCAAATTACCCACACCATATTTTATGTAAACCTTTGTCTTAATGATATATAACACACATTGCAGGATTTTAATCAAACTGATAACATGGGCTGTTCTGGGGCAAATCTAACTCAGATTTTCATAGAGACATTCTTAATGAATAAGATATATTCTATGTATTAATGATTTTCGCTATAAATTAAATAGTCATTGATAAACTTATGCAATTCCTGAGAGTATTGTGATGTAAGCAGTGATGTAGTTTCAGTTACAGACAGACACCAAATCTCCATTATGATAAGAAATATTGTCAATAAAGAAGAAAGAGACTTTCAATGGTCAGGAAAATATTCAAGTATTACTGGCACAATAGGACTATTATAAGTATAACAATGAAAATGATATATCTTTACATGTGGGGATGAATGCATAAGAGACTGATTTAAAAAATTAAAAAAATAAAAACTTTAGACCTAAAATATAAACAAACAAAAAAAGTCATATTTTCTGGTCAGTATTTTTAAAGATGAATAGATTTTTTTGCAAACAGTGTATTTTAAGATTTTGTTTTCAATTCAGAATATTTTCAATATTTAATTGTTTCCTGCTAGAATTTTATTGTCTTCAAGAATAAGGTCCTTCCGGATTTATATTGATTTGAGTTTTACTTTACAGAAATTTTGAAAAGAATCTGCCACACACACACACACACACACACACACCTCTTTATATTCCTATAATAAAATAAGTTATAAAAGAACATGCTCGTGTATATTATTCCATCAATAATATATATGACGTCAAGTGTCTGCACAGAGATGATGAATAAAAGTTTTTGCTGTGCAGCTAACACTGGTGTGTTCATGTGTAGGAGTTCATTGGAGAACATCCAGTGTCTGCACAGAGATGATGAATAAAGTTTTTGCTGGTGGCTAACACTGGTGTGTCCATGTGTAGGAGTTCATGGAGAACATCCAGTGTCGGCACAGAGATGATGAATATAAGTTTTTGCAGCTAACACTGGAGAACATCCAGTGTCTGCAGAGAGATGATGAATATAAGTTTTTGCTGGGTGGCTAACACTGGTGTGTCCATGTGTAGATGTTCACTGGAGAACATCCAGTGTCAGCAGAGAGATGATGAATATAAGTGGCTAACACTGGTGTGTCCATGTGTAGGAGTTCACTGGAGAACATCCAGTGTCTGCACAGAGATGATGAATATAAGTTTTTGGTGTAGCTAACACTGGAGACATCCAGTGTCAGCAGAGAGATGATGAATATAAGTTTTTGCTGGGTGGCTAACACTGGTGTGTCCATGTGTAGATATTCACTGGAGAACATCCAGTGTCAGCAGAGAGATGATGAATATAAGTTTTTGCTGGTAGCTAACACTGGTGTGTCCATGTGTAGGAGTTCATTGGAGAACATCCAGTGTCAGAGATGATGAATATAACTTTTTGCTGGGTGGCTAACACTGGTGTGTCCATGTGTAGATGTTCACTGGAGAACATCCAGTGTCAGCAGAGAGATGATGAATATAAGTTTTTGCTGGGTGGCTAACACTGGTGTGTCCGTGTGTAGAAGTTCACTGGAGAGCATTGCCTATGAGTTCATTGCTGCCTCTCTAGCAGTGACCAATATGTCTTGTGTCTATGCAAAGGTGATGAATGTAAGTTTTTGCTGGTTTATCCTTATGTCTGAGTCCATAGGAGAACACCACTCATGAGATCATCTTTATTTTTTCTGCAATGCCCAGTATGTTTCGCTCATCTTACTGGGATGGGATGTAAATGGTCATACAGTTGCTGTTTTGTAGGTGATGCTTCCAGAATTAGGTCAAAACAGCACACAGCATCCTTGTGTTCTTGCAGAAAATTTTATGTTTCTCAGCAAGGAACTACTCTGTTGAAATTCATATCAGTTGATCAGTATTTAACTGTGTTGCAAGTTGAATCTGTTCTCAGAATCCAGAATTGGTAGGTGGCTTATATAGCGGGTTGGGTTATTCCATTGTGTACCTTGGCCAATCTCATTCGCATGGTTCTTATTGGCTGCTGGTTTTAGCGTGGATACTTTTATCCATATATACCAACACATGAGTGTTCTGGTAATTGGTACACAGCCTGTATTTGGTTACAGTCAGTCTTTTTTTTTTGTCTGGTGACTGGACGCTTGTCACAGCCTTCTTGTGAAGGTGAGTATGTTGTTGATTCTACATACTCTATATACCTTTTGCAGTCTTCCAGGGAAATGAATTGAAACTTTTTTTCATTAAGAGAGTTTTGTAACGATAGGAATAAATTGCAATACAAATGTTCAATTTCAGTTGGTTGAAAACTTCCCAGATGAGTTGTAACAATATTTGTTTTGTTATTAAAGGAACATGAGTTTTTGCATTATTCTGATGGAATATTACATTCTTTCTCTTAACTAATTCCTGGATGATTGTTGCTTTCACTTGGTCTAATTGGAAAGATTGTCACAAGTGCACAGCATAACGCTTGTAATCTAAGAAAATGGAACATATATATATATATATATATATATATATATATATATGAAGTGTGATTAAAAAATATTGAGACTGAATCTTTAAATTTTTATTTAAAATTTAGCTGGAGAAATGTGCACAGTGTTACGAACCCGCACTCATAAGGGTCGACCAGCGCGTGCACATAAGAAGAAATAAAAAAAAATATGCGATGATGGTCCCAGTGTAAAGATAAAAAAAATATAATACAAAGGGATGGGAAATTTCAGACACCTCTCTTTACTCCTGTGAAAGGGGGAGGGAGGAGAAAACTGATGGAAGGCAACAATGCTGAATGGAGAGAAGATGCGTGACACTTTTTATAAACATATAAAGAATTTATTTACATATAACATACAAGAAAAGAAAGGGGGTGAGAGCATATATATAAATCTATGTGGAGACGGAGAATAATATTAACAGGTAGTTATCATATCAAAGAACAGGCAAGCAACCGAACAAAAATACAAATCTCTAAATATATCAACAACACATGGATACACAATAAACAATCAGAATTTACAGAAATACAACGAAAAAAATATATGTTTTGTTTTTTTTCAACTCACGGTACCCTTGAGTATTTCGCCGAAAAAGTTCTCTTAGAGGAAAAGGACGACAATCACACTGCCGTTAGAGTCTGTCAAAAGTTCCTTTAATAAAACAATTATTCAGTCTTTTTTTTTCCTCATCGGTGGAATGTCTTGTCATGAAGAGAAAGAATGCAAGGGTTAAGCCGGATTTTGAAAACTGTTCGCTAGTCGCCCACGCACTCGCCCACTCATTTACAAATTTACCTTTAAACTGAATCGTTCGTCGGTCTTACCGATATGTGTACAAGTGCACATACCGATAGGGTGTCACAAAGTGATAGTGTCCTAGCAAGGCCGGTGGATACATCATATTATGATAATTCATTACAACATTTGATATATTTACTTAAGAGCTATTGCTAATAGTTCAATATGTAAAAAGTATTATAGTCTTGCTTTAACACTCTCTCTCACTCTATTTTATTCTGTCTTTTCTTCTTTTAATTAGATTCAATTCAAACAGATTTGCATTATCGCATCCACTATTTTTCTCCTACTCTTTCTTTCTTTCTTATTATATTTTTCTTTGTAGCATGTCATTTTTCTTCCATTTCTTTATAATAAAAAGGGAATGGTCCATTATTTAGCCGAGGTGACGATATTCATAAGAAATACAAATTTGGTGGATAAAAAACACCAGATAATGAGGATTTACATTTTCGTATTTCATCTTGGGCGATGTGGATGGTCTCATTTTTAACAAGAGGGTGTTGCAAGATGATATAGGTCATACTTTTAAGGAACACAAGTATTAATATATAGATAAGTGAATTTATCTGTACTGCCTATTATTAAAACTTAAGTATGACCTAAGTTAGTTTAAGTTTCATAAAAAATCCAATGGATTAAAGAAAAAAAAAGCATTGCAATTTTTGGAACATAAAACCATGAAACCAAATTTCTTTTCATCTTTTATGTTCAATTTAAACAGATTAGCATTATCACTTCCATGGCACTAACCCACCCCCTCTCTCTCTATCTTTCCTCTACTCTCTTTTTTTCTTTCTTCTTATTTTTTCTCTGTACCATGTCCTTTTTCTTCCTTTTCTTTCTCTATAAGGAAAATAGAATGGTCCATTATTTAGCTGAGGTGATGACACTCATAAGAAATATGAATCTCACAGATAAGCAACACCAGATAATCAGGATTTACATTTTTTCATTTCATCTGTGACAATTTGGATGGTCTCATTTTTAACCAGAGGTTGTTGCAAAATGATAAGTCATATTTTGTAGGAACACAAGTATTATTATATAGATAGATATCTTGCCAAGTCAATGCCAATTTGAAAAAAAGAAAATTATAAGCCAGCCTCGATAATATTTCAACAAAATGTTATTGATGAAACACAAAATTGTGAAAGTGCAACATCCTTCCTATGAAATTTCTTTTTGTTTCTTAAACTGAAAATCTATCTGAAGGCAAAGATTTTAGGAATTTATCACAAAAGGGTCCAATTTTACAATGCACTATCTGACTTTGCATTTTGTTATGTTTAATATTTAATGTTTTTTCTATTACACAAAACAAATAAATAGATAATTTTCTCTTTTCCTTTTGTTATTAAATACAGATATTTTTTTTTACAAAAACTGTTTAACAACTTAATTTAATCAAAACAATAATCATAAAATTTACCTACATTTATTTCCCAATAAATTAGGATTTTAAAAATTCCTAATTTAATTATAGTGTTTACATTACACAATTTATACACATATGAACAAATTTAAATAGACAATATTGTTATCGTTTTGAATAAATCAATTTCTTAAATTCTTTTGTCTCAGTTTGTAAATTCTTGTCGTTTGTGTTCAAAGAAATCCATGTTTAAAAAAAAAAAGAAATGTATTTAATGATTTTGTGCAAAAGAAAAATATACATATATTACTATTAAATCCATTCTATAGGGCCAGTTTAGTTCAGTCAGTAGAGCATCCAACTAGGAATCACAAGGTTCCGGTTTTGATACCGATCCTCACCAACTTTGCACATGAGTAGCACGGCTTGGATCTGTGTGGTAAAGTTATAAAGTTTTTCCAAGTTTGTAATTTTGTGGCTGAAAATGGAGCAAAAGAAGCTGGGATCAAAAGAACCTCGAAGATCCAGTTTATTCTGTAACAAAGAAAGTCCTGCAACAAATTTCTGCCTTAACAGCCAGTGACCATCACCAATAATTGTCAACATCCCAATCTGTGAATATAGCTTCCTAAGTGATTTTGTGGGTGAATGAGTTAAATACTCAGACAAGTCATTGAAATGATTTTTACAATAAAGATTCATTGGCCAATGATTTTTACTATAAAGATTCATTGGCCAATGATTTTTACTATAAAAATGCATTGGAAATGATCTTTACTATAAAAATGCAATGGACAATAATTTTTACTATAAAAATGCATTGGAAATGATCTTTACTATAAAAATGCAATGGACAATGATTTTTACTATAAAAATGCACTATCAATTAAAGATAGTCAATCTAGGTAATTTTGATCCTGTATACTTTTTGTTTCATAAAATTTAACTACTAAACACATTATTGTAGACTTGTTAAGAAGTGTAGATAGGAAATTTCAAATCTATTTTACGTTTTATCTATCTCTTATACATATACAAATTCAATGTAATACTGTAAGAAAGTTCTAAAATGAAGTGTTCATAGGGGTGCTAATAGATAAGTGAAAAACAGCAGCCAGAAGAGAGGCTGTTTGATAAAGTTAAAAGGGTTACCAGTAGGCTAAATGCAATAAAATGTGTGATTACATCTTATGTGCGATATCTAACACCCTAGCGTGAAAACCGCAATTAACAGAGGATTGCTGAAATTATCAGAATTCCATCAGTCATCTAAGAGTGGGTGAAATGTACTACCTATGCAGACCAAAGTTGGAATTTCGCAGTTCTGAGAACCCCAATAAAATTAGATTAAGAAGCTGAGATGGAAAGAACCTCAAAGATTCAGTTTATCCTTTATCCAAAGAAAGCCCTGCAACAAATCTCTGCCTGAATAGCCAGTGACCATAACTGTGTATTTTAATGGTTAGAGTCTTAGGAAATGGACTCTTTGACCTGATTTTAAATACGGGACAAGGCTGTTTGCATTTCTCATAGCACTAATATTCTTGGGAAGGGTATGAATCCAATCACTCTCCCTCCAGTTGTCGGTAAATAGTAGGGTAGACTGGGCTTTTAACCATTTTAGGTAACCAATCTAGGAGAAGAAAAACTCTGAATTCAAACCTGTTAAACTCTACTTAAGAAACTGACCTTGTTGCATCCTGCTTGTGTGGAGGGGTTGGTAAATATATATAAATATTTGAAGCAAATTGAGTTTTTTTGTTGCCTTTTCTTTCATCTACTAGACGATCAGTTCAACATCATCAGGGAGGAGTCCCCGTGGTGTTTTCGCCAATGTGCTGTACTGCAATATTTTAGTAAACAAATTGGAAATCCATTTACACTATTACGTCCACTTTTGGACTAATACCTTGATGTATGAACCCCCATATCCTCCCAGTATAGATTAAATAATACCACTTTTGTTCTTCTACAAGGATGGGTTTGGCATTAAATAACCCACCAATGTTGATATGCCATAAAACAAAGAAACTAAAACCAATCATCATCATCAACAACATAGCAATCATTAGTGACAATGCTAGAGTAAGATTTATATGCAAAATACGAGAACATAATGAAAAAATGAAAAGAAAGAAAAGAAAAGAGTGAAAGAGCGAGTTAAATCAAGATTATTATAGTTTTTACATATTGAACTATACTATATATATTGTACTGTAGTATATCCATAGGTCCTGCTAGTTAACTTAATACAAATAAATGGGATGTGTTTTCTTATGTGTCTTCCACAGGTCCTGCTAGTATAATATATTATGTGATTATTCTACCTCTTAAAAAAAATCTTTAAAAATTAAAAACTTTCGTAGGATTTGATGTTGCATTATATAATCATTTTACCTCTTTAAAAAAAATATGCAGGCAGTGACAAGACTTTCGGACCATCCTGTATATTAATAAGCATGTTTCACCTCTGTGGTTAAATCTTTGACAAAATAAGCTCACAAATATGGCTCATGAGCAGATTTATAATCATAATAAAACATGTTGCAGTAATAAAATGCAAACATCTTTAACTTGTCTGTATTTCATGTAAACTAATGAAGGAAACACTTTTTATGAATGTTTATCTCTGACGGATTAGCTTCCTCTGATTACCCTGCCAACCACAAACCGCAACTTTTCTGCTGCCACAAACAATCATATATTCACAAGTAATAAGATATTTTCTTACTTTTTAGATTAATACACCTCAACATGATTACATTACCTGCATGTTCACATATCACATTGCACCTCTGGGCACATAAACACTTATTATCTCTGCCCGCACACAGACCTGTTTCTCCGCCTTTCCCTTTTAATGAGACATGTAGAAGGTGTGTCCAAAAAGAAACCAAATACTTTAAATGCACTGACTGCACCTTTGCTGAGGAGTAAGGCCCCCTAATGGGGCTACCTGTTGGCTGTAGGTGGTTACTCATTATGCTTATGGATGGAATCCTGGTGGCTGAGCAGTCAATGACCTGCAACACTCCACTTTAGGTTTTACTTAAGCTAGACGGACAGTCAGAGAGGACCCTATGATTAATCGGCTGGTCACATCAAGCCCTAGCACCCATATGATTGTTCCAACCCTATTTCCCTTATGGCAAGCCCCAACCCTTTTTATCATATGGGTGCTAGAAGGCAGTGGCTAAGAGTCTTCATGTCCTGGATATGACAAACTCTATATGATGGTGAGGTTCCAGTTCTGGAGGTTTGGGGAATGTGGAGCACCCCTTCATCACCATTTCTCCCAGGTCCATTCTGGCCCGGAGTGGTAATACATGTTAGGGTCCCATCTATGGGTTAAATAGAAAAATGTGTTCGTAAAAAAAAATTGTGTATCCATTAAGAATGAATTTATTTCAAAACTTAGTCAGCATTAAATGACCCACAGGTTGATATGCTGTAAAACAAAACAATCCAAACCAAACATGCCATTTTACTAGTTATCTTCACAATGTAAACATGGCCACTCCACTACAAGTATGAACCAAGGAAGTGACCTGATTTCTCTGCTTGGAAGGAGTTTTAGGGACTGAAATATATTAGAGTCTTTTAGCACAATATTGGGACAATGCACTACCATATAAAGTGTGTATGAGTAGATAGAGAAGTTTAAAAATGATGCACAAAGAGAGAGCAGAATATTTACAGTTATCTAGAATCATGTATTACTGATGGATACAGACTAAGACATACATATCTCTCTCTCTATATATATATATATATATATATAGGCATATAGAGTCATGAGAAATGGACTTGTCGACCTGAGTTCAATTCCTGGGCAAAGCTGTTTGCATTTCATATGATGCTAATATCCTTGGGAAAGGTATGAATCCAATTCTCCCTCCAGCTATGGGTAACTCTGAATTCAAACCTATTAAACTCTGCTTAAAAAATTGACCATGTGTCGCATCCTGAGTGATGGTAATCTCTGTATATGTTTTATTTTTCTGGTTTGTTATCAGAAGAGGAAAGTAAACACAATAACTTTTTATGAAAGATAATTAGATTTTTTTTTCCCAGTATGAACAAACGGATTTAGTATTTAAAAGACCTGTAGAGTGCAGTGCCTCACCCCAGAAAATAAACAACGAATAAATAAATAAATAAATGAAGACATCAAAAGAAATTCTTTGAGAGACATAATGCAGCTATGAAAAACTCACTGGAGAACACCTAAACCAATAAATTACTCAATCAATGTTCTCATTCACACCTATACGCTTACAAAAGATAAACATGTCCACTCTGTTCCTCTGTTTGTTTTACCCTGCACACAGTGTCTAAGACTCGGGGCCATGTAATTATGGAACAGAAAACAGACACTGATTTACAGAAAAGTACAAGGGTGAGTCAAAAAGTAATGCCATTTTCTTTATTTCATGTTTTTTTTTTATAAAACTAAGGTCTACATTGAGACCCTAATGAGGCTCAGAGCAAGAATCCGACAAGTAAAACCCAACTTGCCAGTCGACAATGTCTTCATGAAAATGCTTGACCATACTCAAGCATCAAAGCAAGGGAGAAAATTGCTTCATTGAGGTGTACAATTTTACAGCATCCTCCATACTCACCAGATTTAGCACCTTCAGACTGTCATCTCTTCGGACCCATGAAAAAGGCTCAGAGCAAGAATCCAAGTAAAACCCAACTTGCCAATCAACAATGTCTTCCTTCTGCATGAAAATGCTTGACCACATTCAAGCATCAGAGCAAGGGTGAAAATCACCTCATTGAGGTGTACAACTTTACAGCATCTTTCATACTCACCAGATTTAGCACCTTCAGACTACCATCTCTTTGGCTCCATGAAAGAGGGTTTGAGAGGCAAACATTATTCAAGTGATGAGGAAGTGAAATCTGTAGTGAAGAAGTGGCTCAAAGAACAGTCAACAGAATTTTACGGAACTGGGATATTTCTCTTTAAAGGGAGAAGCATTTTCCTGGGTATGTTGTTAAACTCTATCTAATTCTGAAGATCCAATTCTGGAGCTCTGGGGAATGTGGGGTACCCTTCATCATTATTCCTGGTCCACTCTGACCCAGAGTGGTAGTATTTGTGTCCCATCTATAGGTTAAATATAAAAACATGAGTTTAAAAAATGTTTTTTTTTTAAATTAAGTAACTATCAAGAATAATTAAAACAAAAACGTCTTCAGCATAAAATGACCCAATGGGTTTGCATGCTATAAAACCCAAACAACCAACCATTACTGCCAGTAATAACTAGGATCAATGCTTAAATGTTTGAACACAGTGTAAAAAAAATAGAAACTTTTATTTTATATGCCAACATTTTTATGGCATAGCTGACATAGTTTGTTTTTTTTAATCAAGTACTATTGACTGACATAATTTTTTTTTTTTAATCAAGCACTATTGGGATTACCATCTTGTGACCACAGGGCTCAAATCAACTGCTTCTATCTTGAGTCTGCTCTGATTTGTCGTATAAGAAAATATTACCAAAGGGATGATCCCTCACCTCCACACTCTTACAAAAGATAAACATGAGGCCATGAAGTTCCTCTATTTGCCTTACCCTACACAGAGACAGTGTCTAAAGCTCAGGGATGGAACAGAGAACAGAAGCTGATATTGCTGTGGCTTCATCTGCGGCGCTTGCCTGGTTAACCTACCATAACTGAAAATACATAAAAGTACATATGTTATTCTGGCACTCCTCCAAATTAGCTTGTTCTCTTTAGGGCAGCAGGGGGATTAGGGGGGTTTCAATCTGATTATTTACAGAAGAATCTCTACAGCAAATACAAATGAACGGTTTCAATAAATGAAAAATGAATTTGAAAAATAAAGAAGTAAAGAAAAAGTAGAGTCTAAATTTTTTCTTCCAACATTCAGTAATTAAAATCATCAATACAATTGGAAAAATAAATTTTTTCACCAAACAGACTAGGCCTCCTACTTTTATCAAAGGGAAAAAATAATAATAAAAAGTTATTTAAAAAAAAAAAATAAAATGTTAAAATTGTCTACTATCAGTTTTCTGTAGAATGGGTAATGAAAGAATATATTCATAATATATATTACCCTACAATCCTGTTAGATTATTCCCATGGTGCTCTGGCAGCAGAATTTACAAAATGCTGACTGTATACCCTGCAAAGGGATAAGACACCCCCAACAAAAAGTGTGTGAGGTGGATATATTTACCACCCCCTCCTTTTAAAAAATCAAAAAATACATATACAACCCTGTTGCATTCAACCCCTGCAGGAAGGGGGAATAAAATCCCCCCCCCCCCTTAAAAAGAGTTGACCTGGTTATGATAGTAAACTGCATCTGAGGATGAGGTTCCAGTTCTAAAATTTTGGGAATGTGGAGGTCTTTTCATTGCCAGTACTCCCAGGTAGATATAAACTTACAATGTATGCAATTCCTTAACCTCTAGGTATATAATAACCCCAGACAAGTTGGCATGCCATTAAAATCAATCAATCAATCAATTTTTCTCATAGATAAACCAGTACATTCGCCAATATTTTTAACAGAACTGTATATCTTTATTGATTCCAAATCTGAAATTCATTTACACCCCAACCATAACTGCAAGCAACAACTATTATCAATGCTTGTATGTTGTAAAAAGAAATAGAAGTTTTTATTGTACAGGGTGATTGTAAAGTAACTCCCTTCCCCGTTTTAAAAATCTTGCAATTTATTTCTGAGTCATTATCTTTACAAAGAAATGAATATGAGAAGAACACACTTAATATGGGGTTTTATTTAAAATTCTATATGGGCACCAGCATTTGCTTCTAGCCACTCAAACTGCTTAGAAATTTCATCAATTGATCTTCTCAGGAACTCTTGAGGAATGACAGAAATTAATTCTTGTATTTATCCTTAAAGTTCTTTCAAAGTCATTGGTTTCATAGAGTAAACTTGCTTCTTCAACCAACTTCAAAGAAAAAAAGTCACAGGGTGTCAAATCAGAGGTTCTGGCCAGTCACTCACGTGGACCACATCTACTCATCTATCTCCTAGGAAAATGGTGATTCAGCCATTCACGAACAACAATATCAAAATGTGGAGGAGCACCATCTTGCATAACACAGACTTAATTGCCATATATTAAAGAATATACATTAAAGAATTGAGAAAAATATAACTGCATATAAAAAAATTATAAATACTTTAAAATAGGGAGTTACTTTTCAATCACCCTGTATATGCCACCATTTTTATGGCAAGGGTATAGTAGCTGACATAGTAAGAATAAAAACTTTTTTTTTAAAATCAAGCACTCTTGGGATCACCACTTTTTGGCTACAGGGCTCAAATCAACTGCTTATATTTGTAGTATATATATTTACCAACCACTCTGCACGAGCAGGATGTGACACAAGGTAAATTTCTTAAGCAGAGTTTAACAGGTTTGAATTCAGAGTTTTCCTTCTCCTAGACTGGTTACCTAGCCATAATTAAAGAGTTCAGTCTGTCCTACTTATTACCCATAGCTGAAGGGAGAGTAGTTGGATGCATATTTTTACTAACGGTATTAGCATTTTGTGAAATGCAAACAGCCTCGTCCAGGATTTGAACTTCTCCTAGACTGGTTACCTAGCCAAGGTTAAAGAGCTCAGTCTTCCCTACTATTTACCCATAGCTAGAGGGAGAGTAGTTGGATGCGTACATTTCCCAAGGTACTAATACTACGTGTGATGCTAACAGAATTTAAACTCGGGTTGTCAATTCTATTTCCAGCAACTTTAGCTATTACACCACACACCTTCTGATTAAATATTTACCACGTACTCCATGTGTACGGGTTAGGAACAAGGCCCTATTAATGTGGGACCACCCATGAACTGAAGCTCATGGGAGTCGAGTGCAAAAAATGTGTTGATCCCGTCGGCATTCCCCCTCAAGGGGGCGCCTCAGGCACTGGGCAATAGACCCAGCCCTTTCCCTTTAAATTGAGGGGGCAGATGTTGCCTGGGGGATGGCCCCCTGGGATCAACCATGTTAACTTATGCGGAAAAGGGCTGAAGCCACCGGACCCTCCTGTTGAAACCAACTTTTAGTATAAGAGAATAGCACCAACAGGATGATCCCTCAACTCCAGTGTAAAGACCTTCATGTGTAAGCAAATTCCCATCATAGAATCAAAAACCAATACTCAACTGCAAACTCCACTGTTTACTTCTTCAGTCAATGGGAAATTTAGTTATAATGATTTGGAAAATTGACAAAACAATTAACTTTTTTTCTTTTTTCTTTTTTATGCTATTCTGTATTTGATCTAATTTCTAAAATTCAATGATGATGTATTATCTTTGGCTCTTGTCTTGGGACTCAAACTCATTATTTCTTAGCCCCCTAAAGAAAAAGTATGGAAGCACATATATTTTCAATACACATATTACTAGATATGAGAGATGAGACTTTTAAAATAGATCATTGACAGTTTTATATAACATAATGCTTTGACATTTTCTCCCTATTTTGTAGAGGAAAAAAGTAAAATTATTTCCCATTAATATTAATCTCTTTCTCTCTCTCATATATATAATAATATATATATATATATTATATATATATGATGGTGTGTGTATATATATATATATATATATATATATATATGATGTGTGTATATATATATATATATATATATATATATATGATTGTGTGTGTGTATATATAATATATATAATATATATATATATATATATATATATATAGTGTGTGTGTGTGTGTGTGTATATATATATTTTTTTTCTTTTTTTTTTTAAATATATATATATATATATATATATATAATATATATATTCAAAAATAAAAATAACACTCTGATGAAGGTCGGCAAAATCTGTGTACGACATTTTATGCATTTTCCTATTTTATTATCATCATCATTTCAACTCCTTCTGATTATTTTAATAATAATAATAGCGTAAATCCATATACATTTTGATAAACAGACCGAAACACATGTGTAAGTGATATCAATTAAAAGTAATATCGATAAAATTCATTTTTATCCATCTACATTTCTTTTCTTTACTCATTTTTTCCTCATATATATATGCGTGTGTGTGTGTATCTATATGTATATAATGTGTGTAACATTTATATATTATATATAACATTTTCCTCCATTTTGTATAGGATAAAAGTAAATTCTTTTTCCATTGCCAAAATAATCTTTTCCTCTCTCTCTTTATAAATATATATATATATATATATATATATATATATAGTTAGTATAGCATAGACATAGAGTCAATGGTGCTTAGTGACTCGGTTTCTTGTCTATGCGATCATCAACTTAGATATATATGCTCTATCACTGATACTTAACACCCTTTATTTATAAGCAAACTATATCACTAATATATATATATATATATATATATATATATATATATATATAACAAAAAGTGATGAGATAAACAGGAATATTTCTATGTTATTTATTTTTTAATAGTTCTCTACTGGTTTCGATCTCAGGTCATCATCAGGAGAAAATATGAGAAAAAAAATGACAAGTCACAAAAAATTATTTTTTTAAATGTACATTCTAACATGGCCAATCCATTTGTTTATTGGAAACCATTTTCTGGTTAAATTCATCTGGATTGTTCTGTTACTATATGTCTAAATGTACTGGCACTTTATCAAAGCAAAAGGAAAATAAACAAGAAGAAAATTGAAGAGATTATTAACTAACCTTCCCTGCTTAATTCCTGTTTAAAGGCTGTCTATGTTATTAATATATTAAATGTCTTAAGAATTGTTATATTACTATCATCAAGGCTACGCTAAACAATGATGGTGGTTATTTCCTAAGATACAAATTAAAATTTATATATATATATAGATAATGTGTGCAATAGTTCTATAACATTATTAGTATATGCAATAATTCCTGACAACTGATAATGTAAAGTCCATTAGTAATTATGTTAGCATGCATTAACTTTTAACTACTGACAAATTCAGTGTAAACTTACACAAATTTGTGATTGAAAATAACGAAATTTGGTGAATAAATAATCAAATTCCACTTTTAAGTTGTAATGTTATTATACTGATTATCATCCATTCATAAAACTATGAATTACCTCTGAAGCTGTATTTACCAACACAGAAATGAATAGTGAATAAAACATTGATTTTCTTCAAAATAGTCCTCATGGCATTCAGCACATTTATTTTCAGTTTCGGAATCAAGAAAAAGTTTGGTTTCTTTTGTTTCAATGATATATCAACCTTAATGGCTTATTTAATGGTGAAGTCATGCAGAAGAACAATAGTGGGACCATTTAACCCATAGCTGGGAGGATGAGGGGCTTCATACCTTTCCCAAGGGTATTAGTACATAACTGAATGTAATAGCATGACTGGAGTTTAAACTCACTATGATGTTGCAGTTGTGCACGTTAGCCACTACACTATAGGGACTTCCCCTGCGGGACGGCTAGGCAGTTTAGTTTTTTTTAATTCTTTCTCCAGTTGTATTGTTGATTTTAATTATTGAAAGTTGGAAGGAAAAATTTAGACTCAACTTTTTATCTCGTTTTATTATTTTACTTCATTGAAACTGTTCAATTCTTACTACAATGTAACATTCCAGCACATTAACCATTACACTACTGGGACTCCCCTCTCATTAAAAAAATATCACATAGAGAAATCTAGTAAGGGTGCTGCACTTGTGCCATCCTGTGTGACCATTTTAAGTATTTAAGTCTCTTATTGGTAAATCCAATAGTTGAAAAGGGTGTAATCTCAGTAGTAGACAGTCTGTTGTATTCCTTGAAATCCTTGTTAGAACAAGAGTGTACTCATTGTAACAGATAATCTAGTTGGTAATTGATTTCAGAACAATACCAATGACCTTAAATGTTGTTTTTTCATTGGTCAATGCTTGCTGCTGATTTTGGTAAATTCCATAAATATAAGTGTCAATTTTGCATACACTTCATACCCTAGATAGTCCAACAAGATTTTTTTTAAATATTAGTGTCTTCATAATTTATTTTTTAGACAATTATTGACTAATCTTGATTGCATTCTAGAAATCTTCATGTTATTATATAAATTGATCAGCACTAATCTACAATTAAAACTTCAGTTTTAATCATTTTTTATCAAATCTCATTTCTGTATTTATTGTGTCACTATATAATTAATCATTGGATGGAATAAAAATTTGATAAAACCTAACAGAATTATTGTAAGTTATTCAAATATCTTTTGATTATCTATGGTTTACTGAAAGATAAGTCTTCTCAAAAAGATACTTTTACACTTAAACTTATAGAGATTAATGGATATAACTTCACCATTTTTAATAGATGGAATAGGCTTATTTTCCAGTGCCAAAACTATATATATATATATATATATATATGTGTGTGTGTGTGTGTGTACTCAGCCCTCCACACAAACAGGATGTGACACAAGGTCAATTTATTAAGCGAAGTTTAATAGGTTTGAATTCAGAGTTTTCCTTCTCCTAGACCGATTGCCTAACCAAGTCTAAAGGGCCCAGTCTGCCCTACTATTTACCCATAGCTAAAGGGAGAGTAGGATTCATACCTTTCCCAAGGTTATTAGCGCTAAGTGAGATGCAATTGCTATGTCCAGGATTTGAGGACTGGGCGACAAGTCCATTTCCCATGTCTTTAATCATGACACCACATGCTATATATATATATATATATATATATATTACTTAGCCAACTCCTTTGCACAAGTATGATGTGACACAGGTTCAATTTCTTAAGCAGAGTTTGACAGATTTGAAACCAGAGTTTACCTTTTCCTAGACTGGTTGCCTATCAAAGATTGAAGAACCCAGATTGCCCTACTATTTTATCCATAGAATAGGAGAATATTTGGATGCATACATTTCCGAAGGGTATTAGCACTAAGGGAAATGCAAGCAGCCTCATCCAGGATTAGAACTTGTCTCAATATATATTTGTGTATACATTTTTTGTAAAAAAAAATACATATATGTGTGTGTGTGTTTAGAAATGAGTGAGAGTGAAAAATAGAAATATATATATATATATATATATATAGTCAGAGGGAGTGATAAAAATACCTCCTATATTTCAAACTATCACCTGTTTGGTGTAAATTAACTTAGGCAAGTGATAATGGTAGCTCCATCTAGCTAATACCTTACTATTTTCTTTTTAACATATAATTTGTTATGATCACATATTGGAATGGTATACAGCAAAGCTGAAATGTTTCTTAAGACTGGGGAATCTGAACAGAGACATTTTTGTGCTCATTTCCCATTATGTGGGAATGATGCTGTTCTTGATAGAAAATCAATTCTGCTGTGGGTTGAAAATACTATCCAGAACAGCATCATTTCCACATAACATGATATGAGTACAAAAAGTTCTGTGTAGCAATTACAGATTCACTAGTCTTAAAAAAACTTTTCAACAACAATCACACACTGTGCACCAGTCCAAGCCATGATCTTAACTAATCATATCTGACAAGAAATAGTAAGATATTAGTTAGATTGAGCTATCATTGCCACCTTTCTAAGTTCACTTGCACCACACAGGTTACAGTTTAAAATGTGGGAGATATTTCTGTAAAACCCTGTATATATATATATATATATATATATATATATAGTCATTGTAGAATACTCATACTAGTTCCAATTACCTTCAAATTGGTAAGAAAAGGCAGCAAGTAGTCGTAACTGAATACAAATCCATCTTGCTGCAATACTACTGCAAAATGCCTGGTTATTTATGAAGCCTCATAACATCATAGAAATCAAGCAGCCAATCAGGACTCAGGGAATGGAACCACCCAAATGCAAGAATGGACTATTCTTGTTTTCAATAAGTCCTAACTGTCTTGGCACTGGTTCAGTTGTGCTTAGCTAGTTGCTGTTGTTCAAACCAACAGTACACTAACTCACTTCAACTGTCATCCACTGATAGTCCTATTTTGATGTATCACATCTCCTCAGTGCAACTAGACTTCTTAGGCAACATCCAGATGGGATCGAAACCCAACTAATTTTTCATCTGTCAGAGTCCCTAACCACTAGGCTATCAGTACACCCACTAGCAGGAGAGAATTTTACTGATAAATACATATGTATATACATAAAAGCTGCCTGAGAGAACAATCCATTTTTTAGGAGAGCCTTGCAGTTTAAGTGTAATCGGCAGCCAGCAGCAAATTTCCCTTCAGTCTTCCACAGACAGTTCTTTTTCAACATATCATTTTCCCTCAGTGCAGCTAAACTTAGCTGTCTACCTCCAGCCAGGATAAAAAACCGACCAATTTTTCATCAGTCAGAGTCCCTAACCCCCCCCCCCCGGCTATCAGCACACGCACTAGCGGGGAGAGAGAATTTTTACTGATAAATACATACATATGTATATGCATAAAGGAAGTATTTGAACAGTTTGGTTCTTATTGCTTGATTGGCTTTTTTCTACAAACAGATCTTTAAACCAAACTATCTTTCTACCAAGAATGATTTTCTATCTCTTTCTGTTGACATTAAACAACCCACAGTGGTTGATGTGCTGTACAACAAAACAAGCCTAATTGCCTGATTGTAAGAATTAAAAACAGGAACATTATACCAGAAGAGACACATTTCAGTTTTAACAGATGGCTCTCACTGGATTTAGAGTGACAGTAAGTCTCCTCAGATCTCAAGGACTCTTCTAAGTATTCTAGCTAATTTTAACATTATTATTATTATTATTAGTAGTAGTAGTAGTAGTAGTAGTAGTAGTATTAATCATTATTATTAGTAGTATCATTATCATTATTATTATTATTGAGTATTTCACACCTGCCAAAGCTGGTGGTTCAGTGGAGGCTGAGTGACAGCAAGTCTCCTCAGGTTTCCAGGACTCTTCTGAGTATTCTAGCTGATCCCAATAGTGCTGTAGTTTGGATGGTCTTGATTCTTCTATTATTATTATTTTACTCCTTGTGAGTTTTTCTTATGCATAGTAACTGGTAGTTTTTCACTGAAGGTCTCCATGACTCGTTTCTTTAGGTCTCCATGATTCGTTTCTTCATCTAATTTCCCCCATTCTCTTTTCCAGGCATTTTGGGGCCGTTCTGGAGGCTACTACTACTATTATTATTATTATTATTATTGATAAGGAATGTATTAAGTCAGTAATAGTTAAACTGAACTCCATGATTCGCGTTGGATATGAAATTTTCTCAGCTACTATTCATCTTGATTCTGAAAGAACTTACTAGATGAAACCTTTATCCAGTTATGTTTCAAGAAGATTGATGAATTTTTAATTTCTGCAGTCAATCAGCTTTGTGTCAAAAATGGCAATGACCCTAAAGGAGGACTTTGCAATGTTGTTAAATGGATTGACGTCTTTTTTTATTTATAAGAAGAGATGATTTTTGATGTCTTCATTTTCCTTTGCTATTGTCCATTGAGTAAGTAAAAATAGAATAAAACTGTCTTCTTTAGTGGTTTTGCATTGTTCCATCACTTGAGTAATATAGGCTGCTAAGTTCGGCCATTTTTTTTTTCTCTCTTCGTGATTCCTGGTTTTCATCCAAGAATTTCATCTTACCATTAACTAGCATGGGTACCTGGCATTGCATAGTAAATGAAATAATTCTATATATTCTAGGAAGAATTCTGTAAATACAGAAATATGAATAAGATATGAATTCATGACAAAAAGAGCTTTTAGCAGTAAGACAAAATTTTGAGTAATTTCTAAGAGCTTCTTTTCTAGATAATATTTCTTGTTTGGTTTTGGTTTCTTTGTTTAATGACACATTAACTATAATGGATTATTTAATGCCAAAGCCATCCTTGTATAGCTTGTGGATGAGGAGGTTCATACCTTCCCAAATGGATGTTAATAACAGTTGTAACCCGAGTATCATAGGTAACAGAGAAATAATGAAGAAACACAAGTATTAAGGATAGAGAAAAAATGTTTACTAAAGCAAAGATACAAGGTGAACAGAGTAATTAGCAATTGCTAAGTTGAATTAACAAGTCCCATGAGATCTTGTTTCTCTTTTCTGAAGTTGTGTCAGACATTATTTATAGGAAAAACATACAATTCCATTCTCATTGACCGTATCTATATACTATAACATGTAATTGTATTTATATATACAACAAAATAGTGGTTTACAGTGTGAACAGGAAGACTAATTTGCATATTGATATTAAAAATTTGATTTCAATAAATATGTGCTTAGTATTATTGATTTCTAATTGTTTGCTTTTATCAATAGATAATGAGCAAAAATCTTGGAAATAAATCTTAAAAGAAATCCATTAACAAGAAGAAATAACTGTAATTTTATTCTGTACTTCCTATTTTAACTAAATAGTTAGATTAGCAAAATTTGGCAATAAAAGATGGGAGTGATGGAAGAGTAAGTTTCAGTTGTTCGATTTTTCAATTATACCCTTCTTTGTTTCAAATCTTTTTATCTGCATTATTTACTTTTGTTAGTCTTTCTAATTGAACATAATATTTTATTACATTAAAACTTGAATACTTGCACCCGGTGGAGGGTGCATATATCTGCTAGTAACAATAAAGATGACAGCAATCCAAAATATCTAAACAATACAAATAAATCAAACTATGGAAGACAGACAGGCAAATCAATTTTGAATATAGATGTAAATGTAGTAGCAATCATCATCATGTTGTGCTAGTAACATAGATATCCAAGACAAACTCTCGAAAACCATCCCTATCGTTCATTGCTCTGGGCAGGTCCTCTGCACAGTATCTAGTATCCATGCAGAGCTGGTCAATGTAGGTTTTTGCTGAGCAGCCCACACTGGCATGCCCATGTGTTGGTTTCCATAAGAGAACATCACTTATGAGTTTTTCCCCTTTTCTCCAGCAGTGCTCCACATGTCTTGTTCATCTCACTCAGATGGTTTGTGAGATAAGTGCAAGTGTCCATACAGCTGCTTTCTTGTTGGATGTTGTTTGCACAATTTGTGTAATATCATGCACAGCATTCTTGTGTAGCTCCCTTCTTATTCTTTAGGCACTTTGTTTGGGTCCAAGTGGTGCAGCCATACAATAGCACTGATATAACTATAGCTTGGAAGAATTGTTGCTTTAACTTGTTAGTGGTAAGCATATAGATACTTTCTTGTAGGGTGCTATTTCCATGATTTGTTTAATATCATGCACGGCATTCTTGCACAGTTCCCATCCTTTGTTAGGGTCCAAGTGGTGCAGCCATACAATAGCACTGATACAACTATAGCTTGGAAGAATTGTTGCTTTAACTTGTTAGTGGTAAGCATATAGATACTTTCTTGTAGGGTGCTATTTCCATGATTTGTTTAATATCATGCACGGCATTCTTGCACAGTTCCCATCCTTTGTTAGGGTCCAAGTGGTGCAGCCATACAATAGCACTGATACAACTATAGCTTGGAAGAATTGTTGCTTTAACTTGTTAGTGGTAAGCATATAGATACTTTCTTGTAGGGTGCTATTTCCATGATTTGTTTATATCATGCACGGCATTCTTGCACAGTTTCCATCCTTTGTTAGGGTCCAAGTGGTGCAGCCATACAATAGCACTGATACAACTATAGCTTGGAAGAATTGTTGCTTTAACATGTTAGTGGTAAGCATATAGATACTTTCTTGTAGGGTGCTATTTCCATGATTTGTTTAATATCATGCACGCCATTCTTGCACAGTTTCCATCCTTTGTTAGGGTCCAAGTGGTGCAGCCATACAATAGCACTGATACAACTATAGCTTGGAAGAATTGTTGCTTTAACTTGTTAGTGGTAAGCATATAGATACTTCTTGTAGGGTGCTATTTCCATGATTTGTTTATATCATGCACGGCATTCTTGCACAGTTCCCATCCTTTGTTAGGGTCCAAGTGGTGCAGCCATACAATAGCACTGATACAACTATAGCTTGGAAGAATTGTTGCTTTAACTTGTTAGTGGTAAGCATATAGATACTTTCTTGTAGGGTGCTATTTCCATGATTTGTTTAATATCATGCACGGCATTCTTGCACAGTTCCCATCCTTTGTTAGGGTCCAAGTGGTGCAGCCATACAATAGCACTGATACAACTATAGCTTGGAAGAATTGTTGCTTTAACTTGTTAGTGGTAAGCATATAGATACTTTCTTGTAGGGTGCTTTTTTCCATGATTTGTTTAATATCATGCACGGCATTCTTGCACAGTTTCCATCCTTTGTTAGGGTCCAAGTGGTGCAGCCATACAATAGCACTGATACAACTATAGCTTGGAAGAATTGTTGCTTTAACTTGTTAGTGGTAAGCATATAGATACTTTCTTGTAGGGTGCTATTTCCATGATTTGTTTAATATCATGCACGGCATTCTTGCACAGTTTCCATCCTTTGTTAGGGTCCAAGTGGTGCAGCCATACAATAGCACTGATACAACTATAGCTTGGAAGAATTGTTGCTTTAACTTGTTAGTGGTAAGCATATAGATACTTTCTTGTAGGGTGCTATTTCCATGATTTGTTTAATATCATGCACGGCATTCTTGCACAGTTTCCATCCTTTGTTAGGGTCCAAGTGGTGCAGCCATACAATAGCACTGATACAACTATAGCTTGGAAGAATTGTTGCTTTAACTTGTTAGTGGTAAGCATATAGATACTTTCTTGTAGGGTGCTATTTCCATGATTTCTTTAATATCATGCACGGTATTCTTGCACAGTTCCCATCCTTTGTTAGGGTCCAAGTGGTGCAGCCATACAATAGCACTGATACAACTATAGCTTGGAAGAATTGTTGCTTTAACTTGTTAGTGGTAAGCATATAGATACTTTCTTGTAGGGTGCTATTTCCATGATTTGTTTAATATCATGCACGGCATTCTTGCACAGTTCCCATCCTTTGTTAGGGTCCAAGTGGTGCAGCCATACAATAGCACTGATACAACTATAGCTTGGAAGAATTGTTGCTTTAACTTGTTAGTGGTAAGCATATAGATACTTTCTTGTAGGGTGCTATTTCCATGATTTGTTTAATATCATGCACGGCATTCTTGCACAGTTTCCATCCTTTGTTAGGGTCCAAGTGGTGCAGCCATACAATAGCACTGATAGAACTATAGCTTGGAAGAATTGCTGCATTAACGTGTTAGTGGTAAGCATATAGATACTTTCTTGTAGGGTGCTATTTCCATGATTTGTTTAATATCATGCACGGCATTCTTGCACAGTTTCCATCCTTTGTTAGGGTCCAAGTGGTGCAGCCATACAATAGCACTGATACAACTATAGCTTGGAAGAATTGTTGCTTTAACATGTTAGTGGTAAGCATATAGATACTTTCTTGTAGGGTGCTATTTCCATGATTTGTTTAATATCATGCACGCCATTCTTGCACAGTTTCCATCCTTTGTTAGGGTCCAAGTGGTGCAGCCATACAATAGCACTGATACAACTATAGCTTGGAAGAATTGTTGCTTTAACTTGTTAGTGGTAAGCATATAGATACTTTCTTGTAGGGTGCTATTTCCATGATTTGTTTAATATCATGCACGGCATTCTTGCACAGTTCCCATCCTTTGTTAGGGTCCAAGTGGTGCAGCCATACAATAGCACTGATACAACTATAGCTTGGAAGAATTGTTGCTTTAACTTGTTAGTGGTAAGCATATAGATACTTTCTTGTAGGGTGCTATTTCCATGATTTGTTTAATATCATGCACGGCATTCTTGCACAGTTCCCATCCTTTGTTAGGGTCCAAGTGGTGCAGCCATACAATAGCACTGATACAACTATAGCTTGGAAGAATTGTTGCTTTAACTTGTTAGTGGTAAGCATATAGATACTTTCTTGTAGGGTGCTTTTTTCCATGATTTGTTTAATATCATGCACGGCATTCTTGCACAGTTTCCATCCTTTGTTAGGGTCCAAGTGGTGCAGCCATACAATAGCACTGATACAACTATAGCTTGGAAGAATTGTTGCTTTAACTTGTTAGTGGTAAGCATATAGATACTTTCTTGTAGGGTGCTATTTCCATGATTTGTTTAATATCATGCACGGCATTCTTGCACAGTTTCCATCCTTTGTTAGGGTCCAAGTGGTGCAGCCATACAATAGCACTGATACAACTATAGCTTGGAAGAATTGTTGCTTTAACTTGTTAGTGGTAAGCATATAGATACTTTCTTGTAGGGTGCTATTTCCATGATTTGTTTAATATCATGCACGGCATTCTTGCACAGTTTCCATCCTTTGTTAGGGTCCAAGTGGTGCAGCCATACAATAGCACTGATACAACTATAGCTTGGAAGAATTGTTGCTTTAACTTGTTAGTGGTAAGCATATAGATACTTTCTTGTAGGGTGCTATTTCCATGATTTCTTTAATATCATGCACGGTATTCTTGCACAGTTCCCATCCTTTGTTAGGGTCCAAGTGGTGCAGCCATACAATAGCACTGATACAACTATAGCTTGGAAGAATTGTTGCTTTAACTTGTTAGTGGTAAGCATATAGATACTTTCTTGTAGGGTGCTATTTCCATGATTTGTTTAATATCATGCACGGCATTCTTGCACAGTTCCCATCCTTTGTTAGGGTCCAAGTGGTGCAGCCATACAATAGCACTGATACAACTATAGCTTGGAAGAATTGTTGCTTTAACTTGTTAGTGGTAAGCATATAGATACTTTCTTGTAGGGTGCTATTTCCATGATTTGTTTAATATCATGCACGGCATTCTTGCACAGTTTCCATCCTTTGTTAGGGTCCAAGTGGTGCAGCCATACAATAGCACTGATAGAACTATAGCTTGGAAGAATTGCTGCATTAACGTGTTAGTGGTAAGCATATAGATACTTTCTTGTAGGGTGCTATTTCCATGATTTGTTTAATATCATGCACGGCATTCTTGCACAGTTTCCATCCTTTGTTAGGGTCCAAGTGGTGCAGCCATACAATAGCACTGATACAACTATAGCTTGGAAGAATTGTTGCTTTAACTTGTTAGTGGTAAGCATATAGATACTTTCTTGTAGGGTGCTATTTCCATGATTTGTTTAATATCATGCACGCATTCTTGCACAGTTCCCATCCTTTGTTAGGGTCCAAGTGGTGCAGCCATACAATAGCACTGATACAACTATAGCTTGGAAGAATTGTTGCTTTAACTTGTTAGTGGTAAGCATATAGATACTTTCTTGTAGGGTGCTATTTCCATGATTTGTTTAATATCATGCACGGCATTCTTGCACAGTTTCCATCCTTTGTTAGGGTCCAAGTGGTGCAGCCATACAATAGCACTGATACAACTATAGCTTGGAAGAATTGTTGCTTTAACTTGTTAGTGGTAAGCATATAGATACTTTCTTGTAGGGTGCTATTTCCATGATTTGTTTAATATCATGCACGGCATTCTTGCACAGTTTCCATCCTTTGTTAGGGTCCAAGTGGTGCAGCCATACAATAGCACTGATACAACTATAGCTTGGAAGAATTGTTGCTTTAACTTGTTGTAGTGTAAGCATATAGATACTTTCTTGTAGGGTGCTATTTCCATGATTTGTTTAATATCATGCACAGCATTCTTGCACAGTTCCCATCCTTTGTTAGGGTCCAAGTGGTGCAGCCATACAATAGCACTGATACAACTATAGCTTGGAAGAATTGTTGCTTTAACTTGTTAGTGGTAAGCATATAGATACTTTCTTGTAGGTGCTATTTCCATGATTTGTTTAATATCATGCACGGCATTCTTGCACAGTTCCCATCCTTTGTTAGGGTCCAAGTGGTGCAGCCATACAATAGCACTGATACAACTATAGCTTGGAAGAATTGTTGCTTTAACTTGTTAGTGGTAAGCATATAGATACTTTCTTGTAGGGTGCTATTTCCATGATTTGTTTAATATCATGCACGGCATTCTTGCACAGTTCCCATCCTGTGTTAGGGTCCAAGTGGTGCAGCCATACAATAGCACTGATACAACTATAGCTTGGAAGAATTGTTGCTTTAACTTGTTAGTGGTAAGCATATAGATACTTTCTTGTAGGGTGCTATTTCCATGATTTCTTTAATATCATGCACGGCATTCTTGCACAGTTCCCATCCTTTGTTAGGGTCCAAGTGGTGCAGCCATACAATAGCACTGATACAACTATAGCTTGGAAGAATTGCTGCATTAACTTGTTAGTGGTAAGCATATAGATACTTTCTTGTAGGGTGCTATTTCCATGATTTGTTTAATATCATGCACGGCATTCTTGCACAGTTTCCATCCTTTTTAGGGTCCAAGTGGTGCAGCCATACAATAGCACTGATACAACTATAGCTTGGAAGAATTGTTGCTTTAACTTGTTAGTGGTAAAGCATATAGATACTTTCTTGTAGGGTGCTATTTCCATGATTTGTTTAATATCATGCACGGCATTCTTGCACAGTTCCCATCCTTTGTTAGGGTCCAAGTGGTGCAGCCATACAATAGCACTGATACAACTATAGCTTGGAAGAATTGTTGCTTTAACTTGTTAGTGGTAAGCATATAGATACTTTCTTGTAGGGTGCTATTTCCATGATTTCTTTAATATCATGCACGGCATTCTTGCACAGTTCCCATCCTTTGTTAGGGTCCAAGTGGTGCAGCCATACAATAGCACTGATACAACTATAGCTTGGAAGAATTGTTGCTTTAACTTGTTAGTGGTAAGCATATAGATACTTTCTTGTAGGGTGCTATTTCCATGATTTCTTTAATATCATGCACGGCATTCTTGCACAGTTTCCATCCTTTGTTAGGGTCCAAGTGGTGCAGCCATACAATAGCACTGATACAACTATAGCTTGGAAGAATTGTTGCTTTAACTTGTTAGTGGTAAGCATATAGATACTTTCTTGTAGGGTGCTATTTCCATGATTTGTTTTAATATCATGCACGGCATTCTTGCACAGTTTCCATCCTTTGTTAGGGTCCAAGTGGTGCAGCCATACAATAGCACTGATACAACTATAGCTTGGAAGAATTGCTGCATTAACTTGTTAGTGGTAAGCATATAGATACTTTCTTGTAGGGTGCTATTTCCATGATTTGTTTAATATCATGCACGGCATTCTTGCACAGTTCCCATCCTTTGTTAGGGTCCAAGTGGTGCAGCCATACAATAGCACTGATACAACTATAGCTTGGAAGAATTGCTGCATTAACTTGTTAGTGGTAAGCATATAGATACTTTCTTGTAGGGTGCTATTTCCATGATTTGTTTAATATCATGCACAGCATTCTTGCACAGTTCCCATCCTTTGTTAGGGTCCAAGTGGTGCAGCCATACAATAGCACTGATACAACTATAGCTTGGAAGAATTGTTTGCTTTAAACTTGTTAGTGGTAAGCATATAGATACTTTCTTGTAGGGTGCTATTTCCATGATTTGTTTAATATCATGCACGGCATTCTTGCACAGTTCCCATCCTTTGTTAGGGTCCAAGTGGTGCAGCCATACAATAGCACTGATACAACTATAGCTTGGAAGAATTGTTGCTTTAACTTGTTAGTGGTAAGCATATAGATACTTTCTTGTAGGGTGCTATTTCCATGATTTGTTTAATATCATGCACGGCATTCTTGCACAGTTCCCATCCTTTGTTAGGGTCCAAGTGGTGCAGCATACAATAGCACTGATACAACTATAGCTTGGAAGAATTGTTTGCTTTAACTTGTTAGTGTAAGCATATAGATACTTTCTTGTAGGGTGCTATTCCATGATTTGTTTAATATCATGGCACGGCACAGCACAGTTCCCATCCTTTGTTAGGGTCCAAGTGGTGCAGCCATACAATAGCACTGATACAACTATGGCTTGAAGAATTGTCGCTTTAACTTGTCAGTGAGATCGGATTTCCATATAACTGATAATCTGTCTATGGCAGACCATGCCTTCCCTAAAAGTGGATAAACAAAAGTAGTGATAAAGTAAGTAAAGTATTTGGAGTGGCCTTTTATTGGTAATCAGCCGGACAGAGGAAGTCTATCCCCTTTTTGCTAGTGCTAGATCAGGAAGATTTTTTTTTGATGAGGTGGAGCGCCACACCTACCGTCAGCTTATAAGATTACCCAATCTGTGCTACTCATATGCTGAGTTGAGGAGGACCGGTATAGGACCCGGAACCTAGCAATTCCTTGGTGGGTGCTCTACCGACAGTAATATCCTAACAAAATCTGCATGATATTGCATTATGATCTTCAGCCAGTCCTTCTTACATTTATTCTGCCATTATTTTTGTATAATGCAGTCGGCTGCAACTCAGTCATCCATCTGCATCTGTCTTTTATTGCCACCTGGAGACATTTGCATCCTCTGGCCATTCCATCCAATTTTACAAAACAATCAGAATCCCATCTCCTGTAAATAACAAAATCCCTGAAAAATGGAAAAATCATGTCAAACCACCCCATGCACGAACTTGATAATAAACCCCAGATGGCTATTTCTGCTTTCAAAAATCTGCAATCTCATCTCCCTGTCTGTCGTTGTATTCATGGGTTCCCGCTTTTAGCTGGTTGGGATATAACCATTGTGCCGCAAGGTGTTACTTAACAACATTGATATTGGGTGTTATTCATAGTTCCATTATGCATCTCATTTCCTCAATGGTATAATCTTTATAGAATCTATTTTTGCTGTTGCTTTGATCATTGTGATCATTCATTATACTTGCAATCTCTTCAGGAAGATGAAGTCTGCTACTGCTGCTGATGATGATAATTTAAGGGCATTTATATCAGAGTCATAGTTAGCATGTTTCTACATCTGCATCCAAATATTTACAGAACCAGTAATATGAGCTAGCATTCTTATTATAATGGAGTTTATGTAACTATCTGTCTGTAACTAAAACTACATTGCCACTGATATTACAATTTCCTTAGTTATATTCTCAACAATTATATATTATATATTATCACCAATCTTAATTAGCATCTTATTTATTAACAATTTCTCGGTAAAAATCTTGTTGAGTTAGATTTGCTGCAAAACCTCCCATATTATAAATGCATTTTAAGTCCGGAAATATGTGTTATATATCTCTAAGAAATAAAAATTTACATTGTATATAGTGGGAATGATTTGCATAATTATTTTGACAAAACTGGGTTTAATAAATAATTAGTCCCATTTATGGGTTAAATAGAAAAATGCATTTATAAAAAAAATTGTATTATCCAATAAGAATTGATTTATTTCAAAACTTTATCGGCATTAAATGACCCATTGAGGTTGATATGCCGTAAAACAAAACAAAACAAACAAAAATAAATAATTATTTGCTATTACTGATACTATCATACTATTCTCAAGCATATTAAAAGCAATTTTATATAAAATTTGATATAGAAATCAATTAACATATCATCAAAATAAGTTCAATATTTTTATATTTATTCTTATTTAATTTTGCTAGTCTTTCTAATTTGATATATTTTATTACATTAACACTTAAATTGTTGGAATATTTTGTGATATAAGATGTGCTCTAATTACCCACCTGGATTTATAGACTAGCCAAGGTCACGTGATTGACTCATGATTACCAGAGTAACCAAAGGATTCATTATCGAAGGACTCTTTACCAAGAACTGAGAACTCTTTACCAGAGTAACCAAAGGATTCATTATCGAAGGACTCTTTACCAAGAACTGAGAACTCTTTACCAGAGTAACCAAAGGATTCATTATCAAAAGACTCTTTACCAAGAACTGAGAACTCTTTACCAGAGTAACCAAAGGATTCATTATCAAGGGACTCTTTATCAAGGATCCAAATCTACTGGATAAGCGCTTCTGCTTTAAGGCCAAAGAATGGCCTTTAAAAACGTAACATAAATACTTGGGCTCAGGGATCTCATACTTTTCGTTAACACCCCTGCCATCTTTTGTCTTTTTTATGAACTAACCATGACACTGGTACTTGATCCATTTCTAATAGGAAACCAGTTTAATGAAATATTTTGTATAGATATGGGGGAAATTTAGTAGGCAAAGAATTAAGGAATATGAATATTTTCATGGGTACCATTTTATTCAGAAATTTGTTCAAATCAGCATGCAGTGTTCTTTTGTAGTTCCCATCTTGTTTTTCTCAAAGTGGTGCTGCCATTCAGTAGTACTGTTACACCTACAGCTTTTATCTTATCAAATCAGATTTCTATTTGATCAATAATATGTCAATAGCAATTCATGCCTTTCCTATGTGTCTATTAACATTGATTTCTGTAGATGTGATATTGCTACCTAGGTATGTGAACTGGTATCCCAATTCATGTGTAACTGAAATCCAAAAGAGCAGCTGCTTGACTACATCTGATTGGAGCCTGAACAAATCCTATCATAAAGAAGGAAAGTCATCTTTAAAAAAATGAAAACCTGCTCATATCTTTCTCATCCACATCATCTTGTGCTTCTTGATATAGATAACCAATTCCATTGGGTGCATGCATCTGCGGATACACCTGAGATAATTTGTCTGATGCTGAACTGGATAGGTTTTCAGGCTCTTTGTCTTTTCAGAAAACAATTCTCTGACTTTTTTTTATTTTTATCTTTAGCTACAGGTAACCAAATATACTTTCCTCCATCTTAGCTTATACTTTTTTTCTGGTCTTTTCTGAAATGACTGACAGTAGTTGGTTGGTTAGTTGGATTTTACAGCATGTCAACCCTTGTTGGGTTATTTTATGCTGAAGATATTTTGTTTTATTCATTCTTGATGGGTGTTCAACATTTTTTTTACAAAGTAATTTTTTTTTAAAACTCACTTCTATTTAACCCATAGATGGGACCCTAACGATTGATAGTTGATATGCCATTGAAATCCATGAACCAATCAACCAACCAACCGTGTCTACCCCAATTTTAAATGATGGCCCTTTAAATAATACTATTTGGTCAAAATTATTTATCTGAATTTTTTAGATGAGGGTTGATAATTTGTATTACTTGTATTATTCAGATTATTGTTCTCATTTTTATTCTTATATACACATTTTGGCCAGTGGGCCCTCCAGCCTTCTTCAGATATTTCTTGTCAAACTCAGGAACCTTCTCTTTGAACTATGGAACCTTGCCAAACTCAGGAGACTTCATGGAATTTTGAACCGAACCCTTAATTAACTGTTTGCATTCCATTAACCATGACCCGGTACAATTATTAAGCTATGTTAAGTATTCTATGTTATTATCCCCCTTGGTCTGGATTGAACCTGCAACCTAGAGATGATTGTCACTTAGAACTGTATTAACAACCCTTATATCCATTGCACCATGTGTCCAACAGTTGGTTTTGAAGGCTTTCAAGTTTTTGACAAGAAACACCTGAAGAACCTTGGAAGGCACATCATCCAAAATGTGTATTTAACGATAAAGATGATAACAATAGTCCAAATAATACAAATTGGCCAAAATGATTACAATTTTGTGGGTAAGTTTTCATGCATCTACTGTATTTAGCAGATATTGCATCCTGGCATTACCATTTATTCTATAGAAATCTCTAAAAGAAAAAACATAATTAATTTCCAGTGTAACTTCAAAATGTGCTTAGAGCAATTCTTTTCTCAGAAACATAAATATTCGGAAAGTATAGAATTATAAAGTTGCCTGAAAGATGTCAAAGATAATGGAACAAATCAGTGTGTATGTTATTCAATGAAGATAATGTCAAAAATAGTTGAAAAAAAAAGAAAGTCTTTTGTTTTTACTTAATAAGTGAAACAAACCTTTTAGACATTTATATACCAAGATATGGAATGATATTTTTAGATTAACCAACAGATCACTTTCTCCAAATTTTTTTTTCTATTATAGTCATTTACCAGCAACAAGACTGTATAAAGATGACTAGCAGTGGGACTTGGTGTTGTATTTAGTCCATCTTTAGGGAATAAGTGAAAAAGAAATATTAAAGCCTTTATTCAGTTTTAAATGGGGTTCTTGCCTTACCTTATTGAATTCATAAAATCATAAAAAGGTTTAAATGCACGAAGATAGTTGGATAGATAGATATGAACAGATTTAGATAGATAGATGGATTGATATGAACAAATGGAGATAGATTGATATGAACAGACTGATATGAACAGAGATAGATAGATACGAACCGATAGGAACTGTCTGAGATAAATATTAACAGATAGACATATATGAACAGACTGATATAAATCGATAGCTATGACCATACTGAGATAGATAGATGGGGAGATATGAATAGACTGAAATAGGTTGATAGATAGGAAGAGATGTAGATTGATAGGTAAGAACTGACTTAGATAGCTCTAAAAAGATAGATAAGTATAACTCAATTATTATTCACCCTCTTGATATATTAGAACATTACAATATAGACTTTACAAAGAAAAATATAAAAGTGAGTATAATTATTGATTCATATGTGTTGTGTATATATTAGCATTATTGATTATATTAATTGATTAATGGTATACACAAGAATAGATCAATAAGTTCATAGCCTGACATCATAGCTGCATTTTATCTGTAAATTTTACTGTATAATTAATGTATTTTGATCTAACAGAAAAGTTTTATGTTTATTGCATTGACAAGAAATGAATCCAACTACCCTCCCTCCAGCTATGTGTACATAGCAGAGCAGACTGAGCTCTTTGACCTTGATATGGCAACTCTGTTTAGGAGAAGCAAACTTCTGAATTAAAATCAGCTTTGCTGAAAAATTGATCTTGTGCCACATCCTGACTATTGCAGAGGTGTTGGGTACATACATATAAGTAAAGACTGATGGTATGATAGTTTGAGTTGTAGGAAATGAACTCATCGACCCAAGTTCAAATTCTGGACAAGGCTGTTTGCATTTCACATAGCGCTAATACCCTTGGGAAAGGTATGCATCCAACTACTCTCCCTCCAGCTATGGGTAAACGGTATGGCAGACTGGGCTCTTTAACCAGTCTAGGAGAAGGAAAACTCTGAATTCAAACCTGTTAAACTCTGATTAAGAAATTGACCTAGTGTCACATCCTACTCATGTAGGGGGGTGAGATATATATATATATATATATATATAAGTAAATATTGAACAGTAAGACAAGATAATTCTCAAAAGAATTGACAGATGGATGTCTAGATAGACTAATATGTAAGAACAGAGATAGATGCATCGTCTTTGTAATATGACATATAGAATATAATGTATATGTGAAACTAAACACTCTGATATGAAATAGTCATTTTTATGAATTTTTATGTGTATTATTTGAAACATTTCCTTTCGAAAGATTATAATTTCCTTAGATTATTGTAAGCAGATCTGGCAAACTGATATTTAGTCATGTGTCTCCTCACTTTTCTCAATACTCTTCATATCTTAACTTGTTTATTGTTTTGTAGATTTTTAAAACATCTTTCTTATAATTGTTTGTTTCTTGTTTTGTTGCGATTTGGATGTAGTTCCCCATTGGCTTCATAGATTATGAGTCGTACTTGTTGTTTTTCTGAATTTTTTTTTCTTTTTAAACTCTTTGAAGGGAAAACTTGCCTGTTATCTATATATTAATACTCATGTTCCTTATTTGTGTGACTGTTATCATCTTGCAACACATACACACCAACTGCTCTTTATATATGTATAGATGATAGACTACTAACCTTGTGAAGCGTGAGACTTAGATATAGCAATCATGAAATTATGCAGGACATTTTTAAGTAGAATTTCAATGCTATTTCTATGTATATTTTAAATTTCTAATATCTTCAAATATAAATCATATCATCATAATTTTAGCACAAAAAGTAGGACCATTGATATTTAATGAGTATATATATTCACTTTATCATTATATTTAACTCTTAACGTCCTATACCACCTGGCCAGAAGTCACATTCGTTTTCCTAATCCGCACCAATAGCCTTGTTAAAATGTAATAATAAAGTGAATATATAATCTCATTAATATCAGGTTTCGCTACTTTTGATGGCTAGATTATGATGATATGATTTATAGTTTTGAAGATATTTAGAAATTTAAAATATACATAGAAAATAGCATTGAATTCTACTTACAAATGTCCTGCATAATTCATGATTTGCTATATCTAAGTCTCACGCTTCACAAGGTTAGTAGTCTATCATCTATACATATATAAAGAGCAGTTGGGTGTGTATGGTTGCAAGATGATAAAAGTCACACAAATAAGGAACATGAGTTTAAAATATATAGATAACAGGCAAGTTATCCTTCAAAGGAGTTTAAAAGAAAAAAAAATTCAGAAAAAACAACAAGTACGACTTCATATCTAATGAAGCCCAATGGGAACTACATCCAACGCAACAAAACAAGAAAACAAACAAATTATAAGGAAAGATGTTTTAAATCTACAAAACATAAACAAGTTAAGATATTGAAGAGTATTGAGAAAAGTGAGGAGACACATGACTAAATATCAGTTTGCCAGATCTGCTTACAATAATCTAAGGAAATTATAATTCTTTCGAAAGGAAATGTTTCAAATAATACACATAAAAATTCATAAAAATGACTATTTTCATATCAGAGTGTTTAGTTTCAGCATATACATTATATTCTATATGTCATATTACAAAGACGATGCATCTATCTCTGTTCTTACATATTAGTCTATCTAGACATCCTCTGTCAATTCTTTTGGATTATCTTGTCTTACTGTTCAATATTTACTTAATATAATATAATATAATTATATCTCCCCTACATGAGTAGGATGTGACACTAGGTCAATTTCTTAATCAGAGTTTAACAGGTTTGAATTCAGAGTTTTCCTTCTCCTAGACTGGTTAAAAGAGCCCAGTCTGCCATACCGTTTACCATAGCTGGAGGGAGAGTAGTTGGATGCATAACTTTCCAAGGGTATTAGCGCTATGTGAAAATGCAAACAGCCTTGTCCAGAATTTGAACTTGGGTCGATGAGTTCATTTCCTACAACTCAAACTATCATACCATCAGTCTTTACTTATATGTATGTACCCAACACCTCTGCAATAGTCAGGATGTGGCACAAGATCAATTTTCAGCAAAGCTGATTTTAATTCAGAAGTTTGCTTCTCCTAAACAGAGTTGCCATATCAAGTCAGGCTCAGTCTGCTCTGCTATGTACACATAGCTGGAGGGAGGGTAGTTGGATTCATTTCTTGTCAATGCAATAAACATAAAACTTTTCTGTTAGATCAAAATACATTAATTATACAGTAAAATTTACAGATAAAATGCAGCTATGATGTCAGGCTATGAACTTATTGATCTATTCTTGTGTATACCATTAATCAATTAATATAATCAATAATGCTAATTATACACAACACATATGAATCCAATAATTATACTCACTTTTATATTTTCTTTGTAAAGTCTATATTGTAATGTTCTAATATATCAAGAGGGTGATAATAATTGAGTTTATACTTATCTATCTTTTTAGAAGCTATCTAAGTCAGTTCTTACCTATCATATCTACATCTCTTCCTATCTATCAACCTATTTCAGTCTATCATATCTCCCCATCTATCTATCTCCAGTATGGTCATAGCTATCGATTTATATCAGTCTGTTCATATATGTCTTCTGTTAATATTTATCTCAGACAGTTCCTATCGGTTCGTATCTATCTATCTCTGTTCATATCAGTCTGTTTCATATCAATCTAATCTCCATTTGTTCATATCAATCCATCTATCTATCTAAATCTGTTCATATCTATCTATCCAACTATCCTTCGTGCATTTAAACCTTTTATGATTTTATGAATTCATAAGGTAAGGCAAGAAACCCATTTAAACTGAATAAAGGCTTTAATATTTCTTTTTCACTTATTCCCTAAAGATGGACTAAATACAACACCAAGTCCCACTGCTAGTCATCTTTATACAGTCTTGTTTGCTGGTAAATGACTATAATAGAAAAAAAATTTGGAGAAGTGAATCTGTTGGTTAATCTAAAAAATATCATTCCATAATCTTGGTATATAAATGTCTAAAAGGTTTGTTTTCACTTATTAAGTAAAACAAAAAGACTTTCTTTTTTTTTCAACTATTTTTGACATATCTTCATTGAATAACATACACACTGATTTGTTCGCATTATCTTTGACATCTTTCAGGCAACTTTATATTCTATACTTTCCGAATATTTATGTTTCTGAGAAAAGAATTGCTCTAAGCACATTTTGAAGTTACACTGGAAATTAATTATGTTTTTTCTTTTAGAGATTTCTATAGAATAAATGGTAATGCCAGATGCAATATCTGCTAAATACAGTAGATGCATGAAAACTTACCCACAAAATTGTAATCATTTTTGGCCAATTTGTATTATTTGGACTATTGTTATCATCTTTATCGTTAAATACACATTTTGGATGATGTGCCTTCCAAGGTTCTTCAGGTGTTTCTTGTCAAAAACCTTGAAAGCCTTCAAAACCAACTGTTGGACACATGGTGCAATGGATTAAGGGTTGTTAATACAGTTCTAAGTGACAATCATCTCTAGGTTGCAGGTTCAATCCAGACCAAGGGATAAATAACATAGAATACTTAACATAGCTTAATAATTGTACCGGGTCATGGTTAATGGAATGCAAACAGTTAATTAAGGGTTCGGTTCAAAATTCCATGAAGTCTCCTGAGTTTGGCAAGGTTCCATAGTTCAAAGAGAAGGTTCCTGAGTTGACAAGAAATATCTGAAGAAGGCTGGAGGGCCCACTGGCCAAAATGTGTTATAAGAAAAAATGAGAACAATAATCTGAATATACAAGTAATACAAATTATCAACCCTCATCTAAAAATTCAGATAAATAATTTTGACCAAATAGTATTATTTAAAGGGCCATCATTTAAAATTGGGGTAGACACGGTTGGTTGGTTGATTGGTTCATGGATTTCAATGGCATATCAACTATCAATCGTTAGGGTCCCATCTATGGGTTAAATAGAAGTGAGTTTTAAAAAAAATTACTTTGTAAAAAAAATGTTGAACACCCATCAAGAATGAATAAAAACAAATATCTTCAGCATAAATAACCCAACAAGGGTTGACATGCTGTAAAATCCAACTAACCAACCAACTACTGTCAGTCATTTCAGAAAAGACCAGAAAAAAGTATAAGCTAAGATGGAGGAAAGTATATTTTGGTTACCTGTAGCTAAAGATAAAATAAAAAAAAGTCAGAGAATTGTTTTCTGAAAAAACAAGAGCCTGAAAACCTATCCAGTTCAGCATCAGACAAATTATCTCAGGTGTATCGCAGATGCTGCACCCAATGGAATTGTTATCTATATCAAGAAGCACAAGATGATGTGGATGAAAGATATGAGCAGGTTTTCATTTTTTTTAAAGATGACTTTCCTTCTTTATGATAGGATTTGTTCAGGCTCCAATCAGATGTAGTCAAGCAGCTGCTCTTTTGGATTTCAGTACACATGAATTGGGATACCAGTTCACATACCTAGGTAGCAATATCACATCTTAAGAAATCAATGTTAATAGACACATAGGAAAGGCATGAATTGCTATTGACATATTATTGATCAAATAAGAATCTGATTGATAAGATAAAAGCTGTAGGTGTAACAGTACTACTGAATGCAGCACCACTTTGAGAAAAACAAGATGGGAACTACAAAAGAACACTGCATGCTGATTTGAACCAAATTTCTTGAATAAAATGGTACCCATGAAATATTCATATTCTTAATTCTTTGCCTACTAAATTTCCCCATATCTATACAAAATATTTCATTAAACTGGTTTCCTATTAGAAATGGATCAAGTACCAGTGTCATGGTTAGTCATAAAAAAGACAAAAGATGGCAGGGGTGTGTAACGAAAAGTATGAGATCCCTGAGCCCAAGTATTTATGTTACGTTTTTAAGGCCATTCTTTTGCCTTAAAGCAGAAGCGCTTATCCAGTAGTTTGGATCCTTGAAAGAGTCCCTTGATAATGAATCCTTTGGTTACTCTGGTAAAGAGTTCTCAGTTCTTGGTAAAGAGTCTTTTGATAGATGAATCCTTTGGTTACTCTGGTAAAGAGTTCTCAGTTCTTGGTAAAGAGTCCTTTGATTAATGAATCCTTTGGTTACTCTGGTAAAGAGTCTCAGTTCTTGGTAAGAGTCCTTCGATAATGATCCTTTGGTTTACTCTGGTAATATGAGTCATCACGGTGACCTTGGCTAGTCTATAAATCCAGGTGGGTAATTAGAGCACATCTTATATCAAAAATATTCCAACAATTTAAGTGTTTAATGTAATAAAATATATCAAATTAGAAAGACTAGCAAAATTAAATAAGATAAATATAAAAATATTGAACTTATTTTTGATGATATGTTAATTGATTTCTATATCAAATTTTTATATAAAATTGCTTTTAATATGCTTGAGAAAGTATGATAGTATCAGTAATAGCAAATAATTATTTTATTTTTGTTTGTTTTGTTTTGTTTTACGGAATATCAACCTCAATGGGTCATTTAATGCCGATAAAGTTTTGAAATAAATCAATTCTTATTGGATAATACAATTTTTTTTATAAATGCATTTTTCTAATTAACCCATAAATGGGACTAATTATTTATTAAACCCCAGTTTGTCAAAATAATTATGCAAATCATTCCCCTAATAATACAAGTAATTTTCTATTTCTTAGAGATATAATACACATATTTCCGGACTTAAATGCATTTTATAAATATGGGAGGTTTTGCAGCAAATCTAACTCAACAAGATTTTTACGAGAAATTGTTAATAATAAGATTGCTAATTAAGATTGGTGATAATATATAATATATAATTGTTGAGAATATAACTAAGGAAATTGTAATATCAGTGGCAATGTAGTTTTAGTTACAGACAGATAGTGTACATAAACTCATTATAATAAGAATGCTAGCTCATATTACTGGTTCTGTAAATAATTTGATGCAGATGTAAAACATGCTAACTATGACTCTGATATAAATGCCCTTAAATTATCATCATCAGCAGCAGTAGCAGACTTCATCTTCCTGAAGAGATTGCAAGTATAATGAATGATCACAATGATCAAACAGCAAATAGATTCTATAAAGATTTATACATTGAGGAAATGAGATGCATAATGGAACTAGAATACACACCCATATCAATGTTGTTAAAGTAACACCTTGCGGCACAATGGTTATATCCCAACCAGCTAAAAGCGGGAACCCATGAATACAACGACAGACAGGGAGATGAGATTGCAGATTTCTTGAAAGCAGAAAATAGCCATCTGGGGTTTATTATCAAGTTTCGTGCATGGGTGGTTTTGACATGATTTTCCATTTTCAGGGATTTGTTGTTATTTACAGGAGATGGGATTCTGATTGTTTTGTAAAATTGGATGGAATGGCCAGAGGATGCAAATGTCTCCAGGTGGCAATAAAAGACAGATGCAGATGATGACTGAGTTTGCAGCCGACTGCATTATACAAAATATGGCAAGAATAAATGTAAGAAGGACTGTGAAGATCATAAACAATATCATGTGCAGATTTTGTTAGGATATTACTGTCGGTAGAGCACCACCAAGGAATTGCTAGGTTCCGGGTTCTATAACCGGTCCTCCTCACTCAGCATATGAGTAGCACAGATTGGGTAATCTTATAAGCTGACGGTAGGTGTGGCGCTCCACCTCATCAAAAAAAATCTTCCTGATCTAGCACTAGCAAAAAGGGGATAGACTTCCTCACTGTCCGGCTGATACCAATAAAAGGCACTCCCAAATACTTTACTTACTTTATCACTAACTTTGTTATCGCACTTTTTAGGAAGGCATGGTCTGCCAGTAGACAGATTAATCATATATGGAAATCCGATCTCACTGACAAGTTAAAGTTCGACAATTCTTCCAAGCCAATAAGTTGTATCAGTGGCTATTTGTATGCTGCCGCACTTGGACCTAACAAGGATGGGAATGTGCAAGAATGCCAGTATGCATGATATTAAACAAAATCATGGAATATGCACCCTAACAAGAAGTATCTATATGCTTACCACTAACAGTTAAAGCAACCAATTCTTCAAGGCTTATAGTTGTATCAGTGCTATGTATGGCTGCACCACTTGGACCCTAACAAGGATGGGAACTGTGCAAGATGCCGTGCATGATATTTAACAAATCATGGAAATAGCACCTACAAGAAAGTATCTATATGCTTACCACTAACAAGTTAAAGCAACAATTCTTCCAAGCTATAGTTGTATCAAGTGCTATTGTATGGCTGCACCACTTGACCCTAACAAAGGATGGGAACTGTGCAAGAATGCCGTACCCCATTTTGATGATTAAACAAATCATGGAAATAGCACCCTACAAGAAAGTATCTATAATGCTTCCACTAAAAAGTTAAGCAAAAATTCTGTCCAACTATTAGTTGTATCGGTTGCATACGTATGGCTGCACCACTTGGACCCTAATCAAAGGTGGAACTGTGCAAAGAATGCCGTGCATGATATAAACCAATCATGGAAATAGCACCCTACAAGAAGTATCTATATGCTACACACTAACAAAGTTTTAAAGCAACAATTCTTCCAAGCTATAGTTGTATCAGTGCTATTGTAATGGCTGCACACTTGACCCTAAAAGGATGGGACTGTGCAAAATGCTGTGCATATATTAAACAAATCATGGAAATAGCACCCTAAAGAAGTATCTATATGCTTACCACTAACAAGTTAATGCAGCAATTCTTCAAGCCTATAGTTGTATCAGTGCTATTGTATGGCTGCACCACTTGACCCTAACAAAGGATGGGAAGCTGTTGCAAGAATGCCGTGCATGAATATTACAAATCATGGAAATAGCACCCTACAAGAAAGTATCTATATGCTTACCACTAACAAGTTAATGCAGCAATTCTTCAGCTATAGTTGTATCAGTGCTATTGTATGGCTGCCACCACTTGGACCCTAACAAAGGATGGAAACTGTGCAAGAATGCCGTGCATGATATTAACAAATCATGGAAATAGCACCCTACAAGAAGTATCTATATGCTTACCACTAAACAAGTTAAAGCACAATTCTTCCAAGCTATAGTTGTATCAGTGCTATTGTATGGCTGCACACTTGGACCCTACAAAGGATGGAAACTGTGCAAGAATGCGTGCATGATATTAAAGAAATCATGGAAATAGCACCCTACAAGAAAGTAACTATATGCCTTCACTAACAAGTTAAAGCAACAATTCTTCCAAGCTATAGTTGTATCAGTGCTATTGTATGGCTGCACCACTTGGACTAAAAAGGATGGGAACTGTGCAAGAATGCCGTCATGATATTAAAGAAATCATGGAAATAGACACCCTAGAAAGTATCTATATGCTTACCACTAACAGTTAAAGCACAATTCTTTCCAAGCTATAGTTGTATCATGGCTATTGTAATGGGCTGCACCATTGGACCTAACAAAGGATGGGAAACTGTGCAAGATGCCGTGCATGATATTAAACAAATCATGGAAATAGCACGCCTACAAGAAAGTATCTATATGCTTACCACTAACAAGTTAAAGCAACAATTCTTCCAAGCTATAGTTGTATCAGTGCTATTGTATGGCTGCACCACTTGGACCCTAACAAAGGATGGAAACTGTGCAGAATGCCGTGCATGATATTAACAATCATGGAAATAGCACCCTACAGAAAGTATCTATATGCTTACCAATAACAAGTTAATGCAGCAATTCTTCCAAGCTATAGTTGTATCAGTGCTATTGTATGGCTGCACCACTTGGACCCTACAAAGGATGGAACTGTGCAAGAATGCCGTGCATGATATTAAAGAATCATGGAAAATAGCACCTAAAGAAAGTATCTATATGCTTACCACTAACAAGTTTAAGCAACATTCTTCCAAGCTATAGTTGTATCAGTGCTATTGTATGGCTGCACCACTTGGACCCTAACACAGGATGGGAACTGTGCAAGAATGCCGTGCATGATATTTAACAATCATGGAAATAGCACCTACAAGAAAGTATCTATATGCTTACCACTAACAAGTTAAAGCAACATTCTTCCAAGCTAATAGTTGTATCAGTGCTATTGTATGGCTGCACCACTTGGACCCTAACAAAGGATGGGAACTGTGCAAGAATGCCGTGCATGATATTAAACAAATCATGGAAATATAGCACCCTACAAGAAAGTATCTATATGCTTACCACTAACAAGTTAAAGCAACAAATTCTTCAAGCTATAGTTGTATCAGTGCTATTGTATGGCTGCACCACTTGGACCCTAACAAAGGATGGGAACTGTGCAAGAATGCTGTGCATGATATTAAACAAATCATGGAATAGCACCCTACAAGAAAGTATCTATAATGCTTACCACTAACCAAGTTAAAGCAAACAATTCTTCCAAGCTATAGTTTGTATCAGTGCTATTGTAATGGCTGCACCACTTGGACCCTAACAAAAGGATGGAAACTGTGCAAGAATTGCCGTGCATGATATTAAACAAATCATGGAATAGCACCCTACAAGAAAGTATCTATATGCTTACCACTAACAAGTTAAAGCAACAATTCTTCCAAGCTATAGTTGTATCAGTGCTATTGTTATGGCTGCACCACTTGGACCCTAACAAAGGATGGAAAACTGTGCAAGAATGCGTGCATGATATTAAACAAATCATGGAAATAGCACCCTACAAGAAGTATCTATATGCTTACCACTAACAAGTTAAAGCAACAATTCTTCCAAGCTATAGTTGTATCAGTGCTATTGTATGGCTGCACCACTTGGACCCTAAACAAAGGATGGGGAACTGTGCAAGAATGCCGTGCATGATATTAAACAAATCATGGAATAGCACCCTACCAAGAAAAGTATCTATATGCTTACCACTACAAGTTAAAGCAACAATTCTTCCAAGCTATAGTTGTATCAGTGCTATTGTATGGCTGACCACTTGGACCTAACAAAGGATGGAAACTGTGCAAGAATGCCGTGCATGATATTAAACAAATCATGGAAATAGCACCCTACAAGAAAGTATCTATATGCTTACCACTAAACACGTTAATGCACAATTCTTCCAAGCTATAGTTCTATCAGTGCTATTGTATGGCTGCACCACTTGGACCCTAACAAAGGATGGAACTGTGCAAGAATGCCGTGCATGATTATTAAACAAATCATGGAAATAGCACCCTACAAGAGTATCTATATGCTTACCACTAACAAGTTAAAGCAACAATTCCTTCCAAGCTATAAGTTTGTATCAGTGCTATTTTGTATGGCTTGCACCACTTGGACCCTAACAAAGGATGGAACTGTGCAAGAATGCCGTGGCATGATATAAACAAATCAATGGAAATAGACCCTACAAGAAAGTATCTATATGCTTACCACTAACAAGTTAAAGCAACAATTCTTCCAAGCTATAGTTGTATCAGTGCTATTGTATGGCTGCACCACTTGGACCCTAACAAAGGATGGGAACTGTGCAAGAATACCGTGCATGATATTAAAGAAATCATGGAAATAGCACCCTACAAGAAAGTATCTATATGCTTACCACTAACAAGTTTAAAGCAACAATTCTTCCAAGCTATAGTTGTATCAGTGCTATTGTATGGCTGCACCACTTGGACCCTAACAAAGGATGGACTGTGCAAGAATGCCGTGCATGATATTAAACAAATCATGGAAATAGCACCCTACAAGAAAGTATCTATATGCTTACCACTAACAAGTTAAAGCAACAATTCTTCCAAGCTATAGTGTGTATCAGTGCTATTGTATGGCTGCACCACTTGGACCCTAACAAGGATGGAACCTGTGCAAGAATGCCGTGCATGATATTAAACAAATCAGGAAATAGCACCCTAAAGAAGTATCTATATGCTTACCAAACTAACAAGTTAAAGCAACAATTCTTCCAAGCTAAGTTGTATCAGTGCTATTGTATGGCTGCACCACTTGGACCCTAACAAAGGATGGAAACTGTGCAAGAATGCCGTGCATGATATTAAACAAATCATGGAAAAAGCACCCTACAAGAAAGTATCTATATGCTTAACACTAACAAGTTAAAGCACAATTCTTCCAAGCTATAGTTGTATCAGTGCTATTTTGTATGGCTGCACCACTTGGACCCTAACAAAGGATGGAACTGTGGCAAGAATGCCGTGCATGATATTAAACAAATCATGGAAATAGCACCCTACAAGAAAGTATCTATATGCTTACCCTAACAAGTTAAAGCAACAATTCTTCCAAGCTATAGTTGTATCAGTGCTATTGTATGGCTGCACCACTTGGACCCTAACAAGGATGGGAACTGTGCAAGAATGCCGTGCATGATATTAAACAATCATGGAAATAGCACCCTACAAGAAAGTATCTATATGCTTACCACTAACAAGTTAAAGCAACAATTCTTCCAAGCTATAGTTGTATCAGTGCTATTGTATGGCTGCAACCACTTGGACCTACAAAGGATGGAAACTGTGCAAGAATGGCGTGCATGATATTAAACAAATCATGGAAATAGCACCCTACAAGAAAGTATCTATATGCTTACCACTAACATGTTAAAGCAACAATTCTTCCAAAGCTATAGTTGTATCAGTGCTATTGTATGGCTGCACCACTTGACGCCCTAACAAGGATGGAAACTGTGCAAGAATGCCGTGCATGATATTAAACAAATCATGGAAAATAGCACCCTACAAGAAAGTATCTATATGCTTACCACTAACACGTTAATGCAGCAATTCTTCACAAGCTATAGTCTATCAGTGCTATTGTATGGCTGCACCACTTGCCTAACAAAGGAGGAAACTGTTGCAAGAATGCCGTGCATGATATTAACAAATCATGGAAATAGCACCTACAAGAAAGTATCTATTGCTTACCACTAACAAGTTAAAGCAACAATTCTTCCAAGCTATAGTTGTATCAGTGCTATTGTAAGATGGCTGCACCACTTGGACCCTAAACAAAGGATGGGAACATGTGCAAGAATGCCGTGCATGATATTACAAATCATGGAAATAGCACCCTACAAGAGGTATCTATATGCCTTACCACTAACAGTAAAGCAACAATTCTTCCAGCTATAGTTGTATCAGTGCTATTGTATGGCTGCACCACTGGACCTAACAAAGGATGGGAACTGTGGCAAGAATACCGTGCATGATATTAAAGAAATCATGGGAAATAGCACCCTACAAGAAAGTATCTATAGCTTACCACTAACATTAAGCAACAATTCTTCCAAGCTAATAGTTTGTATCAAGTGCTATTGTATGGCTGCACTACTTGGACCCTAACAAAGGATGTAAACTGTGCAAGAATGGCCCGTGTCATGATATTAAACAAATCATGGAATAGCCAACCCTACAAGAAGTATCCTATATGGCTTTACAACTAACAAGTAAAGCAACAATTCTTCCAGCTATAGTTGTATCAGTGCTATTGTATGGCTGCACACTTGGACCTAACAACCGGAAATGGAAACTGTGCAAGAAATGCCGTGCATGATATTAAACCAAATCAATGGAAATTAGCACCCTACAAGAAAGTATCTATATGCTTACCAACTAACATAGTTAAAGCAACAATTCTTCAAGCTATAGTTGTATTAGTGCTATTGTATGGCTGCACCATTGGACCTAACAAAGGATGGAAACTGTGCAAGAATGCCGTGCATGATATTAAACAAATCATGGAAAAGAAGCAGCCTACAAGAAGTATCTATTGCTTACCGACTGAAAAGTTAAGCAACAATTCTTCCAACTATAGGTTCAGTGTATTGTATGGCCCACTTGGACCCTAACAAAGGATGGGACTGTGCAAGGAATGCCGTGCATGAATATTAAACAAATCATGGAAATAGCACCCTAACAAGAAAGATCTTATGCTTATCCACTAACAAGTTAAAAGAAAATTCTCCAAAGCTTAATAGTTGCTATCAGTGCTATTGTATGGCTGCACCACTTGGACCCTAACAAAGGATTGGAACTGTGCAAAATTGCCGGCATGATATTAACATCATGGAAATAGCACCCTACAAGAAAGTATCTAATATGCTTACACTAACAAGTTAAGCAACATATTCTTCCAAGCTATAGTTGTATCAGTGCTGAATTGATGGCTGCACCATTGATCCTAACAAAGGATGGAAACTGTGCAAGATGGCGTGCATGATATTAAACAAATCAATGGAAAAATAGCACCCTACAGAGAAGTATCTATATGCTTACCACTAACATGTTAAAGCCAACAATTCTTGCAAGCTAATAGTTGTATCAGTGCTATTGTATGGCTGCACCACTTGGACCAACAAAGGATGGAAACGTGCGAAGAATGCCGTGCATGATATTAAACAAATCTGGAAATAGCACCCTACAAGAAAGTATCCTATGTATGCCTTACCACTAACAAGTTAAAGCACAATTCTTCAGTATAAGTTGTATCAGTGCTATTGTATGGCTGCACCACTGGACCTAACAAAGGATGGGAATGTGCAAGAATGCCGTGCATGAATATTGAAACTAAATGCATGGAAATAGCACCCTAACAAGAAAGTATCTATATGCTACACTGAACAAGTTTTAACACGCAACAATTCTTCCAAGTATAGTTGTATAGTGCTATTTGGTATGGCTGCACAACTTGGACCCTAAAAAGCGTGGGAACTGTGCAAAGAATGCCGTGCATGATATTACATATCAATGGAAATAGCACCCATACAGAAAGTATCTATATGCTTACCACTAAACAAGTTAAAGCAACAATCTTCAAGCTATAGTTATATCAGTGCTATTTCATGGCTGCACCGCACTTGGACGCCAAACAAAGTGCCCTAAAGATAAGAAGGGAGCTACACAAGAATGCTGTGCATGATATTACACAAATTTTGTGGCAAACAACATCCAACGAAGCAGCTGTATGGACACTTGGCACTTATCTCACAAATCCATCTGAGTGGAGATGAACAAAGCATGTGGAGCAGCTGGAGAAAAGGGGAAAACCATAAGTGAGTTCTCTTATGGAAACACCATGCATGCCAGTTGTGGCTGCTCAGCAAACCTACATTGACCAGCTCTGCATGGATACTAGATACTGTGCAGAAGACCTGCCCAGAGCAAAATGAACGATAGGGATGGTTTTGCGAGAGTTTGTCTTTTGGATATCTATGTTCTACAGCATGATGATGATTCTACTAACATTTACATCTATGAATTCAAAATTGATTTGCTGTCTGTCTTCCATAGTTGATTATTTGGTATTGTTTAGATATTTTGGGATGCTGTCATTTTATTGTTACTAAGCAGATATAATGCCACCCTGCCTACGGGTGTCAAGTATTCAAGTTTATGTAATAAGATATTAGTGTTCAATTAGAAAGACTACAAAAGTAAATAAGCAGATAAAAAGATTTGAAACAAGAGGGTATAATTCGAAAATCGAACAACTGAAACTTACTCTTCCATCACTCCATCTTTTATTGCCAAATTTTTGCTAATCTACTATTATAGTTTAAAATAGGAAGTACAGAATTAAATTACAGTTATTTCTTCTTTGTTTACATGGATTTCTTTTAAGATTATTCTTCAAGATTTTTGCTCATTATCTATTGATAAAAGCAAAGCAATTAGAAATCAAATAATACTAGCACATATTTATTGAAATCAATTTTTAATATCATATGCTTATCTTCCCTGTTCACACTGGTAAACCACTATTTTTGTTGTATATATAAATAGCAATTACATGTTATTAGTAATAAGATACGGTCAAAGTGAGAATGGAATTGTATGTTTTTT
>CM042138.1:118467356-118523251 GCA_023376005.1 Doryteuthis pealeii
ACACCCCCACCAAAAAGTGTGTGAGGTGGATATATTTACCAACCCCTCCTTTAAACTGCATCTAATGGTGAAGTTCCAATTTTTGTGTTCTGGGGAGTGTGGTGTACCCCGTCATTGCCTTTATACCAGGTCCACTCTGACCTGGAGAGGTAGTACATGTTAGGATCCTATCTATGGGTTAAATAGAAAAAATGAGTTTTAAAAAAATTGAGTACCCACCAAACATGAATAGAACAAAACAGTTGACATGCTGTACAATCTAACAAACCAAACCAAGACAACCCTTCCACAGATTTGATTTGAACTTCTAGCTCAGTCTGCCCTACTATTTACCCAAAGCTGTAGGGAAAGTAGTTGGATGTTACATAAGTTCAATTTTTTAGCAGAGTTTAACAGGTTTGAATGCAGAGTTTTCTTTCTCCTAGACCAGTTGTCATACCAAGTTTAAAGTGCTCAGTCTGCCCTACTATTTACCCATAGCATGATGGAGTATAGTTGGATGCATATCTTTCTCTAGGGTGTCAGTGTTATGTGAAATGCAAACAGCCTCATCCAGGATTTGAATTTGTGTCTCCATGTCTATTTCCTACAATGATTACCATTACACCACAGACACCTCATGGATATGATGCTTAATTGCATCTGGTGATGAGGCTTCAACTCTGAAGAGTGTGGAGTACCCCTTCATTGCCATTACTTCCAGGTCTACTCTAACCTGGAATGGTAGTACCTGTTAGAGCCCCATCTATGGGTCAAATAAATCTGTTATAAAATGATTTGTATTTGATAGGACTGTGTGCAAAAAAAAAACTCTTAAGAAATAACTCCACAAAAAATATAAACATGAATGTACAATGAATGTAATTCCCTAACTTCTAGACATAAAATAACCCTAGAAGGGTTGACATGCCATCAAAAAATCGATCATATACAACCCTGTTGCATTTCTTTAATAGTACCTTGTCAGTGGAGCTTAAAATACACTGACTTTAACCCCCTTTAAAAAGAGCTGACCTGGTTATGATACTAAACTGCATCTGAGGATGAAGTTCCAGTTCTGGAGCTTTGGGAATATGGAGGTCTCTTTCATTGCCAGTACTCCCAAGTACATTCTGACTCAGAGTGGTAGTACCTGTTAGGTTTGTTTGTTTATTGATTTTAACGGCATATCAACCCGTCTGGGGTTATGTCGTTATTGGGATTATGTTGTATGGTATTGATTTGTTTCATGTCTATATTCTATGGTATAATTTTATTTCCTTCAAAAAAGAGAGAATATCCTCCATGTTGACATTTTCAAACAGATCTTTCATATTGTTTGCTTTAAAATAATGGGTACTGATGTGAGCAAAAAACCTGCATTCCATGAGTGTTTAACTGTCAAAGGTGTTTGACATGTTCCACATTGTGGTTGTTGTTCTTGTTTGAGTATATTGGAGTGCGTTAGTCTTGTATGACCAATGCATGATCGGGATACAATGACTTGTTCCTTTCTAGACTTCCTTAAAGTTGGTCTCCAGCCTCCCAAAGTGGGTTTGATTAGGAAGAGTTTATTATAGATGTTGTTATTCCAGTGTTGTTGCCATTTTGTATGAAGGAATCTATTAATTTTAGGTTTCAAATCAGTATATGGTATCTTGAAATTGTAAGGGATCAAATCTAGAGCTGATTTAGCTGTGGAGTCTGCTCTTTCATTCCCCCCTCACTCCTATATGACTTGGGATCCAGCATATCATAATCTCCTTAGAGTTAGACATCAAGTATAATCTATTCAGGAGCTTAATGATGAGAGGGTTTTCTAGTTTTTTTTATTTCTTAATGATAGTAGGACAGAGAGCAAGTCTGAGAAGATGATATATTTTTTGTGGTTATTTTCATAGATTATGTCGTGCTAGATCTATTTCATGGGTTTCAGCTGAAAAAATGGAACTTTCATTTGGGAGAGCTTTTCTTACAATTTTTTTATTAAAAATAGCTGCACATGCTGTTTTGTCATTGTCCTTAGAGCCATCTGTAAAGATGTAGAGGTGGTTGGGGTAGCGTTCTAGAATATTGTGAAATTTATCTTGGTAAGTGCTAGGATGGGTTTTTGTTTTGGGGAGTTCACTTAGCTGAAGGATCACTTTAGGTTTTTTAATGATCCAAGGTGGTGTTTTTGGTATAATGGTTTTGTGAATATTTGTGGAAGGAATTTTAGATTCTTTGAGGATGGGTTCCATTCGGAGACCAAAAGGTTTTATTGATTTTTCTTTTTTTCAAAACATTCCTTGTATTCTTGATTGAAGGTGCAGTCATAAGCTGGGTTGAATGGGCAGGATTTGAGTTTTGTGTAGTATTGTAAGGCTATTTTTTCGCATCTTAGCTGTAGAGGTGCTTCATAAGCCTCTATGTATAGGCTGTTTGCTGGAGAAGTTCTGAAAGCTCCTATGACTTGCCAGAGATGGGTCAAATAGATATTCGCAAATTATTTGTATTAGATAGGAATATTTGATATAACTGTGTGCAAAAAGCTTAAGAAACTACATAAAAATATAGATATAAACCTACAATGTATGCAATTTTTTAACCTCTAGGCATATAATAACCCCAGACATGTTTGCATGCCATTAAAATCAATCAATCAGTCAATCAATTTTTCTTATAGATAAAGCAGTACATTCGCCAATATTTTTTAACAGAACTGTATTCCAAATCTGAAATTCATTTACACCCCAACCATAACTGCAAGCAATAACTATTATCAATGCTTGTATGTTGTAAAAAGAAATAGAAGTTTTTATTGTACATGGTAATTGTAAAGTGATTCCCATTTTAAAAATCTTGTAATCTATTTCTGAGACATTATTTTTACAAAAAAATGAATATGAGAAGAACACACGTAATATGGGTTTTTATTTAAAATTCTATATGGGCACCAGCATTTGCTTTTAGCCTCTCAAACTGCTTGGAAATTGCATCAACTAATCTTCTCAGGAACTCTTGTTGAATGGCAGAAATATATTCTTGTATTCATCCTTAAAGTTCTTCCAAAGTCATTGGTTTCATAGAGTAACCTTGTTCCTTCAATCAACCTGAAAGAAAAAAGTCACAGGGTGTCAAATCAGGGTCTCTGGCTGGCCACTCATGCAGATCACATCTACCCATCCATCTCCCAGGAAAATGGTGATTCAGCCATTCACGAACAACAATATCAAAATGTGAAGGAGCACCATCTTGCATAACACAGCCATAAATGCCATATATATATATACATTAAAGAATTGAGAAAAATATAACTGCATATAAAAAAAATTATAAATACTTTAAAATAGGGAGTTACTTTTCAATCACCCTGTATATGCCACCATTTTTATGGCATGGGTATAGTAGCTGACATAGTAATAATAAAACTTTTTTTAAAATCAAGCACTCTTGGGATCACCCCTTTGTGGCTACAGGGCTTAAATCAATTGCTTATATTTCTTATAGCTGGGGCCTGTTCTGGTTTGTAGTATATATATTTACCAACCACTCTGCACGAGCAGGATGTGACACAAGGTAAATTTCTTAAGCAGAGTTTAACAGGTTTGAATTCAGAGTGTTCCTTCTCCTAGTCTGTTCTACTTATTACCATAGCAGGAGGGAGAGTAGTTGGATGCATATCTTTACTAAGGGTATTAGCACTTTGTGAAATGCAAACAGCCTCATCCAGGATTTGAACTTCTAGACTGGTTACCTAGCCACGGTTAAAGAGCTCAGTCTTCCCAACTATTTACCCATAGCTAGAGGGAGAGTAATTGGATGCATACATTTCCCAAGGTATTAATGCTATGTGTGATGCTAACAGAATTTAAACTCGGGTTGTCAATTCTATTTCCAGCGACTTTAGCTATTACACCACACACCTTCTGATTAAATATTTACCACGTACTCCATGTGTACGGGTTAGGCACAAGGCCCTATTAATGTGGGACCACCCATGAACTGAAGCTCATGAGAGTCAAGTGCAAAAAATGTGTTGATCCCGTCGGCATTCCCCCTCAAGGGGGCGCCTCAGGCACTGGGCAATAGACCCAACCCTTTCCCTTTAAATTGAGGGGGCAGATGTTGCCTGGGGGATGGCCCCCTGGGATCAACCATGTTAACTTATGCGGAAAAGGGCTGAAGCCACCGGACCCTCCTGTTGAAACCAACTTTTAGTATAAGAGATGATCCCTCAACTCCAGTGTAAAGACCTTCATGTGTAAGCAAATTCCCATCATAGAATCAAAAACCAATACTCAACTGCAAACCCCACTGTTTACTTCTTCAGTCAATGGGAAATTTAGTTATAATGATTTGGAAAATTGACAAAACAATTAACTTTTTTTCTTTTTCTTTTTTATGCTATTCTGTATTTGATCTAATTTCTAAAATTCAATGATGATGTATTATCTTTGGCTCTTGTCTTGGGACTCAAATTCATTATTTCTTAGCCCCCTAAAGAAAAAGTATGGAAACACATATATTTTCAATACACATATTACTAGATATGAGAGATGAGACTTTTAAAATAGATTATTGACAGTTTTATATAACATAATGCTTTGACATTTTCTCCCTATTTTGTAGAGGAAAAAAGTAAAATTATTTCCCATTAATATTAATCTCTTTCTCTCTCTCTCATGTACATATATATATATATATATATATATATATATATATAGTGTGTGTGTATCTATATATATATATATATATATATATAATATATATATATATATATATAGTGTGTGTGTGTTTAACATTTATATGTTATATATAACATTTTCCTCCATTTTGTATAGGATAAAGGTAAATTCTTTTTCCATTGCCAAAATAATCTTTTCCTCTCTCTCTTTATATATATATATATATATATATATATATATATATATATATAGTTAGGATAGCATAGACATAGAGTCAATGGTGCTTAGTGACTCGGTTTCTTGTCTATGCAATCATCAACTTAGATATATATGCTCTATCACTGATACTTAACACCCTTTATTTATAAGCAAACTATATCACTAAATATATATATATATATATATTATATATATATATATATATAACAAAAAGTGATGAGATAAACAGGAATATTTCTATGTTATTTATTTTCTAATAGTTCTCTACTAGTTTCAATCTCAGGTCATCATCAGGAGAAAATATGAGAAAAAAAATAACAAGTCACAAAAAATTATTTTTTTAAATGTACATTCTAACATGGCCAATCCATTTGTTTATTGGGAACCATTTTCTGGTTAAATTCATCTGGATTGTTCTGTTAGTATATGTGTAAATGTACTGGCACTTTATCAAAGCAAAAGGAAAATAAACAAGAAGAAAATTGAAGAGATTATTAACTAACCTTCCCTGCTTAATTCTTGTTTAAAGGCTGTCTATGTTATTAATATATTAAATGTCTTAAGAATTGTTATATTACCATCATCAAGGCTACGCTAAACAATGATGGTGGTTATTTCCTAAGATACAAATTAAAATTTATATATATATATAGATAATGTGTGCAATAGTTCTATAACATTATTAGTATATGCAATAATTCCTGACAACTGATAATGTAAAGTCCATTAGTAATTATGTTAGCATGCATTAACTTTTAACTACTGACAAATTCAGTGTAAACTTACACAAATTTGTGATTGAAAATAACGAAATTTGGTGAATAAATAATCAAATTCCACTTTTAAGTTGTAATGTTATTATACTGATTATCATTCATTCCTAAAACTATGAATTACCTCTGAAGCTGTATTTACCAACACAGAAATGAACAGTGAATAAAACATTGATTTTCTTCAAAATAGTCCTCATGGCATTCAGCACATTTATTTTCAGTTTCAGAATCAAGAAAAAGTTTGGTTTCTTTTGTTTCAATGATATATCAACCTTAATGGCTTATTTAATGGTGAAGTCATGCAGAAGAACAATAGTGGGACAATTTAACCCATAGCTGGGAGGATGAGGGGCTTCATACCTTTCCCAAGGGTATTAGTACATAACTGAATGTAATAGCATGACTGGAGTTTAAACTCACTATGATGTTGCAGTTGAGCACGTTAGCCACTACACTATAGGGACTTCCCCTGCGTGATGGCTAGGCAGTTTAGTTTTTTTTTTAATCCTTTCTCCAGTTGTATTGTTGATTTTAATTATTGAAAGTTGGAAGGAAAAATTTAGACTCAACTTTTTATCTCGTTTTATTATTTTACTTCATTGAAACTGTTCAATTCTTACTACAATGTCACATTCCAGCACATGAACCATTAGACTACTGTGACTTCCCTCTCATAAAAAAAATATCACATAGAGAAATCTAGTAAGGGTGCTGCACTTGTGCCATCCTGTGTGACCATTTTAAGTATTTAAGTCTCTTATTGGTAAATCCAATAGTAGAAAAGGGTGTAATCTCAGTAGTAGAAAGTCTGTTGTATTCCTTGAAATCCTGGTTAGAACAAGAGTGTACTCATTGTAACAGACAATCTAGTTGGCAACTGATTTCAGAACAATTACCAATGACCTTAAATGCATTTTATATTGTTTTTTCATTGGTCAATGCCTGCTGCTGATTTTGGTAAAGTCCATAAATATAAGTGTCAATTTTGCATACACTTCATACCCTAGATAGTCCAACAAGATTTTTTTTTAAATATTAGTGTCTTCATAATTTATTTTTTAGACAATTATTGACTAATCTTGATTGCATTCTAGAAATCTTCATGTTATTATATAAATTGATCAGCACTTATCTACAATTAAAACTTCAGTTTTAATCATTTTTTTATCAAATCTCATTTCTGTATTTGTTGTGTCACTATATAATTAATCATTGGATGGAATAAAAATTTGATAAAACCTAACAGAATTATTGTAAGTTATTCAAATATCTTGTGATTATCTATGGTTTTCTGAAAGATAAGTCTTCTCAAAAAGATACTTTTACACTTAAACTTATAGAGATTAATGGATATAACTTCACCATTTTTAATAGATGGAATAGGCTTATTTTCCAGTGCCAAAACTATATATATATATATATATATATAATGTGTGTGTGTGTGTGTGTACTCAGCCCTCCACACAAACAGGATGTGACACAAGGTCAATTTATTAAGCGAAGTTTAATAGGTTTGAATTCAGAGTTTTCCTTCTCCTAGACCGATTGCCTAACCAAGTCTAAAGGGCCCAGTCTGCCCTACTATTTACCCATAGCTAAAGGGAGAGTAGGATTCATACCTTTCCCAAGGTTATTAGCGCTAAGTGAGATGCAATTGCTATGTCCAGGATTTGAGGACTGGGCGACAAGTCCATTTCCCATGTCTTTAATTATGACACCACATGCTATATATATATATATATATATATATATATATATATATATACTTAGCCAACTCCTTTGCACAAGTATGATGTGACACAGGTTCAATTTCTTAAGCAGAGTTTGACAGATTTGAAACCCGAGTTTACCTTTTCCTAGACTGGTTGCCTACCAAAGATTGAAGAACCCAGATTGCCCTACTATTTTATCCATAGAATAGGAGAATATTTGGATGCATACATTTCCCAAGGGTATTAGCACTAAGGGAAATGCAAGCAGCCTCATCCAGGATCAGAACTTGTCTCAATATATATTTGTGTATACATTTTTTGTAAAAAAGAACTACATATATGTGCGTGTGTGTGTTTAGAAATGAGTGAGAGTGAAAAATAGAAATATATATATATATATATATATATATATAGTCAGAGGGAGTGATAAAAATACCTCCCATATTTTAAACTATCACCTGTTTGGTGTAAATTAACTTAGGCAAGTGATAATGGTAGCTCCATCTAGCTAATACCTTACTATTTTCTTTTTAACATATAATTTGTTATGATCACATATTGGAATGGTATACAGCAAAACTGAAATGTTTCTTAAGACTGGGGAATCTAAACAGAGACATTTTTGTGCTCATTTCCCATTATGTGGGAATGATGCTGTTCTGGATAGAAAATCAATTCTGCTGTGGGTTGAAAATACTATCCAGAACAGCATCATTTCCACATAACATGATATGAGTACAAAAAGTTCTGTGTAGCAATTACAGATTCACTAGTCTTAAAAAAAACTTTTCAACAACAATCACACACTGTGCACCAGTCCAAGCCATGATCTTAACTAATCATATCTGACAAAAAATAGTAAGATATTAGTTAGATTGAGCTATCATTGCCACCTTTCTAAGTTCACTTGCACCACACAGGTTACAGTTTAAAATGTGGGAGATATTTCTGTAAAACCCTGTATATATATATATATATATATATATATATATATATAGTCATTGTAGAATACTCATACTAGTTTCAATTACCTTCGAATTGGTAAGAAAAGGCAGCAAGTAGTCGTAACTGAATACAAATCCATCTTGCTGCAATACTACTGCAAAATGCCAGGTTATTTATGAAGCCTTATAACATCATAGAAATCAAGCAGCCAATCAGGACTCAGGGAATGGAACCACCCAAATGCAAGAATGGACTATTCTTGTTTTCAATAAGTCCTAACTGTCTTGGCACTGGTTCAGTTGTGCTTAGTTAGTTGCTGTTGTTCAAACCAACAGTACACTAACTCACTTCAACTGTCATCCACTGATAGTCCTATTTTGATGTATCACATCTCCTCAGTGCAACTAGATTTCTTAGGCTACATCCAGCTGGGATCGAAACCCAACTAATTTTTCATCTGTCAGAGTCCCTAACCACTAGGCTATCAGTACACCCACTAGCAGGAGAGAATTTTACTGATAAATACATATGTATATACATAAAAGCTGCCTGAGAGAACAATCCATTTTTTAGGAGAGCCTTGCAGTTTAAGTGTAATCGGCAGCCAGCAGCAAATTTCCCCTTCAGTCTTCCACAGACAGTTCTTTTTCAACATATCATGTTCCCTCAGTGCAGCTAAACTTAGCTGTCTACCTCCAGCCAGGATCAAAACCCGACCAATTTTTCATCAGTCAGAGTCCCTAAACCCCCCCCCGGCTATCAGCACACACACTAGCGGGAGAGAGAATTTTTACTGATAAATACATACATATGTATATGCATAAAGGAAGTATTTGAACAGTTTGGTTCTTATTGCTTGATTGGCTTTTTTCTACAAACAGATCTTTAAACCAAACTATCTTTCTACCAAGAATGATTTTCTATCTCTTTCTGTTGACATTAAACAACCCACAGTGGTTGATGTGCTGTACAACAAAACAAGCCTAATTGCCTGATTGTAAGAATTAAAAACAGGAACATTATACCAGAGGAGACACATTTCAGTTTTAACAGATGGCTCTCACTGGATTTAGAGTGACAGCAAGTCTCCTCAGATCTCAAGGACTCTTCTAAGTGTTCTAGCTAATTTTAACATTATTATTATTAGTAGTAGTAGTAGTAGTAGTAGTAGTAGTAGTAATCATTATTATTAGTAGTATCATTATCATTATTATTATTATTGAGTATTTCACACCTGCCAAAGCTGGTGGTTCAGTGGAGGCTGAGTGACAGCAAGTCTCCTCAGGTTTCCAGGACTCTTCTGAGTATTCTAGCTGATCCCAATAGTGCTGTAGTTTGGATGGTCTTGATTCTTCTATTATTATTATTTTACTCCTTGTGAGTTTTTCTTATGCATAGTAACTGGTAGTTTTTCACTGAAGGTCTCCATGACTCGTTTCTTTAGGTCTCCATGACTCGTTTCTTCATCTAATTTCCCCCATTCTCTTTTCCAGGCATTTTGGGGCCATTCTGGAGGCTACTACTATTATTATTATTATTATTATTATTGATAAGGAATGTATTAAGTCAGTAATAGTTAAACTGAACTCCATGATTCTCGTTGGATATGAAATTTTCTCAGCTACTATTCATCTTGATTCCGAAAGAACTTACTAGCTGAAACCTTTATCCAGTTATGTTTCAAGAAGATTGATGAATTTTTAATTTCTGCAGTCAATCAGCTTTGTGTCAAAAATGGCAATGACCCTAAAGGAGGACTTTGCAATGTTGTTAAATGGATTGACGTCTTTTTTTATTTATAAGAAGAGATGATTTTTGATGTCTTCATTTTCCTTTGCTATTGTCCATTGAGTAAGTAAAAATAGAATAAAACTGTCTTCTTTAGTGGTTTTGCATTGTTCCATCACTTGAGTAATATAGGCTGCTAAGTTCGGCCATTTTTTTTTCTCTCTTCGTGATTCCTGGTTTTCATCCAAGAATTCCATCTTACCATTAACTAGCATGGGTACCTGGCATTGCATAGTAAATGAAATAATTCTATATATTCTAGGAAGAATTCTGGGAATACATAAATATGAATAAGATATGAATTCATGACAAAAAGAGCTTTTAGCAGTAAGACAAATTTTGAGTAATTTCTAAGAGCTTCTTTCTAGATAATATTTCTTGTTTGGTTTGGTTTCTTTGTTTAATGGCACATTAACTATAATGGATTATTTAATGCCAAAGCCATCCTTGTATAGCTTGTGGGATGAGGAGGTTCATACCTTTCCCAAATGGATGTAATAACAGTTGTAACTCGAGTATCATAGGTAACAGAGAAATAATAGGAAGAAACACAGGTATTAAGGATAGAGAAAAATGTTTACTAAGCAAAGATACAAGGTGAACAGAGTAATTAGCAATTGCTAAGTTGGATTAACAAATCCCATGAGATCTTGTTTCTCTTTTCTGAAGTTGTGTCAGATATTATTTATAGGAAAAACATACAATTCCATTCTCATTGACCGTATCTATATACTAATAACATGCAATTGTATTTATATATACAACAAAATAGTGGTTTACAGTGTGAACAGGAAGACTAATTTGCATATTGATATTAAAAATTTGATTTCAATAAATATGCGCTTAGTATTATTGATTTCTAATTGTTTGCTTTTATCAATAGATAATGAGCAAAAATCTTGGAAATAAATCTTAAAAGAAATCCATTAACAAGAAGAAATAACTGTAATTTTATTCTGTACTTCCTATTTTAACTAAATAGTTTGATTAGCAAAATTTGGCAATAAAAGATGGGAATGATGGAAGAGTAAGTTTCAGTTGTTCGATTTTTCAATTATACCCCCCTTTGTTTCAAATCTTTTTATCTGCATCGTTATTTACTTTCGTTAGTCTTTCTAATTGAACATAATATTTTATTACATTAAAACTTGAATACTTGCACCTGGCGGAGGGTGCATATATTTGCTAGTAACAATAAAGATGACAGCAATCCAAAATATCTAAACAATACAAATAAATCAAACTATGGAAGACAGACAGGCAAATCAATTTTGAATATAGATGTAAATGTAGTAGCAATCATCATCATGTTGTGCTAGTAACATGGATATCCAAGACAAACTCTCGAAAACCATCCCTATCGTTCATTGCTCTGGGCAGGTCCTCTGCACAGTATCTAGTATCCATGCAGAGCTGGTCAATGTAGGTTTTTGCTGAGCAGCCCACACTGGCATGCCCATGTGTTGGTTTCCATAAGAGAACATCACTTATGAGTTTTTCCCCTTTTCTCCAGCAATGCTCCACATGTCTTGTTCATCTCAGATGGTTTGTGAGATAAGTGCAAGTGTCCATACAGCTGCTTTCTTGTTGGATGCTGTTTGCACAATTTGTGTAATATCATGCACAGCATTCTTGTGTAGCTCCCTTCTTATTCTTTAGGCACTTTGTTTGGGTCCAAGTGGTGCAGCCATACAATAGCACTGATACAACTATAGCTTGGAAGAATTGCTGCATTAACTTGTTAGTGGTAAGCATATAGATACTTTCTTGTAGGGTGCTATTTCCATGATTTGTTTAATATCATGCACAGCATTCTTGCACAGTTTCCATCCTTTGTTAGGGTCCAAGTGGTGCAGCCATACAATAGCACTGATACAACTATGGCTTGGAAGAATTGTCGCTTTAACTTGTCAGTGAGATCGGATTTCCATATAACTGATAATCTGTCTATGGCAGACCATGCCTTCCCTAAAAGTGGATAAACAAAAGTAGTGATAAAGTAAGTAAAGTATTTGGAGTGGCCTTTTATTGGTATAAGCCGGACAGTGAGGAAGTCTATCCCCTTTTTGCTAGTGCTAGATCAGGAAGATTTTTTTTGATGAGGTGGAGTGCCACACCTACCGTCAGCTTATAAGATTACCCAATCTGTGCTACTCATATGCTGAGTTGAGGAGGACTGGTATAGAACCCGGAACCTAGCAATTCCTTGGTGGGTGCTCTACCGACAGTAATATCCTAACAAAATCTGCATGATATTGCATTATGATCTTCAGCCAGTCCTTCTTACATTTATTCTGCCATTATTTTTGTATAATGCAGTCGGCTGCAACTCAGTCATCCATCTGCATCTGTCTTTTATTGCCACCTGGAGACATTTGCATCCTCTGGCCATTCCATCCAATTTTACAAAACAATCAGAATCCCATCTCCTGTAAATAACAAAATCCCTGAAAAATGGAAAAATCATGTCAAACCACCCCATGCACGAACTTGATAATAAACCCCAGATGGCTATTTCTGCTTTCAAGAAATCTGCAATCTCATCTCCCTGTCTGTCGTTGTATTCATGGGTTCCCGCTTTTAGCTGGTTGGGATATAACCATTGTGCCGCAAGGTGTTACTTAACAACATTGATATTGGGTGTTTATTCATAGTTCCATTATGCATCTCATTTCCTCAATGGTATAAATCTTTATAGAATCTATTTTTGCTGTTGCTTTGATCATTGTGATCATTCATTATACTTGCAATCTCTTCAGGAAGATGAAGTCTGCTACTGCTGCTGATGATGATAATTTAAGGGCATTTATATCAGAGTCATAGTTAGCATGTTTCTACATCTGCATCCAAATATTTACAGAACCAGTAATATGAGCTAGCATTCTTATTATAATAGAGTTTATGTAACTATCTATCTGTAACTAAAACTACATTACCACTGATGTTACAGTTTCCTTAGTTATATTGTCAACAATTATAAAATAGTCATTAATCAATCTTAATTAGCATCTTATTTATTAACAATGTATCAGTAAAAATCTTGCTGAGTTAGATTTGCTTCAAAACTTCACATATTATAAATGCATTTTAAGTCTGGAAATATGTGTTATATCTCTAAGAAATAAAGATTTACATTGTATATGGTGGGAATGATTTGCATAATTATTTTGACAAAACTGGGTTTAATAAATAATTATTTGCTATTACTGATACTATCATGCTATTCTCAAGCACATTAAAAGCAATTTTATATAAAATTTTATATAGAAATCAATTAACATATCATCAAAATAAGTTCAATATTTTTATATTTATTCTTATTTAATTTTGCTAGTCTTTCTAATTTGATATATTTTATTACATTAACACTTAAATTGTTGGAATATTTTGTGATATAAGATGTGCTCTAATTACCCACCTGGATTTATAGACTAGCCAAGGTCACGTGATTGACTCATGATTACCAGAGTAACCAAAGGATTCATTATCGAAGGACTCTTTACCAGAGTAACCAAAGGATTCATTATCGAAGGACTCTTTACCAAGAACTGAGAACTCTTTACCAGAGTAACCAAAGGATTCATTATCAAGGGACTCTTTACCAAGAACTGAGAACTCTTTACCAGAGTAACCAAAGGATTCATTATCAAGGGACTCTTTACCAAGAACTGAGAACTCTTTACCAGAGTAACCAAAGGATTCATTATCAAGGGACTCTTTATCAAGGATCCAATTCTACTGGATAAGCGCTTCTGCTTTAAGGCCAAAGAATGGCCCTTAAAAACGTAACATAAATACTTGGGCTCAGGGATCTCATACTTTTCGTTAACACCCCTGCCATCTTTTTTGTGAACTAACCATGACACTGGTACTTGATCCATTTCTAATAGGAAACCAGTTTAATGAAATATTTTGTATAGATATGAGGGAAATTTAGTAGGCAAAGAATTAAGGAATATGAATGGGATTCTTAAAGAGAATATTTTCATGGGTACCATTTTATTCAGAAATTTGTTCAAATCAGCAAGCAGTGTTCTTTTGTAGTTCCCATCTTGTTTTTTCTCAAAGTGGTGCTGCCATACAGTAGTACTGTTACACCTACAGCTTTTATCTTATCAAATCAGCTTTCTATTTGATCAATAATATGTCAATAGCAATTCATGCCTTTCCTATGTGTCTATTAACATTGATTTCTGTAGATGTGATATTGCTACCTAGGTATGTGAACTGGTATCCCAATTCATGTGTAACTGAAATCCAAAAGAGCAGCTGCTTGACTACATCTGATTGGAGCCTGAACAAATCCTATCATAAAGAAGGAAAGTCATCTTTAAAAAAATAAAAACCTGCTCGTATCTTTCTCATCCACATCATCTTGTGCTTCTTGATATAGATAACCAATTCCATTGGGTGCATGCATCTGCGGATACACCTGAGATAATTTGTCTGATGCTGAACTGGATAGGTTTTCAGGCTCTTTGTCTTTTCAGAAAACAATTCTCTGACTTTTTTTTATTTTTATCTTTAGCTACAGGTAACCAAATATACTTTCCTCCATCTTAGCTTATACTTTTTTTCTGGTCTTTTCTGAAATGACTGACAGTAGTTGGTTGGTTAGTTGGATTTTACAGCATGTCAACCCTTGTTGGGTTATTTTATGCTGAAGATATTTTGTTTTATTCATTCTTGATGGGTGTTCAACATTTTTTTACAAAGTAAATTTTTTTAAAAACTCATCTCTGTTTAACCCATAGATGGGACCCTAACAATTGATAGTTGATATGCCATAAAAATCCATTAACGAACCAACCGTGTCTACCCCAATACTAAATGATGGCCCTTTAAATAATACTATTGGCCAAAATTATTTGTCTGAATTTTTTAGATGAGGGTTGATAATTTGTATTACTTGTATTATTCAGATTATTGTTCTCATTTTTATTCTTATATACACAATGTTTCGGCCAGTGGGCCCTCCAGCCTTCTTCAGATATTTTTTGTCAAACTCAGGAACTTTCTCTTTGAACTCTGGAACCTTGCCAAACTCAGGAGACTTCATGGAATTTTGAACCGAACCCTTAATTAACCGTTTGCATTCCATTAACCATGACCGGGTACAAGTGTTAAGCTATGTTAAGTATTCTATGTTATTATCACCTTTGGTCTGGATTGAACCTGCAACCTAGAGATGATTGTCACTTAGAACTGTATTAACTCAACCCTTATATCCATTGCACCATGTGTCCAACAGTTGGTTTTGAAGGCTTTCGAGTTTGACAAGAAACATCTGAAGAACCTTGGAAGGCACATCATCCAAAATGTGTATTTAACAATAAAGATGATAACAATAGTCCAAATAATACAAATTGGCCAAAATGATTACAATTTTGTGGGTAAGTTTTCATGCATCTACTGTATTTAGCAGATATTGCATCCTGGTATTACCATTTATTCTATAGAAATCTCTAAAAGAAAAAACATAATTAATTTCCAGTGTAACTTCAAAATGTGCTCAGAGCAATTCTTTTCTCAGAAACATAAATATTCGGAAAGTATAGAATTATAAAGTTGCCTGAAAGATGTCAAAGATAATGGAACAAATCAGTGTGTATGTTATTCAATGAAGATAATGTCAAAAATAGTTGAAAAAAAAGAAAAGAAAGTCTTTTGTTTTTACTTAATAAGTGAAACAAACCTTTTAGACATTTATATACCAAGATATGGAATGATATTTTTAGATTAACCAACAGATCACTTTCTCCAAATTTTTTTTTCTATTATAGTCATTTACCAGCAACAAGACTGTATAAAGATGACTAGCAGTGGGACTTGGTGTTGTATTTAGTCCATCTTTAGGGAATAAGTGAAAAAGAAATATTAAAGCCTTTATTCAGTTTTGAATGGGGTTCTTGCCTTAACTTATTGAATTCATAAAATCATAAAAAGGTTTAAATGCACGAAGATAGTTGGATAGATAGATATGAACAGATTTAGATAGATAGATAGATGGATTGATATGAACAAACAGAGATAGATTGATATGAACAGACTGATAAGAACAGAGATAGATAGATATGAACCGAAAGATAGGAACTGTCTTAGATAAATATGAACAGATAGACAGATATGAACAGACTGATATAAATCGATAGCTATGAACATACTGAGATAGATAGATGGGGAGTTCAATAATAGATATGAATAGACTGAAATAGGTTGATAGATAGGAAGAGATGTAGATTGATAGGTAAGAACTGACTTAGATAGCTCTAAAAAGATAGATAAGTATAACTCAATTATTATTCACCCTCTTGATATATTAGAACATTACAATATAGACTTTACAAAGAAAAATATAAAAGTGAGTATAATTATTGATTCATATTTGTTGTGTATATATTAGCATTATTGATTATATTAATTGATTAATGGTATACACAAGAATAGATCAATAAGTTCATAGCCTGACATCATAGCTGCATTTTTATCTGTAAATTTTACTGTATAATTAATGTATTTTGATCTAACAGAAAAGTTTTATGTTTATTGCATTGACAAGAAATGAATCCAACTACCCTCCCTCCAGCTATGTGTACATAGCAGAGCAGACTGAGCTCTTTGACCTTGATATGGCAACTCTGTTTAGGAGAAGCAAAATTTTGAATTAAAATCAGCTTTGCTGAAAAATTGACCTTGTGCCACATCCTGACTATTGCAGAGGTGTTGGGTACATACATATAAGTAAAGACTGATGGTATAATAGTTTGAGTCGTAGGAAATGGACTCATCCACCCAAGTTCAAATCCTGGACAAGGCTGTTTGCATTTCACATAGTGCTAATCCCCTTGGGAAAGGTATGCATCCAACTACTCTCCCTCCAGCTATGGGTAAACGGTAGGGCAGACTGGGCTTTTTAACCAATCTAGGAGAAGGAAAACTCTGAATTCAAACCTGTTAAACTCTGATTAAGAAATTGACCTAGTGTCACATCCTACTCATGTAGGGGGGTGATATATATATATATATATATATATAAGTAAAGATTGAACAGTAAGACAAGATAATTCTCAAAGAATTGACAGATGGATGTCTAGATAGACTAATATGTAAGAACAGAGATAGATGCATCGTCTTTGTAATATGACATATAGAATATAATGTATATGTGAAACTAAACACTCTGATATGAAATAGTCATTTTTATGAATTTTTATGTGTATTATTTGAAACATTTCCTTTCGAAAGATTATAATTTCCTTAGATTATTGTAAGCAGATCTGGCAAACTGATATTTAGTCATGTGTCTCCTCACTTTTCTCAATACTCTTCATATCTTAACTTGTTTATTGTTTTGTAGATTTTTAAAACATCTTTCTTATAATTGTTTGTCTTCTTGTTTTGTTGCGATTTGGATGTAGTTCCCCATTGGCTTCATAGATTATGAGTCGTACTTGTTGTTTTTCTGATTTTTTTTTCTTTTTAAACTCTTTGAAGGGAATAACTTGCCTGTTATCTATATATTAATACTCATGTTCCTTATTTGTGTGACTGTTATCATCTTGCAACACATACACACCAACTGCTCTTTATATATGTATAGATGATAGACTACTAACCTTGTGAAGCGTGAGACTTAGATATAGCAATCATGAATTATGCAGGACATTTTTAAGTAGAATTTCAATGCTATTTCTATGTATATTTTAAATTTCTAAATATCTTCAAATATAAATCATATCATCATAATTTTAGCACAAAAAGTAGGAACCATTGATATTTAATGTGTATATATATTCACTTTATCATTATATTTAACTCTTAACGTCCTATACCACCTGGCCAGAAGTCACATTCGTTTTCCTAATCCGCCACCAATAGCCTTTGTTTAAATGTAATATTAAGCATATCTACAAGTCTTTGATTTAAGGAAAATAAAAGTTAACTTTAAATGCAAAGGCCATTTTTAGCCATTTTTTGATAAATCCTTATAGGAAAAGGGTTCTGAACTTGGAAAATTCTTAACAGGATGTTAAGAGTTAATGTGTATATATATTTACTTTATCATTAATTGTTTTATTTTCATAGTTTCATCCAGACATACATACACACCAATTGCTCTTTATATATGTATAGACAGACTACTAACCTTGTGAAACATGAGACTTAGATATAGCAATCATGAATTATAACTCGTTCTTTCTTCTAAGATACTATTTGCAATTTCTAGTTTTACACATGTACACTGCTTCATCCATAGTGGCATGTAACTTAATGGTATCTTCCCTGAGTTGTATTTAAATGATCTATGTGGTTGAGAGTAGAGGAAAATGTGGATATAACAACACAAACGACTATGTTCAATTGATATTTCACCTCCTTATTGGTTGAGGCTTCCTCAGAATTTATTGATTTAAGTGCTTGTACATTCTGTTTTTATAGTGAAAAGGTAAATGGGTGGGGGGAGTGAGAGAAAAGGTGATGGGTTATTGGTGGGTAGACTAGGGAATGAGAAGAAAGTCAGGAGGGCTTAGTATTTGTGGAAATGGTGTTTTCATTTTTATGTGGTCAGTCAGTTGACTTTGAAGAGAAATTTTGTTTTATGTATGCTTAAATGATCTATCTATTAATACTCATGTTCCTTAATTGTACAACTGTTACCATCTTCCAACACTCTCTGGTTAAAAATGATACCATCCAAATCCTCCATGGTGAAATACAAAAATGTAAATCCTGATTATCTGCCGAATTCTTGTTTCTTATGTTGCATATCTTGCAATGGAAGAGGAAGCTTCCGGCAAAAAGACAAAGAGAAAGATAAGAATATATATTTTTTAAAAAAGGGAGAAAGGAAGAGAGGTCTTCCAGTCAAGAAGCAGGAGAGATGAAGAAATAGATAAAAGGAAAACGGAAGCAGAGTCTTCCGGTGACGAGGCGGAGAGAAAGATAAAGAAATATATATGTCCATTATCAGATCAAAAGATAAAAATGCATGGGCATATTTATTGTATATAAAGGCCAGCGGATGAAGGTTGTCAGTCAGAGTCCCCAGCGAGCAGCCGAGAAGGTAAACTCATTGTCTCCCGTATCAGCCACCCTCGGAATTTTATTGTGAACACTGTGCTCTTCACCAACCTACTCGGAAGTTCATTGTGAACACTCGTCACCCCTCACCACCCACACACCGACAAAATAAAGACGGGTCATATTTTTATATATACGTGTCTGTGGTTTCATTGAAGTCCAGTAACCAGCAATACAACACTTATAAGTGTTGTTACCTCAACTAAATAATGGACCATTCCATTTTTATTATAAAGAAAGAAAGGGAAAAAGGGACATGCTATACAGAAAAATATAAGAAAGAAAGAAATAAAGAGAGTTGGGGAAAGATAGAAAGAGAGGGGTGAGCACACACAAGTGATAATACCAATCTGTTTTATTTGAACTTAATGAAAATGAAAAGAAAGAAAGAAAAAGTGTCAAAGAGAGTTAAATCAAGATTATTATACTTTTTACATATTGAAGTATTAGCAATAGCTCTTAAGTAAATATATCAAACGTTGTAATAATTAAATCATCATACTGTGGTATATCTAAAGGTCCTGCTTGTTCTTTTTATTACTATTATTCATTCTTATGACTCTCAATATTCTCAAGGCTGAAAGCAGGTATTTACCCAACCCATTTGCCATGGGTAAGATGTGACACAACGTCACAAGTATGAGGCATCTAGCAAGGATCAATCTCGCTATTCAGTAGTAATGGATCTACAAGACTAACTTGCTACCCATAACATCATAAAGGCTGAAAGTATGGGGTACCCAGTGAGAATCAAACTCAGTATAGTTTTTCATCTATTCATTTCCCTAAGTTTAATCTGAAACAAGATTTAAAAAATATAAGATAACAGTAATATAGTGGTAAATTGTAGGGAAGATTCAGCTCTTTAACCTTGATATGGCAACCTGTCTAGGAAAAGGAAAACTCTGAATTCAAACCTGTTAATCTCCACTTAAGAAATTCACCATGTGTCACCACTTACATATGTAGAGGAGTCAGTATATATATATATATATATATATATATATATATATATACAGTGGTACCTTGACTTTTGTTGTTCCCAAGTTAAATTGCCAATTTGAAGCAACTATTTCATTATAAATTAGTTTGATTGTTTTTCTTTATTTTACAAGCCAAGAAGGAATTAACTGAAATCACATTAATTTAAATAGGAAAATTGTTTGAATTTGAATTAGTTATAACAAAAAGCATCCCACTCACTAGGAATCAATTAGTGAAGCAAATCAACATACCACTCTATGTATATATATATATATATATATATGTGTGTGTGTGTGCGTGTGTATGGGTGTGTGTGATGGATATTGGGAAACTTTTTGGGTTGTATTGGAAGCATGAAAATATAAGATAAGGAATAATAACCAAAATTCAAATTGATGAACATTGTGTTGTTTTTAATCTCATTTATTAATCCTGATATTTCAGGTAGACCTCTACCTTTTATCAAAGGGTTTTGTAGAATGTACAAAACCCTTTATATTCTCAATGTATATATACATATATATCTGATGTTCTTCCTATATATTTAGATATATATAGGACGTGACATTCTCCTGTGGACACACCAGTGTAGGCCAGCCAGCAAAAACCTGTACCAGCTCTGTGTGGATTTTGGATACTGCATGGAGGACCTCCCAATAGCAATTACATATAGGGATAGTTGAGAGAGAGAGAGAGAGAGAGAGTCATGAATATCCATGCTATCAGCATGACCTGATGATGATGATATTAAACATTCATATATGCATTGTTCACATGAGATAGTTGTTTGTCTTTCCTTCACGAATGTTCAGTGTTAGTGTATCCATGGATGTACTGGTGCATTATAAGGACTGAGTATTGGTTTCAAACTAATACGCACTATTCTTATACACTTTTTCAGTGTTAGTGTATCTATGGATGCACTAATGCATTATAAGGACTTTCTGTTGTATTAAACTAATACACACTATTCTTATACACTTCTTCAGTGTTAGTGTATCTATGGATGCACTAATGCATTGTAAGTCTTTCTGTTGTATTTAACTAATACACACTATTCTTATACACTTCTTCAGTGTTAGTGTATCTATAGATGCACTAATGCATTGTAAAGACTTTCTGTTGTATTAAACTAATACACACTATTTTTACACACTTCTTCAGTGTTAGTGTATCTATGGATGCACTAATGCATTGTAAGGACTTTCTGTTGTATTAAACTAATACACACTATTCTTATACACTTATTTGGTTTGCTTTCTTTAACCTGTTGAAAGTATCATCTATAAAATTTGACAGATTTTATTATCAACACTGACTTTACGTAGCCTTTTAACCTGGACAGAATGTGACTTATTATAAAAACTAATCTCATCATTGTTATTTTCATAATTCAAACTAATGTCTTTAATTTCTGGATGTCTCACAATTGTCTGCTTTTTTATTACATCAATGTCTTTCAAATGTTTCAAAGTGTCTGCCGTTTAAGATATAGAAAAACAAAACTGGTTGATATTATTGATCATCTGCAAGACATAATAGAAACTTTATGTTTGAGATAATTTTTAAATTTGTTCCAAGTTTATTGTAATTTTATGACAATTTTTTTTTTCTTCCTTCGAAGTTTTGTAGATGGAGAAAAGTCAACAGAATAATAACTGATAAGGTTTAATTAAAAAGAAAAAGAAGAATCATTATTTTTCTCATACTCCCTCTTTCTCTCTCTCTCTCTCTTTCTCCCTCCCTACACTCTCTATCACACTTCTTTTCTCCTTCACTCATTCACTCCCACTCTCTAGTAGACTTCTTTCTCTCTCTCTCTCTCTCGACTACACTCTATCACACTTCTTTTTTCTCTCTCATTCGATTCCCTGCACTCTCTATCATACTCATTTTCTTTATCTCACTTACTCACCTACACTCTATCTCTATCTCTCTCAATTACACTATGATACTCTCTCTCTCTCTCTCTCTCTCTCCCTCTTCTTTTATCTCTCTCACTTATTTGCCTACATTTTCTATCTCACACACTTAGCTACACACACACACACACTCTCTCTCTCTCCTCAATACATAAATGTTATTTCTTGTATTTCTCTAATTCAAGATTTCCTTTGAGTAATTATTTTATCTTTCATTCTCTCTTTCTCGCCACTCTAACATGGTTTCCTTCTTCTTCTCTCTCTATCATACTCATTTTCTTTCTCTCACTTACTCACCTACACTCTATCTCTATCTCTCTCAATTACACTATGATACTCCTTTCTCTCTCTCTCTCTTCTTTTATCTCTCTCACTTATTTGCTTACATTTTCTATCTCACACACTTAGCTACACACATACACACACACTCTCTCTCTCCTCAATACATAAATGTTATTTCTTGTATTTCTCTAATTCAAGATTTCCTTTGAGTAATTATTTTCTCTTTCATTCTCTCTTTCTCACCACTCTAACATGGTTTCTTTCTTCTTCTCTCTTACACACACGTATGCACCTAATATATGTAATTTCTTGTCTGTCTTTCTGTGATTCAAGATTTTCTCAAAAAGCGGTTTTAGCTCACAGAACTCTCTCTTCCGCTACATTTCTTTAATACACACTCTTTCATTCTCTCCCACTCCCTATACAACTTGCTCTCCTCCACTCTCACACATAAACACACCTCATGTATAGATGTTATTTATTTTATGTGATCCTGCATCTGTTTACTGAACCCCTCCAACAATGAGCAGGAGGTGACACAATGTCAATTTTTAAGTGAAGTAAAACCAGTTTGAATTCATAATTTTCCTACACTAACCAAGGCTAAATAACCCAATCTGCTCAACTATTTATTAATAGCTGGAGGTGGTGGAGGAGAACAGAGGAATTCATGCCTTTCCCAAGGGCACCAACATGAAGTGAAATGCAAAGTCTTGTTCAGGATTTGAACTCGGATCACTGATTTCATTTCCTACGACAATAACCATTACACTAACCACACCTCCATTGATTACCTAACTAAAGATGTTCTAAAAGAATGAATCCACAGACATTTTTAGTAACATCTCTTTTTAACACAAGAGACACATCTCAAAGGATGTTCATGATAAATTATAAATATTTAATTTCTGAGAAACTCAAGCCCTTTACGCAACAAGTAAACCCCCATTTAGCTGCACTATCAGCAGTCAAGAATATTCCAATTGTATCCCCTGCAGAAATTAATTAATTAATAATTATAATATATATACTCCCACTTTGGTTGAGTTCTCTAAATAGGGATTTAATTGTAAAATTCACCGTTCTAGCATGTAGCTAACCCTCGCTTTGTTTACAAAGTTTGAGGACTCTAGTGAATTCATTTCCGCTTAGAAATGTATCAATTAAATATTCTCCTATATTTGACAGCTGCCTCTGGCTGCACGGGTAAGAGATTTGGCGAACAAAAGTTCATTCAGGTCTCAAACCCGGCCAGGGGTAGCTGTTATGGTATAACCACACTGATGAGAGGTGAAACCTCAAAACACGTGTCTGTGGATTACTTATTTATTATATATATATATATATATATGTGTGTCCAAAAAGAAACTGAACTCTTAAGACAGTATACTAATGAAGCATTTTAGATATAATGTAAACCCCATCCCCCAAAAATGGTGTCCTGAGTTTGACACTAAACTGCATATATTATAATATGATAATAATAATATTATACATAGGGCCAGTTTAGCTCAGTCAGTAGAGCACTTGCCTAGGAATTGCAAGATTCCTGGGTCGATATTGGCCCTCGCCAAGTCAGAGTGTGAGTAGCACATGTATCTGTGCAGTAAAGTGAGGAGCTGATGGTTGGTGTGGTGCTCCGCCTAAGACGCAAAAAGAATCTTCTTGGTATAGTGTAGGTGAAAAGGGGATGGACTCCCTTGCTGGCTGATACTGACATTAGCCACCCCATCGACTTTACTACTATCTATCTATCTATCTATATATATATATATATATATAAGGTGTGTCAAAAAAGTATCAAGATTTTTTTGTACTTTTTGACACACCTTGTTTTCTGAAAAAAAAATAACGTTCCATTCATTCTTTATTTCTATCTTGGTAAATACAGCTTTAAACTTGGTACTCTTTTGACACACCTTGTATTCTGAAAAAAAATTAATGAATGGAAATTTTTTTTTTTTTTTTTTTTTTTTTTTTTTTTTTCAGAATACAAGGGGTGTCAAAAAGTACAAAAAATGTTGATACTTTTTTGAGACACCTTGTATATATAAACATGTACTCAAAAAGAAACTGAGCTCTTAAGACGTATACCAATGAAACATTCTAGATATAAGGTAAAATATAGATTTAAAAAAAACTTAAAAGGTTCTAAAGCTAAAAGATAATAAGGGGCATGCCTTTCCACATTCTGTGAGGAGAAAATGAGATTATATGACGATAATTCCAACACGGCATACACAGTGAGACCTTTGCAAAGCAGCCAAGGGGGTAAGCATAGCGACCAAGCTGCCTACAGGGCCAAGCACAAAGCTGCTTTATGCACGGTGAATTCACTAATACTCATAGTTGCCCTTTACTGTCAGTAATGTTTGCATTAATTTCTGGCCACTGACAATTTCTTTGTACCAACAAATGGAACATAGTAGGAAATCCAACTATATTTGCATATAGCTAGGTTCAGTCACACATGGTGCGGAATTAGGAATTCGAATCACACAGCAGTAAAAAAAGGGTTAATATAAGAGCCGGTTTAGAGCATCAGCCTAGGAACCAGATTCAATACCAACCTTTACCAATTCAGCGATCTGTGCGGTAAAGTAAGGAGTTGATGGTAGGTGTGACGCTCCACCTCAGACATTAAAAACAATCTCCTTGGTCTAGCACTAGTGAAAAGGGGATAGACTCCCATGCTGTATGGCTGATACTGACTTTAGGCCACCCTAACGACTTTACTTATACTACATATGAAACAATGGAGAAATAAGTTTACTTGGATAATTTGACCAATAGTAGAGCAACAGAAGAGGATTATTTATTGCTCATATCAAACGGAAGAGTTTTTTAAAAAATACTCCAACTTCATTTGAAGTCTTTAACAATATTATGACAGTAAATAACAATAGCAATGAGAAAAACTCAGATCTTATTTAGGTAAAGTGGGGTGGGAGAAGAAAAAAAAGGAGGCCAAAAGTTTTTGACCTTTTCTGACTATAAGTCAGCATTGGAAAATTATCTACTGGAGGCATCAGATTTAGTAGCCAATACTGCAAGTGAAATCTTGTTATTTCCATGTTCTGGTGCAGGCCAGAAGCTTCTGTGAAGGAAATCATATTTCAGAAACTCTGTCTTTATTGACCAGATAAAGGTAGCCAATTTTATTCCCCTTGGACTTGCAAGAACTGGACATTTGGCCCAAGCCAGTATCTTAAACTCTAACAAAATGGTGGATGTCAGAACAAATTAAATGTCTAACCAGCTAATGATAGGGTTAAATTGAATACTTTACAAAACTCTTTTCCTTTAATGAACTTCTTAATCTTCTTTTTCTTATGTTTATCTAATAATAATAATAATAATAATAATAATAATAATAATATAATATATGTATAATAAATAATAATATATGTATGATAATAATAATAATAATATGTATGATAATAATAAATAATATAATAATATATATATGTAATAATAATAATAATAATAATATATAATAATAATAATAATAATAATAATAATAATATATGTATGATAATAATAATAATAATAATAATAATAATAATATATATGTATGATAACAATAATAATAATAATAATAATAATAATATGTATGATAACAATAATAATAATAATAATAATAATAATAATAATAATAATAATAATAATATAATAATAATAATAATAATAATAATAATATATGTATGATAACAATAATAATAATAATAATAATAATAATAATGTATGATAATAATAATAATAATAATAATAATATATATGTAATAATAATAATAATAATAATAATAATATATGTATGATAATAATATAATAATAATAATAATAATAATAATATATATGTATGATAATATAATAATAATAATAATAATATAATATATGTATGATAATAATAATAATAATAATAATATATGTATGATATAAATAATATAATAAATATATGTATGATAATAATAATAATAATAATAATAATAATAATATATATAAGAAATAAGAATTTGGCAGATAAGCAACACCAAATAATCAGGATTTACATTTTTGCATTTCATCTTGGCCGATTTGGATGGTTTCATTTTTAACCAGAGGCTGTCGCAAGATGATAATAGTCAGAAGATTAATAAACAAATGTAATAATATGTAGATGGTTTGGTTTGTTTTTACGGCATATCAACCCATTTTGGGTCATTTAATGCCAAAACAAGTCATTTTGATAAAAGTTTCTATGTTTCAAGTTCTTAATATCTTCAAGTTGGTATGAATAATTTTCATTAACTGTGGGTTAGTTAATGTCAAAAACTGTTAGAGTGTGAGATGAAATTTGGTACTCAAGTTTCCTTTACAGATGTATTTCATGGATATATTTTAGATCAGATTCATAATTTTCGATATATTTTTATTTCTCTCAAAAAGAGCCGACACAGCTAAATCAAGAGTTGTTGATTTCACTGATGCCCCTTCCAACTTCCTAAAGGGGCCAACTAGAACACAGTGGCTGAGGGTCTTAATGTACTGGATATGACATTAAACTCCATCTAATGGTGAAGTTCCACTTCTGGAGCTCTGATAAATGTGGTGTACTCCTTCATCTCCATTACTTCCAGATCCACTCTGACCTGTTAGGGTCCCATCTATGGGTTTAATTGAAAAAATCAGTTTAAAAAAAATGTGTTTTAAAAAAAGTTATTTTTAAATAGAAAATTGAGTACCCATCAACAATGGATAAAACAAAATGGCATAAAATGGCCCATGGTAAAACCCAACCAACCAGCCAACCAACCAAACCTAGTATTGCTCATATATATGTTGTACCCCTATTTTTTGACAAAGATTATATCTTCAAAATCCAATTTATATATTTTTTCTTCTATTATTATGATCTGTATGAATTTTCAATAGATTTTTCCACAACCTTGAAAGGCTATCAAAGAGAATAATTTTTTTATTTTTTAAATAGCAGATCTACACCATAAGGTTAAATGAAAAATTTAACCAAAATTTCATTATTTTTATTTTTTTATCTCCTGCTCATTTTTAAAGAAGGAAAACTGTAAATCTTTTTTTTTATAACTAGGCATATATTTTTCATTACTTAAAGCAAATATTACTTATTTTATTTATTAATTTATTTCTTTTTTATTTTCATTTTATTTATTATTTTTTATAATTATTTATTTTATTTATCTATTTTTTTCAGCTTCTCTTTCACTCAAGGAAAATTGATTTTCATTAAAATCATTAACAGTTTTTCATTTTTTTTTTTTTTTAAATTCATATCCCAAACATGAAATGAAACAATTATGTATCATTTTTTTTGCCAAAATTTTTAATACATTTTTTTTCTTCTTTCCTAAGAAATGCACAGAATTTTAAAAAGTGGAGGAAAATCATATCTTTTTTTTTCTTTTCTAAATATGAAAAAAAAAAAAAATCATGATTTGAAATAAAGCAAGTGATAACCAGTGATTATTTTTCTTTCTTTTCTTTTCTTCTTCCCCACCCCCCTTAAAGGAAATTAAGTTTCATCTCAAAGCAAAAGAAGAAATGGAAAAAGAAGTGAAATCATTGGAAGATGAAATCAAGCAGCTGTCCCAAGATCCACTATCAAACTACAGGATGCAAATGTTTCCGGAGTTTTTCCCCAAAGAAACAAAGTGAGTGACAATTTTTTTTTTCAAGGTTAAAACACTGAAAAGAAGATTAAGGGTATTAGAGGTTTTCAATTCTGACAATTTCTTCTGACCATAAATGGAAGAAGTTTTCAAGGTCATTTTATTACATACTCAGAAAGAAATTTGAAACATGTTTTAACATCAATATATTGATGTATACTGGACTTTGATTTTAAAAAAAATGACACATATAAAAAAAGATATATATAGTTTATATTTTTATTTTCAAAAAACTTTTTTTTCATTTAATTTTGTTTTAATTATCTATTTTTTATTGAATTTTGTAAAGTGCATTTTAATAAAACGTTGTTTTATTAAATTTTCTTTAAAAAATTTTTAGCACCAAAAACCTTTAATAAATATACCAACCCTTATATATATATATGAATATAACTTATATTGAATTGTGATGAATGTGTAGGGTAAGAGATTGTATAATGGAGTCCCTAAGTTTAGTATCATGCTAAACTTCAGTACTATCTAGCAACTCCTGTAACACTATTGTTGCTATACTGCATTGTTTTTTTTGTTTTTTTTCCTTTGGAATTAAATGGCAGTGTGGAAAAACATACTGCTTGGGCAACAGCTCATCCTCTCTATCGACCTGCCCAGGCTACATAGTTTGACTTGTTTTTTTATACTATGCTATCATCTCTAGTAGAAGGATGGATGCCAATTGCTGTATATTGGACTTTGATTTTTTAAAAATGACACTTATATAAAAAATGTATAGTTTAGATTTTTATTATCAAAAACATTTTTTTATTAAAGTAAAGTGCATTTTTATTAAAGTAAAGTGCATTTTAATAAAACGTTGTTTTATTAAATATTTTTATCACCAAAACACTTTGATAAAAAACGACACTTATATATAAAAATATAGTTTATATAAAATTGTGACAAATGTGTAGGGTAAAAGATTCAAAGAGGTTAGGATTGTGCACACACTCAGTTGTTTAGCTCAGTTGGTAGACCATCCATCTTGAAACCTCAAAGTTTTATGTTCAATACTGGCCCTTGCCAACTCAGCACATGACTAGCATGGCTTGGATGTGTGTGGTAAAGTGGGAAGTTGATAGAAGGTGTGACACTCCCTCTCTGATGCAAAAACAATTTACCTTGTCTAGTGCTGAAAAAGGGGATAGACTGCCTCACTGTCTGACTGATATAAAAAAAAATAGACCAGTACACCTATTTTACTTTTTTTACTTACTATTACCAGGATGTTATGGGTAGGAATTATGTAAAAATGTTGTTATTGTTAATTTTAACAATATTTCCTTTATACACTTTTTTTTTTTTTATTTTAGCAATTTTTTCTTTGTCTTGTGAAATTTTTTTACAGTATTTTTTATTCTTCTTGACAGAATTCTTCTTGATTTTTACAATATTTGCTTGTTTACTTTTTTTTTGTCTGAATTTTTTAGATGAGGCTTGATAACTTGTTTTATTTTAATTTTTTTATTTTTGTCTCCATTTTTATTGTTATATACACGTTTTGGCCAATGTGCCCTCCAATCCTCTTCAGGTGTTTCTTGACAAACTCCTCTTAATTGTCTTCTTCTCCTTGTATCATTCACTTCCTTTTTAGAAATCATATCAAACTATATAGAACAATATTACTGACTTTATTCAATTTTAGCTTTTCTTAAAGAAGATTGAGAAACCAATTTAAATGTGTGCTAATTACACAATTTATCTAAATTTAAATTTTGTATTTCCAGTTAAAATCTGACTCACAGTTAAATATTTAAACTTAAATTTTAAATAATTGACAAAAAATAACCTAACGCATCAACGAATATCTAAAAGTTTTTTTTTTAAATATGAATATTTTTGTCTAATTTTGATAGAAATTTTGTATAAATTTTTCTGTCAGTTTTACCTCTGAAAATTCCAAGAACAGCTTCTTGGGCATTTCCCTAAGAAGTTGTTGAACAATAAACAGCATTAATTCAAGAATTTGAGGATTCTAGAGAGACATTTGAAAAGCTGCAAGACATTGGTTGCACATTAATTAAGAATCCAATCAACAAAATAGGAATGTTTTTATTGTAATTCTTCTAATTTGATCCATATAATCTACCATATTTTGGGGAATGGTTCCAGGGAAATTGATACCTATTGGAAAGCTGCGAGATATTAGCTGCACATCAATTAAAAATTCAATCAATAAAATAGGAGTGTTTTTATTGCCGCTGTTATAATTTGAACCTTATAATCTACCATAATTGTTGCGATGCTTCTAGAAAAATACATCCCTATTGGAAATCTGTAAGATATTGCAGATCTTATAGACTTGTTGTGGAACATAGAGCCAATGTCATATGATACCAGTTATGCAGACTGTAGGGTTTTATCAGGTAGCTAGCCCTGTATATCATGGTTTTCAATCCAGAATTGTTTCCTTATAGATTAGTTTTATTTGTATATATATATATATATATATATATATATATTTACCAACCCCTCAACATGAGCAGGATGCGACACAAGGTCAATTTCTTAATTTCCATAAGTTTTCCTTCTCCTAAACTGGTTACCTAGCCAAGTTTAAAGAGTCCAGTCTGCCCTATTATTTACCTATAGCTTGAGGGAGAGTAGTTGGATGCATACCTTTTCCAAGGGTATTAGTGCTATGTGAAAGGCAAACAGCCTTGTCCAGGATTTAAACTCAAGTCGACAAATCCATTTCCTACAAATCTAACCATGCCTACTTTTCCTTACCTATATATCTATTGGGCTACTTTTCCTTACCTATATATCTATTGGGCTCAATCTGCCCTATTATTTACCCATAGCTGAGCAGAGAAAATATGGAATCCTATGTTTTCCAAAAATCATAAGAATTCTCAGTGGGATTATTGTCTGTTAATATGAAAAATTGTCCAAATCTTCTTTGGTGGACATTCTCCCAGTTTGAGAAATTGGTATGTCTCATAATATTGCATTTGATGCAAATATTCCTCACAAATCTTGGCTTGTTGTAACATAGAAAAATCTCTGTAAAAGTATTTCCTAATTTAAATTTAACCCAAAGATTTTTTATAATTCAACATGAAGAAAAAAACCACAAACACATTATACATACATTCACTGTAGCACGTTTAGACCCAACATTAACCAGTATTGAATAATGGATAGGCATAGCCTATCATTTTTTGCAAGTAGGGTAGGGTAGGGTAGTTAAAATTAAGGGTAAAACAGTGGAAAATCACTGTCCCATATTTTGAATTAGAAGTGGCTACCCAGCATCAATATGGGAGTGGGGGACCCTGGTGTATTGATTTACAAATGCTGGACATTTTTTAGTAGAATTTCAATGCTATTATTATGTATATTTTAATTTTTAAATATCTGATATTTGTTTTGCATATATATATCTAATTTGTCATTGATTGTTTTATTTTAGTAATTTCATTCGGACATACATACACACCAACTTCCTTTTATATATGTGTAGATGGCAACAGCCTTAAACCCAGGGTAAACTGGAACAGGGCCTCCCATTGTCTTAGAGAATCATGTGACCAGGCAACACTGGTAGAGTTAGAATTTAGTAGAGTTGAGGCGAGTCACCAATTAGGCCCAGACATTTATTTTCATGTCTCTTCCCCCACACGTGTGCAGTTTAAGAAAGTATCGGGGGAATAAAAAAAAGTGTGTACACATAAAAATGTCTCCATGTTGTTTCCATGATAAAAGAACACAAAGATGGAATGAAGAAAACATACAACCGCCAGCCAAAGAAAGCAGATACCCGGTCTGATCCAAGAAAAAAAAACAATAAAAAGAACACAGACACTCAATAGATATTTTAGAAGAATTTAAGACTGTGTTTTCCTTAGACTGACATGGCTACAATTTGGAAGAATTCTTGCTTTATCAGAGAGATCAGATTTCCATATGATCACTATAGAGAGCAATTAGTGTTAACCATAACATTTTAGCAGAAGTTCTGAATTTAGAGTTGTTATTCTTCTATACTTATTGTCCTACCAAGATTAGAAAGTTAGTTCTACTAATTTCTGCATAGCTGGATTCATACTTTTTCTAAGGGCGTTAGTGTGAATTTGAACATGGCTTTCCAATTCCACACATACACATGTGTGTGTGTGTGTATAATATATATATATTTCTAAACTCTATTGGTGTGGAAAAAAACCAGATAATTCAGGTTTTCAAAATTAAAAAGATTTCAAACTGGCATCTGGGGAAAAAAAAATTTAAATGAAAAGATAGCACATCCTTGCTTTCTGAAAATAATCATCAGTATCATATTTAGTGGCCAAAAGAAAAAATGCCAGAGTAGTTTTCTAAGTTATATATGTAAAATTGCTCAATACACTAAGTAGAGCATATATATATATATATATATACACACACACACTCACAGAATTAAAATAGAAATAACTTTGAAACTAGCAACAGTTTTCTAAAATGCTTAAAATAGATAGAACAATTTTTATTCTAAATCACACTTTCCTAGCTCATTAGGAATATCTAAAAGAATAAGCTGCCACTGTTATTTAGTGTCATCTTAGTGGCAAAAACAATACCTTAGACAATGAATAATCAGGCTTGATAATGATAGTTAAGACAAATATAAACAGGCTTGATAATTGTTTAAAAAAGAACCAAAAGTTCTTGGTTTACCAATGATAACTCTTTCAGACAACTGATTAACGCCTTTCAAGATTATAACATCAAAATGAAATTGGAAGTTGGAAAAAAATATGAAAAAGTTGAAATAAGGATTCTCTTATTTTGAACCAAAGTGGTTATGCTGTTACCTATGAATATGTATACCCCTACCATTTTTTTTTAATACAAATTTGATTGTTTTCTGAATCAAAAAATACCAGGATTTTATCATTTCTAGTGGAAAAGTAAAAATTATATTATTATGAATTACTCATTACCTAGCTCTACAGCACTTAAACTCTGTAACCAGAAATATAAATAGAAAAGTAATATACACCCCTTTTATATATATATATATATATAATATCAAATATTTCCCTAATAGGATTCAATCAAAATAGCGAACTCAAATGTATATATAAAATGAATTTTGCATACAAACAATGCTTACTCATATATATCTATCTCTCTCTCTCTCTCTATATATATATATATATATATATATATATATATATAATTTGGGGCTTGTTTTGCTCAGTTAGTAGAGTATGTATCTAGGAATCGGAAGGTTCCAAGTTCACTACCAGTCACCACCAACTCAGTGCATGAGTAGCACATTTCGGGTAATCTTGTCTGTGCCATAAAGTAGTGTACTGACGGTAGGTGTGGCACTCCACCTCAGCAAAATAATCTCCCTGGTCTAGCATTAGCAAAAAGTGAATAGATGCCCTTGATATCCAGCTGATACTGACAATAAGCAACACCGACAACTTTTTTTACTTATATATAATATTGATATATATATATCTTATATATAATTGAAAATTTGTATTATTTACATTTTCCAGAGTGTTTTCCTCATCTTTATTGTTATATACACAGTGATTCAGTCAACCTGCTTTTCTGGCCTTCTTCAACGGTCCAGTTGGACACATAAGCACAATGGATATAAGGGTTGAGTTAATACAGACCATGGGGGACAATAATACAGAATATTTAACATAGCTTAACATTTGCAGCCGATCATGGTTAATGGAATAAGAACAATCTACCCCAATGGATTAAATAAGAGGTTTAGTTCCAAAATGACATGTGTTAAAATCCTGGTAGCTATTTTATAAAGTTTGATGTAGTTATAAGGGAAAAAGAATGTCATGTCTATAGATACTCCATGTCTGTAGTATTCATTGTAGAAAGATTGTAGTATCAGTTACTCCATGTCTGTTATTCTGTAGTATTCATTTTTCATTGGTCAATCCAGCTCCTGCTACTTGGAACAGTCTATAAATATAACTGGTGACATTACAATCCTGGTAGCCATTTTATAAAGTTTGATGCGTTCCTTGAAGTATCTATAAGGGTGAATGTATGTAGTGTCTGTAGATACTTCTTGTCAGTCAATCTGTAATATTCTTTGGTAGAAAGATTGTAGTATCTATTATTTTTTGTTAATCTCTAGTATTTCTTGGAAGAAAGATTGTAGTATCAGTTACTCCATGTCTGTTAATCTGTAGTATTCCTTCTAGGAGAGAATCCAGTCAGCAACTGATTTTAGGACAATTTATCAATGACCTTAAGTACATTTTTGTCATTTTTACATGGGTCAATCCAGCTCCTGCTACTTGGTAGAGTCTATAGATATGTGGTGACTTTTTATACACCTTATAACTAAGATAAGCCAATAGGCTGCCAAGTTGACAAGAAACATCTTAAAGAAAGCCAGAGAGCACAATGGCTGATACATTGTGCATATAACAATAAAGATGAGGACAACCATCCAAAAATTCTGAATAATGCAAATTAACTTTTTATTTAAAAAATATCAAAATGGCTTTCTCATTTCTGAGCAATACTGTATATGGTTTTTCTTTTTTTTAATTCTGTTTCAGTCTAACTGCTGTGTTTGATATTTTATTTACTACTGTGATAATGTTTCTTTGGTTTTTTTTTCTTTCATTTGTACTCAGTTCTTTCTCTTGCCTGCCATTCCTTTCTTTTAGATGTTCGTTTTGCTGGAACTCTTCGTACTACAAGTCATTAAAACATAATTCTTTTTTTTTTTTATTATTTTAAGTACTAAAGATTTGGGCAATAGAAAAAAAGTTTTTTTTATTCTTCAAATTCTTGTACTGTTAAGTTTTATACACCTAATGATTAGAATTCATAATGAATTGCTAATTATACATATTTAATAGCTGTTCATGAAAAAAGTAGAAGTACAAATTGGTGAAACTTTTGGTGTATTTTTTACTTTTTTTTTTAAGTCTCTCTCTGTCTCACTTTCTCTCTCTATCTTTTTCAAATTATTTTTCCAGAGCTCTTCCAGCTGAAACATGCAAAGTTAATTTTGTACATTAAATTTTATCATGTTATTGACTGTCTATTTAATTAGGATTAGAATCTTTATGAAAGAAACTTTTTATAACTATAACAACTGAAAAAGATGACTAAATTATTTTCAGTAACTTATAACAGATTTTTGTATTATAGAGATTTTTAGAGTGACTTAGAACAAAGATTTTTAGACTGATTCATAACGGAGATTGGACAGAGTGGAGACACATGATGTAATGGTAACCATTGCAGAAAATGGGCATGACAAGACAAGTTCAAAGCCTGAACGAGGCTGTTTGCATTTCACATACAGCTTATACTCTTGGCAAGGTATGAATCCAACTATTCACCCTCCAGCTATGGGTAAATAGTAGGGCAGACTGGGTTCTTCAATGTTGGTTAAGCAACCAGTCTAGGAGAAGGAAAATTCTGCATCCAGACCTGTTAAACTCTGCTTAAGAAATTACCTTGTGTTGCATTCTGCTAATGCAGAGGGGTTGGTAAATATATATATATAACAGAAATTTTTAGAGTGACACTAAAACTAAAATATATGTTCATTAGTTCTTTTATCAAAATTTAAGTGTAACACTTTCTCAAATTTAAGATTTAAAACAAAACTCAAGTGTAACTTTCTCTCTTTCTAGTGTTATCATTGTATTTGATAAGAAAAGCTACATGGTATTAACTGAATAGAAAGAATAACATCACATCTAACAATATTATAAGAGATGCATTCTATAATATATTTCTTCTAAATACATTTATTCATTTTATTTACTTTTACTTGGAAGTGGATCTTAGTAAAATTTATATCAAAATAGGATTTTGTCTTGATGTTTTTATAAACCAAAAAAATAACTTTCTTTACTTCTTTCTGGGACCAGCTTAGCTCAATCGGTAGAGCACCCATCTTGGAATTGCAAGGTTCTGAGTTTGGTACCAATCCCTGCCAACCCAGTGGACAAGTAGCACAAAGTGGGGACCTGATGGTAGGTGTGGCGCTCCTACTCAGCAAAAATCAATCTCCCTGGTCTAGCACTAGTGAAAAGGGGATAGACTCCCTTGCTGTCTGACAAATACTGACAATAGGCCACTCTGCCAACTTTTACTTTACTATTCTCTTTCACTTTATTTGTCATCCTTTAATTTATTACTTATTTATTTTGGTCTTGATTTGATTTTAAAAGAGTGAAGGACAAGGGAGATAATTGTAGTGGCGTGTGTAAGATCTGAAAATTTTCCAAGTTGGGATATCCAAAATTACCCAAGACTCGGCTCCCAGTTGTTGAATTAACTTGAAACCAATTTCACTTTCCCTTATGGTAAGTCCCAATCCTTTTTATCTTATACATGCTAGAAGGCGGTGGCTGAGAGTCTTAATATCCTGGGTTTGACATTAAACTCTATCAGTTAGTGAAGTTCCAATTCTGGAGCTCTGGGAAATATGGAGTACCCCTTCATCATCAGTACTTCCAGGTCCAGAGTTGTTGTACCTGTTAGGGTCCCATCTATGGGTTAAATAGAAAAAGAAATGAGTTTAAAGAAAAAAGAATTTAGTACCATCTCAGAATAAAATAACCCAACAAGAGTTGACATGCTGTAAAATCCAACCAACCAGCCAATTTCATTTTCATCACTGAACAAATCTAAGGGTACCTTATCATAGAAAAGTTTATGTTAAAATACCCTGTTTTTCCATTAATTCGATTACAAACAGATGCAGCGATTTGATATTATAATAGACTATAAATAAATGTGTCTGACAGGCCAAATCTGGCTACTCTGTCTGGAAAGGAGAAAAAGAATATCTTTCTTAGCAGCCCTCCACACACCTTGATTATACACCATCCGGTATTTATGAATAAAGTGCTTTCAGAAAAAAAAAATAACTATCTCTTTTAATTAAAACTTGTTTACATTGCAAAATGGAAAATACTATGCTTTTCTATCCATCAATCAATGATTTGTTTAGACTAACGTTTTCATCCTTCATTTTGATTAGCTATTTCCTCTGACATACTCAGTATCATAATTAATTCCGTTAGATTTTGCTGTAGATATTTCTAGATCCAAGTATTACATATTCTTGCCGGCGGCATCAATTTTTATGATGTTGTTTTGATCTATGCAACTGGACTTTTTCAATCACACTTGTGAAAATTAATATCTTTGGCAAGAATCTCTGGCAACCAGATCTGCAACTGTCTCGTGTCAAAACAGTTTTTCATCAAAGAGAAACGTAGCTTCAAATTCTTATTCACTAAACTAAGCTTAGTACGCCACATCATAGGGTTAGAACTATTGAGTACCCAGTGAGAACCAAACTCTCTAACAATAATCTGATACGCTTACACTATAACCATTAACTGCACAAAATGCCCAGCATAGTTATTAGTTTTATACAATTGCATTTTTTTTTCAACACACCAACTCATGATAGAATGAAACACTAGGTCGATTTTTAAGTGGAGTACAGTTGGTTTGAATTTAGTTTTCCTTCTAGACCAGTTGACCATTTGTTTGTTGTATAGCCCTCTCTTCACTATTATCATCTTATAGTACTTAGCTTCTATATTCTTGTGTCTTTTCTCTGCTATGACCAATAGGGATGGTTGGCAAAGAAGTTATTGAAGTCAGTCAGTCTACTATTGGTTTGAACAATGTGACTGGCCAAGCACAATTGAAGCAGTGTCAAGAAAACTGGTACTTATGGGAATTCAGAACAGTCCACTCATGCATTTGGGTGATTCCATTCCCTGAGTCCTGATTGGCTGCTTGGTTTGTATGATCCTCTGAGGCTCCATAAATTCTGCCACTTTGCAGTGGTCTTTACAGCATACCAGAATCGTATTGGGTTACGACTGCTTGCTGTCTTGTCTTGCCAATTCGACGGTAATTGGACTTAGTATGATTATTCTACAGAAGTGTTATGGGAGCCCATGCTAATAGTGACTTGATGATAATGATGATGAAATGCTAATAGGTTTGGTCAGAATTTGAACCTAGCTCATCAATTCCATTCCTTGTACCAATAGCCAATTACAATTCGATACACGAAAATTACACTGATTTTCTTTTCTTTTTTTTTTTTTTTTTTAGAAGTAGATTTTTTTAATGATAACTGATAAAATAAGAAGTGGATTAAGGAAATTTAGTTTATCAAATCATCTCTATATATAATGGAGATTTGGTGTCTGTAACCAAAACTATGTCACTGTTTATGTCACAATACCCTCAGGAATTGAGTAAGTTTATCAATGAGTATTCAATTTATAGTCAAGATCATTAATACATAGAATAAATAACAATCCTGTATTATATATATTCAGAAATTAAGCATGCAGCATTAAATGGTCCACATTGTTAGTTAAAACAAGTTTTAATAGATACATGCCTGGTGGAATGAATATGATGCTTTTTTTAATTCTTTATTTTATTTATTTAATTTCCTCCCCCTCCCCTCAGGCAATATCTTTCAAAAATTATTTTCTACACCACCCAGAGGCCTTTTTTTTCTTGTTTTTTTGCTAGTTTTTAGAATATATCTAAAAAAATGTTTTAGCATACACAAATGTCTTATTTGATAAAATAAATTGATGGAATCAATTTTAGCCTTTATTCTTGTACCCTAAACATAACTATGCCGAACAATTCAGTAGCATACAATTTGGTATACCTAAACAATTATATACCTTAAAATATGAAATTACCTCAGTAATGTATGTCCCATTCAAAGAAATGGAATAACGTTTGTTGCCTCAAATGGGCAGTTCACTACTGTAAGCCTCATTCAAAAGTGTACCAAATTGACTTGCACTATCCAATAATCTTGTACTTGTCTTTAAAAAATTGGGAGTCCACAGGCTTTTTAAAAATCCCTTCAGATGATAAGTAGTCAGTACTGTATATAACATTGGAAATGATTCTGAATCCCTTTGATATTTAAGGAACATATGCCATAGAAAAGAATTGGAACTGGTTCCTGTCTTTGACAATAGTTGATGAAAGAGAACGAATGTCCAGAATCTCCCCTTGACTTCAGAAGATTCTTTATTTTTCCTTGGTCATCTCCAAGGAACCCATGATCAATTGACAAAGATAAAAATATCAGCATTCTTGAGACTTTGAGGTGAAATCTAATTCAACATCACCACCCTAAAAGAAAGCAAACCTTTGTCAAGCTGTCAGTTCTTTACTTCTTAAAAAAAAAAAAAAAAGATTAGAAAAATAAATATGGCCCCTGGCGACTTCTTATCTCCTGAAGATTTTTATTTACCTTCTTTTTTTTTTCCTCTTCTTTTTATTTCGTTGGCATATACTGCCTATTCCGACAGCTAATTTAGGAAAAGCCCAAAATTTCTTTTCCTTCCTCTTTTTTTTTTTCTTTTTTTTTTTTTTTCAGAACCCTCATTCTTCTTTGCTGTTATTCTCGTCCTGATCATTCATTATATACTGAACAATTTCTCTACCCCAGGCAAAGAAATTATCTGATAGACCCTCTACGTTCCTAGGGCGTACATCTTTATGATCCTCATACCTCAGACTTTGGCAGGGTGTAATTATTGTTATAACTTCCCTTCCCTCTTGCCTAATTTATTTTGAGAAGGAGCAATAAATGAAATAATTCCCAAAATATACCAAAAAAAATACTAAGAAAAGAACAAAAAAAAAACTGTCTTCCCCCAAAAGAAATAAAATGAGGAGAGTTGCGGCAATCAAAAAAATGCAGGGGTCATCACTTCATTACAGTCAAAAAACACTTGTTCACTCATTCGAAGGATTCTCCTTATCCTTACTTGATAATGACAAATGCTTTTCCATATCATTCCTTATCGGAACATTCAAAGTTCGGTAAACTAACAAATGTATCTACTCATGCTATCAAGTCAATGAAATCAACTTGCCTGCTGCTGCCACCACCACCAAGACCAATGTGAAGAATTATTTTCCTGTTGACTGTTCTCATCCCTGTAAGGTGGATCCACCTTCTTATCAGATCATTTAGCACTGGCTGAAAGGAAAAGCTTTGGAATTATTATTGTTATTTTCTTTGTCTCTGCTTGTTTTTTTTTTTGTTTTTGTTGCCTTGATTGAAAATGACCAAGTAGTAAAAGTTGTTTTTGAGAAAGAACTTTATTGGATTTGTGTAGCAAGTTAAGCAAAAACAACTTGATCAAAAAGATTTTTTTTCTTATCTTTCTTTTTTCTACTTTGAGAAACTTTAGTCAAATTCAAGGAATGAATAAAGCAAATAATGAATAACCATTCTTTGTTTTGTTGATTCTGTTAGTTTTTGGTTTACTCACTCTCTGGTTTTCTGCGGGTGAAAATAAGGTGATCATAATGCTAATAATAGTAATGGTGTTATCTATCTATCTATCTATCTATATATATATATATATATATATATTATATATATATATATATATAAACATGTTATGTAATGGTTATCATCATAGAAAATCGATGAGTTCAAATTCTGGATGAGGCTGTTTGCATTTTACCTAGTGCAAATATTCTTGGAAAAGGTAAGAATCTAACTATTCTCTCTCCAGCTATTGATAAATCATATGACAAACTGGGCTCTTTAACATTAGCATGGTTTCAATCTTGAAGAAGGAAAACACTAAATTCTAACCTGATAAACTCTGTGTAAAAATTGACCTTGTATCACTTCCTGTCCATGCCAAGGGGTTGGTAAATACATACTGATTTAAAAGTCACATTTCACAATTTTAAGAATGGAACTCAGTGGAATTGAACCACAAATAGAATAATCCTAAATATAGCATCCACTTACAATGAGGGGGCGAAATCTTGTAGATAGTGTTTAGAAGAAAAACTGTATAAAACAAAACAAATTACTAAACAAAACATCAGGGTTGGTGTTGAAATATAAACATGAGAAAAAATGTCTCCTTTGCCAGTTCAAGTCATGTTACAAACAACTTTAAGCTTATTTACACTTTCAATAAGAAAGTAAAACTACCTATTTCCTTTTCGTGACAATAAATTCATACTCAGATCTTAGCTTCCTATTTATATATTGATTTCTTTATTTGTTTAATGTATTTGATTGTTTTGTTTTTTTTGTTTTTATCATATATAAGGTTTTTTTTTTATGTGGGTGTGTTTTTGAATGAGAAAGAGTCTATTGGTTTTAAAAAGAGGTAAAAAAAGGGTGTTTTATGTTTTTTTTCTTCTGCATTTTAGTATGTTTTCTTATTCATTTTCTAATGGCTATCTGATGACACTGGGCTTATTTATAGAGTTACTGTTCAAAATAAATTCATAATAGCCAAATGATGGTTTGTTGAGTTTTTCTTTCTTATTGAAAGTCTAACTATAGCTCTGTATATAATTAGTTTAATGTATTTGATTGTTTTATTTTTTTTTTTATTGTCAACATATATAAGGTTTGTTTATGTGGGTGTGTTTTTTAAAAGAGAGTCAACTGGTTTTTATTAAAAAAGTGGGTAAAAGGGTTTTCTTTTTTCTCCATTCTAGTATATTTTCTTATTTTATTTTGTAATGGCAAACATGAGAGCAAATCTCCCCACTTGATTAGTTCTACAAACAACTTTAACCCTGAAGAGGATAATACATATTTAAACAGATAAATATAATGCATTCATCTACTTATCAACCAGAAGATGAGACTTGTGAAATCTGCAATAGTAGGAAGATGATTTGCAAGTTGTAAAATTTTAATATAACTTCAATATGAGGTGTGACAATTTAATTCTTGGAATGGTCCTATGGAAGCGAATTTTGCTGACCTAGTCACTAATGGGTGCCATCATCTTGGGAAGCTGTACACTTTGTGAGACAATGATGCTATTGCTAGAAACATTCTTGGAACTCATTTCTCACATGTTGCTGAATATCAGTGATGTCAGCAAATCTTTGACCTCTCGGGCCACTTTTTGGGAATTTTTGGAAGCTGTTGTCCTGGACTCCTGCCCTAAAATACGCTAGGCAGTGCCTGCTGAAAAAGTAAACTGTGCTAGTTATGAACTGCATAGCAGTTTGAAGGCATTTTTATCCTCAAGTTAATGCAATATAAAAGCAATATTTTATAGCCCCCCCCCCCCCCAAGTGTTTTATCAACAAGTAATTTTAAACCCCCTCCTCTTTAAAATATCTTTTTTTAGTGGTTTGAAGGCATTTAATCAACAAATATCTTTTTTTAGCGGTTTGAAGACATTTTTATTGACAAGTTAATGCGATAAAAAAGCGATATTTTACAGCCCCCTCTCAGGTTTTTTAGCAACAAGTAAATGTAAATATTTTAAACACCCCCACCTTTTAAAATATCCTTTTTTCAGTATTTTCATTTTATTCTATTTTAATTCAAACAAATGTCACGTCTTTTTAAATAAATACAACCGAGTTTCGAAAATAAGAACATTCATTACATTAAACAGATACAAATAAAGAATCAGAATATTTAGATATTTTTCTTTATTCTAATTCAAAACAAATGTCACATCCAAGATTTGAACTCATCCCATTGTATCCATTTCGTACAATGATAACCATTACACTAGGTGCCTCCTAATCACTATATATGTATAGAAAGAGAGTAACTGAATTATATATAAGATATATATATATATATATATATATAGAGAGAGAGAGAGAGAGAGAGAGAGAGAGATGTCAATAAACTGAGATAACAAAATAAAGAAAGTGAGACATACTTTTTTTCTGCCAAGGTGAATTCTTTGTTTTCTACTGTATACTCTGGTGTTTTGTTTCTGAGTCAAATTAAAAACACCATATCTCCTCAAACATAAAGATTACATTACTGGTTTTCACACAAAACTAGATATCAATCCTCTATTCCAAATCCCTTCATTTATTTTCTGTCAACAATACAACATGAACCCATACAACTTTCTTTTCTGCTCATCTAGTCGGCAGAGATGCTGATAGGTATGTGTCCTGCGTCCTTGATGCCCCAAAATCTAAAAGGACACTGTAAAATTGTATGCATGTATCCCAGTGTTTTTCTTTTTCTTCCCTCACCATTTCAAGCTAACTGTAAATACATTTCAATAGATTCTTAGAAACAGATTACACAGAATAGGTTACAAGGTAGGAATTAGACGGCTTTAGTTGTTTCCCCAGATCATAAATAAAACCCCTGCAATCTATTAAGAAATTTTAGTTGGGACCCATAAATTTTCCCGGGACTCACTAAATCAAAAAGCTATCAGCATCACTCAAGACACTGAAAGTGAAAGTTAGAACATGTCCAAGTACCAATGTTTATCTTACATATCCCACCAGCAACACACAGTGGTCATTCTGTTAATTAAAATGTCACACCTCATAGATACATTCTTGGTCAAAATCTTAAGAACAGATACAAAAGGCTTCAAAAAATATAAAATACTTTTACTATAATCAAAATATATTTGCGAAACATTTACATTTAATTTAGAAAATATAGTTTATCAACAAACAAGTGAACATTTTAAGCTTTTAATTGATTGATTTAAACAAACATTGAAAAAGTATTTTTTGGTTGGTCATAAAGATAAGACCATGTGAATAGAAATAGAAAATACAGAACAAATAAGTCAATCTAATAATCAGTATATCTTACATTTTTGCAAATTACTTTGAAAATTTGTTTTGGCATACTCATTATTAACTTCTGCATGACGGTGCTTGCCCAGGATGCGTAGATTGTAGCACAAAGATTTCCACAGTTTCAAATTGTGATCCATGTTAATAAATATCCTTGACCATCCATCCCCAAACATTCTTGATTGGGTTTTCGATCTGGAGAACATAGTGGATGGCTCAAAGGCTGAATGTTGTTTTCCAAAAAAAAAAATCCTTCAAGCATTATGGATTGCTGCATTGTCCTGTTGAAAAATCCAGTTTTCTCTACATATATATATTATGGACTCTCTCATCGATTTTCGACGCATGAGGGTTCACACACACAATGAACACCCACTCAGTGATTTGTTTATAGTGGTGAAGGCTTGTGTTGGACCATCCACATTTTTTGGCACAGTTGATAGGAAATAATTGGTGCATCAAGCGTTGCCACAAACCCAATCAATGACTGACCTCAGAGTTATCCCTCTCCTAGACTGGTTACCTACCCAAGGCTGAAGAGCCCAGTCTGCCCTACTATTTAACCCATAGCTTGAGGTAGAATATATGGATTGATACCTTTCCTAAGCATATTAGCGCTATGTGAAATGCCAACAGCTTCATCTAGGAATTGAACTCAAATCAACGAGTCCATTTTCTACGACTCTAACCACTAGCCCACGCGCCCCATATATATATATATATAATCATTCAATAAATGGATATGCTAAATAGTCAGTTCATTTTTTGTTGCTTCTCTTACAGTATATCAACTTTTTCAAAAAATAATTTTAAAATTTTCCAAAAAGACTTTGCAAAAAACTTTCTTCTGACAAAGTTCAAAACTAGTTGAGAACTGTAGAATAAACATCATACTCACCTTCACAGGAAGACTGTAACTAGCGTCCAGTCATCAGACAAAAACAATCAAAAAATAAGAAACACAAAAAAATATTCTTATTTGTCTTATAACTTTATTTTATATATATATATATATAATAATCTAGTTATATGGTTTACTTTCTTTATGAATAAAGAGTGCTCAATATTAATGATAGGGCATATGTAGCAAAGTCATCGGCGCTTGATGTTTCTCAACTGCTGCAATCATCAGATCAAGAGGCTCCTACTTTAAGGTAATATCCACCACATAGAAGCTTTTTTTGTCTGGTGATTCTGTGTCTACGTTATTTAATATATATATATTATATATATATCTTATTATAATGGAGATTGTGTGTTTTTCTGTCTGTAACCGAAACTATATTACTACTCAAGTCACAATTCCCTTAGTTATTTACGTCACATTCTCAAGGATTTTATTTTAATTTTAACCTCAATTATTAATAAAATTGTTTTACATTATTAATACTGTTAATCATATCTACATACTAATAACATGTAATTATATTTATATATACAACAAAATAGCGATTTACAGTGCGAATGGGAAGGCTAATTTGCATATTGATATTAAAAAATCGAATTTAATAAATATGTGCTCAGTGTTATTGATTTCTAACTGTTTGGTTTTATTTTAATGAATATAAGCAAAAATTTCTTCAATGAATCTTAAATGAAATCCATTAACAAGAAAAAATAACTGTCATTTTATTCTTTACTTCCTCTTATAACTAAATACTTAAATTAGAAAAAATAACAATGAAAGACGAGAGTGATGGAAGAGTAAGTTTCAGTTGTTTCATTTTTTATCATACTCCCTCTGTTTCAAATCTTTTATTATACTCCCTCTGTTTCGAATCTTTTTATCTGTATTCTTATTTAGTTTCATTAGCCTTTCTAATTTAATACGATATTTTTATTACATTAAAACTTAAATACTTGCACCCGGAGGGTGCATATATTTGCTAGTAATATAATAATATATGTATGATAATAATAATAATAATAATAATTAATAATAATAATATATGTATGATAATAATATATACTAGCAGGATATGTGGATATACCATTTCTAATTTAATACAATATTTTATTGAATTAAAACTCAAATACTTGCACCCGGAGGGTGCATATATTTGCTAGTATATATAATGAACTAGAGGTGTACCCAAGAAGAGTTTTAAGGATGTGTTGAAAGCATCAAAACCTGAGCGACAGCCATGAAAGACAGAACACACTGGAGAACAAAGTATCAGGGATGGTACTGGTACTTTCGGATACAAATGAACCGCAGAGTTGGAGGAAAGGCAATGAATATTGAAAGAGCTAAGACAGTAATCTCAACTAGCATGTCCGCACAGTAGCCAAAATTTCAGAGCCCATATCCATCTCATCAGCAATATAAGGACCCATGGACAAGATTCAGACTAGAAGACTATCATCCTTATCCTTGAGGGATTGCCAATCAATCATGTATATATATATATATATATATATATATATATATATATATATATATGAATTTTATTTTTAACTGCCATGCTATATTCCTTGATGTACTCTTTTGTCAGTTTGTTCATTGCTAACATTATATACAAAGTTGTTTCTCTACACCCACTATTTTTAAAAGCTTGTTCCTATTCATCTACCTTCTTGTTGAAAATGTCAGTATTAGATGAACTGCTGGATAATCAAGATAATTAGGGACTTATTTAAAAATCTCCTTGTGGTCATTCAGTCCTGTGTTGCTTCTTTTTTTTTTTAATGAAGATCCAGTATCATCATGCAAGTAATCTATACATATATAAAGGGCAGTTGTGTATATATGTCCGGAGGAAACTTCAAAAATAAAACAATGAATGATAAAGTAAATAAATATACACATTAAATATCACCAGGGCTTGGTTTTTGAGCAAAAATAATAGAGATTTGATATATTCATGAAGATAATTAAAAAATAAAATTTAGATGATAACAGCTTGGATGTTTTTTTTCATTTAATATTTTAGATAGTAGACATTAACATTTCTTTCAGAGTAGCTGGATCAATGCAAGGTCTTTTTTTTTTTACATAGGGATTTAAATAGGGTATCCCACGAGGATTCAACTCACGATTCAGTAATAATGGATCTGCGGGACTAACTTTTAAAAAATCCCCGTCTACCCTGGTAACACTAGTATTTAATAAGTAAATTACTTCAAAATTTGTTTAGGTATCTAAACTGAAACCAAACCTGTTAAAAAGTCAGTGCAGTTCTTTATGTATTATGTCCTCATTTATTAAGGTGCTCTTGTATAAAATAATAAGGTCATCATCCAGATAAAGGCTGTGATAACCAGAGTGTATTATAGAATTAATATACAACAGTAGGCAACCCATTATCTCGGTCATCTCGACCCCATTGGCACATCATAATTACACTCTGCCCCCTTCTTAATCCATATATATATATATATGTGTATATATTGCATGATATTATTTGTATATACTAATTAAACTGAATTATCCATAGGCTGAACTTGAATTATATAATCAATCAGCTTTGAGCATCTTGGTAGTTACTGAACTGATTAAATATGAATTATTTATGTTAGGATTTGAACTCAGAGGAACACCTTATAAATGGTAGAATCTTCTTATATATATATTATATATATATATATATATATATATATATATATATATAAACCCTACCTAATGAGTACGATGTGACACACAGTCAATTTCTTATGCAGAATTTAACAGGTTTGAATTCAGAATTTTCCTTCTCTATGACTGGTTGCCAAACCAATTTTAAAGAACCCAGTTCACCCTACTATTTACTCATAGCTGGAGGGAGAATAGTTGGATTCATACCTTTCCCAAGGGTAATAGTTCTATGTGAATTGAAAGCAACCTTGTCCAGGATTTGAACTCGGGTTGCCAAGTCCATTTCATATGATAATAACTATTATACCATACACCTCCTATCTAGAATCTTCTTATACAACAAACAAAGAAGAAAGAGACATGTAGAGAACCTATATAAACAGCAGCGAATACTTTTGTTCAACAAATTGTAATGGCATTTCAGTTTATTTCACAGGAGAAAATTGATTTGATATATGAGGAAATGAAGTTTTGAGCAGAACAAAATAAACTCATAAGTCAAGGTACCACTGCAGTTCAAAGTAATATGGTGCATTTAAAAAGGCTTTTTTTCAGGCAAAAGAGACATAAGTTTGAACATCACTGAGCACTTATATTTATTAATTCAATTCCTTGTTGATTTTCCCAACCCTATTGCCCTTATGGCAAGCCCCAACCCTATTTTATCATATGGGTGCTAGAAGGTGGTGGCTGCGGGTCTACATGTCCTGGGAATGACATTAAACTCTATCTGATGGTGAGGTTCCAGTTTTGGAGGTTTGGGGAATGTGGAGCACCCCTTCATCACCATTGCTCCCTAGTCCACTCTGACCCGGAGTGGTAGTACCTGTTAGGGTCCCATCTATGGGTTAAATAGAAAAATGTATTTATAAAAAAAATTGTATTATCCATTAAGAATTGATTTATTTCAAAACTTTATCGGCATTAAATGACCTACTGAGGTTGATATGCCGTAAAACAAAACAAACAAACAAATCAATTCCTTGTTGACATAGTTCATTGACCTGTGTGAATGACAATAAAACTACACCTCTTTATCACTATTAATTCCAGGTCCACCTTAGCCAGAGTGGTAGTATCTTTTAAGGTCCCATCTATGGGTTAAATAGATTTTTTTTTAATGAGTGTTAAAAAATGTGTTTAAAGAAAAATTGAGTTTTAAAATAAAATGAATACCAAACAAGAATTAATAAAACATGTCTTAGGCATGAAATAACCCAACAAGGGTTGACATGCCATAAATCCAACCAACCGCCAACCAATAAAACTACAAATTAGCTAAAATGAAGATGAAAGAAAATATTACTAATCAAAATTATATCTGATGAAGATTCACTAATTAATTGTCTTACTGATTGATTATATGGAGGATACTTTTTTGATTAGTGCATAATTATTGGAGTAGTAATATCTGTGAAGTGGCTGTCTATCTCCTTTTTGCTAGCACTAGACCAGGGAGATTATTTTTGCTGAAGTTGAGTGCTACATGAATAAAAGAAAATTGAAAAGAGCTTATCAAGACCAATCAAGTCAGAGAATGTTCTCCAGTGATCCTGATAGCTTTTTAATTTAGTGCATCCTGGGACACGTATATTTGATTTGAATGAGTTCTCGGGAATTTTGATGGGTCCCAACTAAAGTTTCTTAATAAATTATAGTGTTTTTATTTATGAACAACTAAAGCCGTCTAACCTCTACCTTGTACCCAATACAGCATAATTCGTTTCCAAGAAAATATTGAAATGTATTTACAGTTAGGTAGAAATCATAGACGAAGAAAAAACGCAGGGATGCATGGATACAATTTTACTGCATCCTTTTAGATTTTTATGCATCCGTGACGCAGGATGCGTACCTATCAGCATCTCTGGTTCTCTTTAAAAAGTTCCTGTGATATAAGTATTTTTACCATTTTTTTCTCCAATGAGTTATGTAAAGAGACAGGCAAGACTAAAGAATTCCTTTTTTTTTTAAATATCTGCCCTGCGTCTTTAACAGATCAAGTGGATACATACAAAGGAATTATCTTAGCATAAGTTTTCATGTATATTTTTTATGCGTATGATTCATCCTGTGTTTTCTAAGACTTCTGCATATTTTCATACAGTGAAAGGATTGTGGTCAGTATCTTATCTCGGGTCCATGGCTACAGCGTTCCTACTGGGAATGTCATTCATTAGTCATCACATCCCTTCTACTTGGCTAGAAGAGAGAGACTTGATATTCTGGCACCTTTTTATATTTATTTTTTCTTGTTTCTTTCATTTACTCCTTGCTTTGGTTTCCATAGTAATAAGCCTGGCTCATACTCTGGTGTCAAATTTATGTACCAAGGGCAGATAATTGAATATTACACATCCAACAACACTAACAAGTAGAAAATGTAAATAAGAACCTTTTAACCAAAAAAAAAGTTGAATTGCCAATGATCAGAAATTAAATCAAACATTATTGTTAAACAGAATATGATTATATGCATACTATAAATGCGCAGCTAATAATTTTATTATAGAAATACATTGAAAATCAGAAAGAAAGGGATTTTCAATGGTCAGAAATTAATACAAGCATTAAGAGAATAAGGTTATTAAATATGCAGTATCATGTATTAATATGTATATACTTGATAATTCTTTATAAAAAAGTTAATTTTCTTCTTAACCAAAAATATCTACTTTAGGTATTTCTAGTGGAACATTATATAATCAAAATGCTTTTTTTTTCTTAATGATCATGATTCTTCTTATGACATAAGTTGAAATGATATGAATTCAAAAAACAATGACGTCATTATTTGAATGAGATCTTCTAAAGTTCTTTGATGCCTGTTTGATCAACTGTCAAACTATTCAAAATGATTTCCCAGGTTGGATCATTGCTTGGATAGACAGGGAACAACAGAAGAAGGTAAGAGGATACAGCGGTCAAAACATTGTTTATACATACCACAATAAAGATGAGAACAATAATATGAAAAATCAAAATTATTCACATTTCAAAAATACAGACAAATAAAATGGATATCATTAAATATTATTGAGTACCAAAGTCTACAGGATTAAAACTCTATAATCAAAAAGATGAATATGTAGAATTCTAAGCACATATGAAATGTATTTAATTGGAAAGTAGAAAAACGATGATGATCCAGATAGAATTGATAGCTTGTCTGGATGGAATGATGTAGATTTATGGAATAAATAATACCTAACAATATCTGTTTTTATTATATATTTTTAATATATATATATATAAGCAGGTATTGATAAAGATGATGAAATATTTCTTCTTTATGATCTTAAAATGTAGACATTCAAATCTTCATGTTGTTTTCTATATACCTGGATCCAGATGGTAAGGAAGGTGTCCAATATTTTTGCCAAGCACCTTCAACCACTTCACTGGTCATCCTCAGGGGGGGTATTGGTTTGTTACACCTGTTTGTTTGGGGTGAGTTTTATTCCTTTTGAAAGGTCACCTTCAACACTAAAATCCTGTCTATATTAAGCAATAAAAAATTCCTACAAATCCTCGAGGTAATTTGCATCAAAGATCTAAGACAAAAAACTGGACCATATTACCTTTAGGCACCCCTTTTTGATCTCGATTAAAAAAGGACATGTTTTTCATTTACACCGTCAATATCCAGGGGTTAGGGGTTAGTTTTATAATTAAAAAAAAAATCTAAAAATCATCTGTTAAAAACAATCGGATATTGACAGTGTAAATGAAAAACATGTCCTTTTCTTAATCAAGATCAGAAAGGGGTCCCTAAAGGTCATATGGTCCAAAAAACTAACAGAAATAAAATAGCATTTAACACTAGCACCAATATACTAGACATCTTAACTAATGCACTAACCTTAGCACCCCTACCTACAATAAACCCTCCTAACTTAATAAATCAATAATCACAAAAAACTGCAATAAACCCTTCCAAAGATATAAAACTTGCACCAAACAACTACTACAAACAATAATCCACCTGAGGATGATCAGTGACATGGTTGAAAGTGGTTGTGTAAAAAAATATGGGACACTTTCTTATTTATTTGCATTTATTTTTCTGCTTAACTGGTTTCTTACAAGCAATAAAAGGACAGCCCTGTTCCCACTATGAAGCTGTTATTTTCTGAAGATTTCTTTTAACTGCATGACCTTAAGTTGAATTTGAAGCTTTTTTATTTCTTTTAATTCTCTTTGGCATCATTAAATCATTTTTGTATTCCTTGATCAGACATAAACACAAACTTTGGAAAGAATATCAATTACTCCATGGATTTTAAACAATTTATGGTGGGAAAGTGGAAATGATAATAAGGAGAAACTTTTCTCAACTTTTTAACTTTTATTCTGTGTTGTTTCTTATTCCAGTGTTTCAGGGCATTTTTTTTTTTTTAAAGAACAAACAAGAAGAGTTAATTAAATTTATATACTAAACTATTATATTATGCCCCAACTTACCTATTCCATCTTCAGAGTCTCAGAACTGAAAGTGAAAGTAGACAAAGGAGGGGAATTCTTACACTGTTTCAGCTACGTCTTGGTTATTAATAGTCCATAAGGTTTGTCAGTGTGCAATCACACTAAATACATTAGTTCGAAACTTATCGACGTCTTCATCTTTATTGCTGTTATAATAAAAGGAAAAGAGAAGAAGAAAAAAAATGTTTCGTCTGCAGGAAAGGACAGTAAATAAAGAGAAAACATGGGGGAGGATAGAAAATGTGTTGAGTGAAGACATCGAAGAAATAATTACGCTGCCTCTGATGCATTGATGCTAATGATCAAAAAGAAATATTGTCTGTAGAAAAAAAATCAGACAAACAACAAAAAAAAGGATCCCTTATGGGGAGAAAAGAAAGGTTGTTTGTTTTCCTATTTGTTTTTGTTTTTATTATTGTTAATGTCTTGCTATTGATAAAGCTAGTCTTCTGCGCAATGGCATCTGATATGTCCATTAACATATGACTATCAAAGAAAAAGAATTCTCTTATAGATGATAAATATGAATGAATTAGCACATACTGATATGTACAAAAGTAAGCACACACACACACACACACACACACACACACACACACACACACATATATATATATATATATATATATATATATATATATATGGAGGGTATGTATATGTGTGTGTGCATGTGTGCTTATACATATATATTTCTCTGTGTGCATATATGTATGTATTTATGTATATATATATATATATATATATATATGTGTGTGTATTGAGAGAGATAGATGTGTGTGCAAAACAAGTAATTATTACAATTAAGTATCTCTATATATCTCTTTCTATGTAATTACATCATTATACTAGGGTGAGTCAAAATACTTTGGTAATTGCTAGTTTGCGGTTCAAGTTGTGGAAGGTACCCTCATAGTTGGTAGTATCATCGTAGTTGATGTGCTGACACATTATATATTTCTCCATTCCATGTGAAATTTTAATGCTGCACAGTCTAATTCAGAAACTCATATTTTATGAGTTTGAATTGGACCATAAAGCAATCAAAAATGTGTGAAAAGTATAGGAGCAGTTTGATCCCATTGCATTAAGCAGATTTTTCAAGAATTTTTTCTCAAATTGCAATAACCTCAAATATCAGGCAAGGTCAGGAAGTATTGTTTTCAGGAACAACAATTTCTTCCCTGGATATTATTTACACACTTTCCACTTGTACCATCTTGATTCAAAGTCAGACTGTGATCTTTATCTCTGGTAATACTGTGTTTATATTGCCATGGCTCGTTTCTGATTGGTTGGTAAGACCAATCAGCATGAGCAACTAATCATATAAATGGACTAGTCTTCTCTCGCAAACCTCTTTTTTGTTATGTCTGGTCTCACAGGAGGCAAGCCATTTTTTTTTCTCTGCGGCAAAGGAAAGCAATACGTATTCTTTTTGGCCATCTCTCCTAAATCATGGACCTACATGTGAGACAAGTTCTTGACCGCTTTGCTCCATGAGTTAAGTTTCTTCTCTCACAACAGGTAGGCTGTGCTTCAAGTCATAGAGTAAAATCCAGGTATTAGCACTTAAAGAGTATCAGTTGAGCTTGGTATCTCTCCATCAAGTGTGTTTTTTTTTTGGGGGGGGGTAAGAAACATTTTTTTTTTCTTTTGTGCTCTTCTACATTCAGACTAGACTGGTATCACATTTTTTGTGTTCAAAAAATTTCAGTGACACCAGGGTAGTATGAAATGGAACATGATTAACATTAAAGAGCGGAAAAAGAAAAAGAAAATTTATTATCTTTTCATTTGAAAATTATTTCAGATGAAATATTAAATAACTATTACACTGCCCTGAAGATGGTTGCATAGACCAAAACATTAGTAAATTTCATATAGAGAATAACCCTGGAGGCTGAGCAGTCTCTGACATGCAACACTCCCTTTAGTCCTTACTTAGGCTAGATGGGCGGTTGAACATGCCCCCCCTCCTCCATTCAATCGGCTGATCATGTCAAGCCTTAGCATCTATATGATTGTCCCAACCCTATTTGCCTTTATGACAAGCCCAACCCTTTTTATCATTATGGGGTGCTAGAAATCAGTGGGTGAGGGTCTTCATATCTTGGGAATGACATTAAACTCTATCTGATGGTGAGGTTCTAGTTCTGGAAGTCTGGAGAATGTGGAGCACCCCTTAATCACCATTGCTCCGCAGGGTCGACTCTGACCTACAGTGGTAGTACCGTTGTTAGGGTCCCATCTATGGTTAAATAAAAAATTTTTGTTTACAAAAAAAGAATTGAGTTCCAAACTATTACTATGAATCTTTCAAACCTTGCCGGCATTTAAATGACCCAACCATGGTTGATATGCGCGTAAAACAAACAACAAACATATAGAGAATACATCATCTGCGCGTATTTCATTTTTTATATTTAAAAATTGAGTGGCCTATTGTCGGTATCAGCCTGACAAGAGAGTCTATCTCCTTTTCACTACATTAGACTAGGGACATTGCTAAGGTGAAGCGCCTCACCTACCTTTAGCAACCCTCTTTGTCACTCAGATCAGATTCCAAGCTGTGTTACTCATGTGCTGAATTGGCGAGGCGCAGTATCGAATCTAGAACCTTTTGCAATTCCTAAACAAATGCCCTAACCAACTGAGCTAACCCAACCTCTGTCTGTCTATATCTATCTATCTATCTATTATATATATATATATAAACCGCATGGTGTAATGTTAAAGTCTTGGGAAATGGACTCGTCGCCACGAGTTCAAATCCTGGGACATGGTTATTGCATTTCACTTAGCGCTAGTACCCTTGGGAAAGGTATGAATCCAACTCTCCTCCAGCTATGGGTAAATAGTAGGGCAGACTGGGTTCTTTAACCGCATGGTTAGGAACGGTCTAGAGGAGAAAGAAAAGCTCTGAATTCAAACGCTGAATAAACTCCGCTAAAGAAATTGAGCTTGTGTCCGCATCCTGCTCGTGCGGGGGGTTGGTATATATATATTATATATATGTGTGTGTGTGTGTGTATAGTCTTCCTCTTAATAGGACCATTTTCATAACAAACACTTAGGTTTTAAATTCATAGTCTTGGCTTCTCCTAGGATCAGCTCACTCCTCCAAGGATAGAGAGTATCTGAGACTTTTTAGCTCTGGTCTGGGCCTACATTCCAGCAAGAAATTAGAGAAAAGTTGTTGTTGCTTTGTTTTGTTTTTTTCTTTTAGAGACTGTTAGAAAATGGAAGAGAAATGCTACCATGAACTACCAAGGGAGGGAGGGAGGGAGAGAGAGAAGAGAGAGAAAAGAGGTGATAAAAAGACAAGGAAATGGCGCATGCGTTTGTGGATTCCTTTTCATCCTTCAAGAATAAGCTATGAGTTTAACAGACAAGGCCAACATCAATTATAGACACTCGTTAAATGGCCTTGATGATGGCAATCATTACAGATAGGGTGCTGAATACTGAAATGGAAGACTGGTCCAGCCATATTGGTTTTTTATTAGGGTAAATTTTTAATTTCTTCTCTTATGGCAGGTTGTTTAGCCCATTTGGTAAATGAAAAATATTACTCAGTTTAAAAAGATAATTTAAATGTCTATTCATTATGTTTTGTAAATATATATATATTATATATTATAGTATATTATATGAGAAGTAAATACACAAGCGATGTGTTTAGTGATATGGCTTTTTTTTTAGCCAACATATTTTTTGGGAGATATGTTGCTTAATTTGAAGTTTGTACCTAATTTTTGAAAGTTATAATTAATTAATAAGGTGGGGCATACGGCTATTTAAATGTAAGGCTAAAACATTTTACATACAGAGATTGATTTTTCTGCGATTGTTTACCTTACATTTAAATGAGGTATGCCTGCCTAATTTAATTAATTATTAATTAATTAACCTTCAAAATTAGGTACAACTTCAGAAGATTAAGCACATTATTCCAAACAAAAAAATAATGATCAAGGTGCATATATATACTAGTATATATATTTACAACGCCTTCCAACATGAAGCAGAAATGTGACACAAAGTCAACTTCAAAACTATTCATTTTGGTTACAAATAATATTTAAATATATGTGAATAATAATAGAAAAAATTGTTGTCTTTAGACGCAGTGCCACAATAGGGATATTTGGATCTTGCTATGAAGAAATCAGAAATCATGCAATAACTTAAAATTGGTTGACTTTAGTGAATTTTTTTGAT
>CM042138.1:118523351-118557653 GCA_023376005.1 Doryteuthis pealeii
AGACGAGAATCCACATAGATAAGCACGATAATCTATAACTGACCTAGAACTGCAGGAAGTGACAATTTTCATATCTAATGAGTATATATCTTGCGGAAAAAAAAAAAAAAGAAAATTTTTTTCACAGTTCGCCAGCAATAGCTTTGTTTAAATGTAATATGAAGCATATTACAATCTTTGATTTAGAAAATAAAAGTTAACTTATGCAAAGCCATTTACCATTTTTTGAAAATCTTATAGGAAGGTTCTGAACTGGAAAATTTCTTTAACAGGATGTTAAGATTAAGTGTATATATTTATTAATATTTTTATTTCATGTTATCAGACATACTACACACCATGTCTTATAATGTATAGAAAAGACTAAAACGCTTCGTAAACAGAGACTAGATATCAAGCATATGATTTTATACCCGTTCTTTCTTCTAAGATATATTTGCCATTTCTAGTTTTAACCATTACACGCTTCATCATAGTGCATGTACTTATGGATTAGATTGTATTTAAATGATCTATGTGGTTGAGAGTAAGAATGTGGATAACAACACAACGACTATGTTCAATGATACACTCCTATGGTTGAGGCTCCTCAGAATTTTTGATTAAGTGTTGTACATTCTTTTATAGTGAAAGGAAATGGGTGGGGGGTGAGAGAAAAGTGATGGTATTGGGGGAACTAGGAATGAGAAGAAAAGTCAGGAGGCTTAGATTTGTGAAATGGTGTTTTAATTTTTATGTGTCAGTCATTGACTGATGAGAAATTTTGTTTATTAGCTTAAATGATCTATCTATTAAATCTATGTTCTTAATTGTACAACTGTACATTTACATCTCTGGTTAAAAATAACACCAAATCCTCATGAATACAAAAGTAAATCCTGATATTCTGCGAATTCTTGTTTCTATGTGCTATCTTGCAATGGAAGAGGAAGCTTCGGAAAAAGACAAATGAGAAAGAATAAGATATATATTTTTAAAAAAGGGAGAAAGAGAGAGGTCTTCCAGTCAAGAAAGCAGGAATGAAAAAAGATAAAAGGAACGGAAGCAGAGTTCCGGGAGGAGGCGGAGAAAAGAAAGATATATATGTCCATTATAGATCAAAGATAAAATGCATGGGCATATTTATTGTATATAGGCACGGATGAAGGTGTCAGTCCAAGTCCACAGCGAGCAGCCGAGAAGGTAATTGTCCCCGTAGCAACTCGGAATTTATTGTGAAAATGTCTCTCACCACATACTCGGAAGTATTGTGAACACCGTTCACCCTCCCACCCACAGAAAATAAAGGGGTATATTTTTATATATAAGTTCTTGATGTTTATTGAAGTCGTAGCCACAATACACATTCAAAGTGTTGTACTCACTAAATATGACATTCGTTTATTAAAGAAGAAGGAAAAAGGGACATCTTACAGAAAATAAGAAGAAAGAAAAAAGAGAGTTGGGGAAAGATAGAAAGAGAGAGGGTGAGCACACACAAGTGATAATACACTGTTTATTTGAACTTAATGAAAAGATGAAAGAAAGAAAGAATAGTGTCAAAGAATTAAATCAAGATTATTATACTTTTTTTACATAATTGAAGTATTAGCAAATAGCTCTTAAGAAATATATTAAACGTTGTAATAATTAAATCATCATACTGTGGTATATTAAAGGTCCTGCTTGTTTTTTTATTACATTATTCATTTTATGACTCTCAATATTCTAAGGCTGAAGCAGGTATTTACCCAACCATTTGCCATGGGTAAGATGTGACACAACGTCACAAGTATGAGGCATCCTAGAAGATCACTCGCTATTTCAGTAGTAATGGATCTACAAGACTACTTGCTACCCATAACATCATAAAAGGTGAAGTATGGGTACCCAGTGAGAATCAAACTCAGTATAGATATAACTGGTTGTTTTATGGCAAGTTGACCAAGTTTTTCATCTATTCATTTCCCTAGTTGAATCTGAAACAGATTTAAAATATAAGATAACAGTATATAGTGTAAATTGTAGGGAGATTCAGCTCTTTAACCTTGATATGGCAACCTGTCTGGAAAAGGAAAACTCTGTTCAAACCTGTTAATCTCCACTTAAAAATTCACCATGTGTCCACTTACATATGTAGAAGATCAGTATATATATATATATATATATATATTATATATAACAGTGGTACCTGACTTTTGTTGTTCCCAAGTTAAATTGCCAATTTGAAGCAACTATTTCATTATAAATTAGTTTGATTGTTTTTCTTTATTTTTTTACAAGCCAAGAAGGAATTAACTTAAATCACATTAATTTAAATAGGAAAATTGTTGAATTTGAATTAGTTATAACAAAAAGCATCCCACACTAGGAAAATTAGTGAAGCAAATCAACATACCACTTCTATGTATATATATATATGTATATGTGTGTGTGTGTGTGCGTGTGTATGGGTGTGTGTGATGGATATTGGGAAACTTTTGGGTTGTATTGGAAGCATGAAAAATATAAGATAAGGAAAATAACCAAAATTCAAATTGATGAACATTGTGTTGTTTTAATCTCATTTATTAATCGTTAGAACTCTAACCTTTTTATCAAAGGGTTTTGTAGAATGTACAAAACCCTTTATATTCTCAAGTATATATACATATATATCTGATGTTCTTCCTATATATTAGATATATATAGGACGTGACATTCTCCTGTGGACACACCAGTGTAGGCCAGCCAGCAAAACCTGTACCAGCTCTGTGTGGATTTTGGATACTGCATGGAGGACCTCCAATAGCAATTACATATAGGGATAGTTGGAGAGAGAGAGAGAGAGAGAGAGAGTCATGAATATCCATGCTATCAGCATGACTAATGATGATGATATAAACATTCATATATGCATTGTTCACATGAGATAGTTGTTTGTCTTTCCTTCACGAATGTTCAGTGTTAGTGTATCCATGGATGTACTGGTGCATTATAAGGACTGAGTATTGGTTTCAAACTAATACGCACTATTCTATAACACTTTTTCAGTGTTAGTGTATCTAGGATGCACTAATGCATTATAAGGACTTTCTGTTGTATTAAACTAATACACACTATTCTTATACACTTCTTCAGTGTTAGTGTATCTATGGATGCACTAATGCATTGTAAGTCTTTCTGTTGTATTTAACTAATACACACTATTCTTATACACTTTCAGTGTTAGTGTATCTATAGATGCACTAATGCATTGTAAAGACTTTCTGTTGTATTAAACTAATACACACTATTTTTACACACTTCTTCAGTGTTAGTGTATCTATGGATGCACTAATGCATTGTAAGGACTTTCTGTTGTATTAAACTAATACACACTATTCTTATACACTTATTTGGTTTGCTTTCTTTAACCTGTTGAAAGTATCATCTATAAAATTTGACAGATTTTATTATCAACACTGACTTTACGTAGCCTTTTAACCTGGACAGAATGTGACTTATTATAAAAACTAATCTCATCATTGTTATTTTCATAATTCAAACTAATGTCTTTAATTTCTGGATGTCTCACAATTGTCTGCTTTTTTATTACATCAATGTCTTTCAAATGTTTCAAAGTGTCTGCCGTTTAAGATATAGAAAAACAAAACTGGTTGATATTATTGATCATCTGCAAGACATAATAGAAACTTTATGTTGAGATAATTTTTAAATTTGTTCCAAGTTTATTGTAATTTTATGACATTTTTTTTTTTCTTCCTTCGAAGTTTTGTAGATGGAGAAAAGTCAACAGAATAATAACTGATAAGGTTTAATTAAAAAGAAAAAGAAGAATCATTATTTTTCTCATACTCCCTTTTCTCTCTCTCTCTCTTCTCTCCCTACACTCTCTATCACACTTCTTTCTCCTTCACTCATTCACTCCCACTCTCTAGTAGACTTCTTTCTCTCTCTCTCTCTCTCGACTACACTCTATTACACTTCTTTTTTCTCTCTCATTCCCTGCACTCTCTATCATACTCATTTTCTTTCTCTCACTTACTCACCTACACTCTATCTCTATCTCTCTCAATTACACTATGATACTCCTCTCTCTCTCTCTCTCTCCCTCTTCTTTTATCTTCTCTCACTTATTTGCCTACATTTTCTATCTCACACACTTAGCTACACACACACACACACTCTCTCTGTCTCCTCAATACATAAATGTTATTTCTTGTATTTCTCTAATTCAAGATTTCCTTTGAGTAATTATTTTATCTTTCATTCTCTCTTTCTCGCCATCTAAACATGGTTTCCTTCTTCTTCTCTCTCTATCATACTCATTTTCTTTCTCTCACTTACTCACCTACACTCTATCTCTATCTCTCTCAATTACACTATGATACTCCTTTCTCTCTCTCTCTCTTCTTTTATCTCTCTCACTTATTTGCTTACATTTTCTATCTCACACACTTAGCTACACACATACACACACACTCTCTCTCTCCTCAATACATAAATGTTATTTCTTGTATTTCTCTAATTCAAGATTTCCTTTGAGTAATTATTTTCTCTTTCATTCTCTCTTTCTCACCACTCTAACATGGTTTCCTTCTTCTTCTCTCTTACACACACATATGCACCTAATATATGTAATTTCTTGTCTGTCTTTCTGTGATTCAAGATTTTCTCAAAATGCGCTTTTAGCTCACAGAACTCTCTCTTCCGCTACATTTCTTTAATACACACTCTTTCATTCTCTCCCACTCCCTATACAACTTGCTCTCCTCTGCTCTCACACATAAACACACCTCATGTATAGATGTTATTTATTTTATGTGATCCTGCATCTATTTACTGAACCCCTCCAACAATGAGCAGGAGGTGACACAATATCAATTTTTAAGTGAAGTAAAGCCAGTTTGAATTCATAATTTTCCTACACTGGTTGCCTAACCAAGGCTAAATAACCCAATCTGCTCAACTATTTATTAATAGCTGGAGGTGGTGGAGGAGAACAGAGGAATTCATGCCTTTCCCAAGGGCACCAACATGAAGTGAAATGCAAAGTCTTGTTCAGGATTTGAACTCAGGTCACTGATTTCATTTCCTACAACAATAACCATTACACTAAGCGCACCTCCATTGATTACCTAACTAAAGATGTTCTAAAAGAATGAATCCACAGACATTTTTAGTAACATCTCTTTTTAACACAAGAGACACATCTCAAAGGATGTTCATGATAAATTATAAATATTTAATTTCTGAGAAACTCAAGCCCTTTACGCAACAAGTAAACCCCCATTTAGCTGCACTATCAGCAGTCAAGAATATTCCAATTGTATCCCCTGCAGAAATGAATTAATTAATAATTATAATATATATACTCCCACTTTGGTTGAGTTCTCTAAATAGGGATTTAATTGTAAAATTCACCGTTCTAGCATGTAGCTAACCCTCGCTTTGTTTACAAAGTTTGAGGACTCTAGTGAATTCATTTCCACTTAGAAATGTATCAATTAAATATTCTCCTATATTTGACAGCTGCCTCTGGCCGCACGGGTAAGAGATTTGGCGAACGAAAGTTCATTCGGGTCTCAAACCAGGCCAGGGGTAGCTGTTAAGGTATAACCACACTGATGAGAGGTGAAACCTCAAAACACGTGTCTGTGGATTACTTATTTATTATATATATATATATATATATATAAATGTGTGTCCAAAAAGAAACTGAACTCTTAAGACAGTATACTAATGAAGCATTTTAGATATAATGTAACCCCCATCCCCCAAAAATTGTGTCCTGAGTTTGACACTAAACTGCATATATTATAATATGATAATAATAATATTATACATAGGGCCAGTTTAGCTCAGTCAGTAGAGCACTTGCCTAGGAATTGCAAGATTCCTGGGTCGATATTGGCCCTCGCTAAGTCAGAGTGTGAGTAGCACATGTATCTGTGCAGTAAAGTGAGGAGCTGATGGTTGGTGTGGTGCTCCGCCTAAGACACAAAAAGAATCTTCTTGGTATAGTGTAGGTGAAAAGGGGATGGACTCCCTTGCTGGCTGATACTGACATTAGCCACCCCATCGACTTTACTACTATCTATCTATATATATATATATATATATATAAGGTGTGTCAAAAAAGTATCAAGATTTTTTTGTACTTTTTGACACACCTTGTTTTCTGAAAAAAAATAACGTTCCATTCATTCTTTATTTCTATCTTGGTAAATACAGCTTTAAACTTGGTACTCTTTTGACACACCTTGTATTCTGAAAAAAAATTAATGAATGGAATTTTTTTTTTTTTTTTTTTTTTTTTTTTTTTTTTTCAGAATGCAAGGGGTGTCAAAATGTACAAAAAATGTTGATACTTTTTTGAGACACCTTGTATATATAAACATGTACTCAAAAAGAAACTGAGCTCTTAAGACAGTATACCAATGAAACATTCTAGATATAAGGTAAAATATAGATTTAAAAAAAAAACTTAAAAGGTTCTAAAGCTAAAAGATAATAAGGGGCATGCCTTTCCACATTCTGTACGGAGAAAATGAGATTATATGACGATAATTCCAACACGGCATGCACAGTGAGACCTTTGCAAAGCAGCCAAGGGGGTAAGCATAGCGACCAAGCTGCCTACAGGGCCAAGCACAAAGCTGCTCTATGCACGGTGAATTCACTAATACTCATAGTTGCCCTTTACTGTCAGTAATGTTTGCATTAATTTCTGGCCACTGACAATTTCTTTGTACCAACAAATGGAACATAGTAGGAAATCCAACTATATTTGCATATAGCTAGGTTCAGTCACACATGGTGCGGAATTAGGAATTCGAATCACGCAGTAGTAAAAGGGTTAATATAAGAGCCGGTTTAGAGCATCAGCCTAGGAACCACAAGGTTACAGATTCAATACCAGCCCTCACCAGCGATCTGTGCAGTAAAGTAAGGAGTTGATGGTAGGTGTGGCGCTCCACCTCAGACATTAAAAACAATCTCCTTGGTCTAGCACTAGTGAAAAGGGGATAGACTCCCATGCTGTATGGCTGATACTGACTTTAGGCCACCCTAACGACTTTACTTATACTACATATGAAACAATGGAGAAATAAGTTTACTTGGATAATTTGACCAATAGTAGAGCAACAGAAGAGGATTATTTATTGCTCATATCAAATGGAAGAGTTTTTTAAAAAATACTCCAACTTCTTTTGAAGTCTTTAACAATATTATGACAGTAAATAACAATAACAATGAGAAAAACTCAGATCTTATTTAGGTAAAGTGGGGTGGGAGAAGAAAAAAAAGGAGGCCAAAAGTTTTTGACCTTTTCTGACCATAAGTCAGCATTGGAAAATTATCTACTGGAGGCATCAGATTTAGTAGCCAATACTGCAAGTGAAATCTTGTTATTTCCATGTTCTGGTGCAGGCCAGAAGCTTCTGTGAAGGAAATCATATTTCAGAAACTCTGTCTTTATTGACCAGATAAAGGTAGCCAATTTTATTCCCCTTGGACTTGCAAGAACTGGACATTTGGCCCAAGCCAGTATCTTAAACTCTAACAAATGGTGGATGTCAGACACAATTAAATGTCTAACCAGCTAATGATAGGGTTAAATTGAATACTTTACAAAACTCTTTTCCTTTAATGAACTTCTTAATCTTCTTTTTCTTATGTTTATCTTAATAATAATAATAATAATAATAATAATATATGTATGATAATAATAATAATAATATATGTATGATAATAATAATAATAATAATAATATATGTATGATAATAATAATAATAATATATGTATGATAATAATAATAATAATAATAATAATAATATAATAATAATAATAATATATATAATAATATATAATATATAATAATATAATAATATATGTATGATAATATAATAATATATGTATGATAATAATAATAATAATAATAATAATATATGTATGATAATAATAATAATATATGTATGATAATAATGATAATAATAATAATAATATATGTATGATAATAATCTTATTATAATGGAGATTGTGTGTTTTTCTGTCTGTAACCGAAACTATATTCCTACTCAAGTCACAATTCTCTTAGTTATTGACATCAAATTCTCTATAATTTTATTTTTATCTAAACCTCAATTATTAATAAAATTGTCTTACATTATTAATACTGTTAACTATGTCTACATACTGACAACATGCAATTATATTTATATATACAACAAAATAGCGGTTTACAGTGTGAACGGGAAGGCTAATTTGCATATTAATATTAAAAAATCGAATTTAATAAATATGTGCTTAGTATTATTGATTTCTAATTGTTTGGTTTTATTTTAATGAATATAAGCAAAAATCTCTTCAATGAATCTTAAATGAAATCCATTAACAAGATAAAATAACTGTCATTTTATTCCTTACTTCCTCTTATAACTAAATACTTAAATTAGAAAAAATAACAATGAAAGACGAGAGTGATGGAAGAGTAAGTTTCAGTTGTTCCATTTTTTATTATACTCCCTCTGTTTCAAATCTTTTATTATACTCCCTCTGTTTCAAATCTTTTTATCTGTATTCTTATTTAGTTTCATTAGCCTTTCTAATTTAATACGATATTTTATTACATTAAAACTTAAATACTTGCACCCGGAGGGTGCATATATTTGCTAGTAATAATAATAATATATGTATGATAATAATAATAATAATAATAATAATTAATAATAATATATGTATGATAATAATATATACTAGCAGGATATGTGGATATACCAAAGTATGATAATTATTACAATATTTGATATGTTTCTTTAAGAACTATTGCCAAATGGTTTTATATATAAAAAGTATAATAATCTTGACTTGCCTGACCTGTGGATATACCACAGTATGATAATTTAATTATTACAACATTTGATATGTTTACTATTGCTAATAGTTCAATATGTAAAAAGCATAATAATCTTGATTTAATTCTTTCTCACTCATTTTTTCCTTCTTTTCATTATGTTTGATTTAAACAGATTAGCACTATTGCTTCTGCACACTCAACCACTCACTCTATCTTTCCCCTACTCATTTTCTTTCTTTCTTTCTTATTATATTTTTTCTGTGTAGCATGTCCCTTTTCTTCACTCTCTTTCTTTATAATGAAAACTGAATGGTCCATTATTTAGATGAAGTGATAAAATTCATAAGAAATAAGAATTTGGCAGATAAGCAACACCAAATAATCAGGATTTACATTTTTGCATTTCATCTTGGCCGATTTGGATGGTTTCATTTTTAACCAGAGGCTGTTGCAAGATGATAATAGTCAGAAGATTAATAAACAAATGTAATAATATGTAGATGGTTTGGTTTGATTTTACGGCATATCAACCCATTTTGGGTCATTTAATGCCAAGACAAGTCATTTTGATAAAAGTTTCTATGTTTCAAGTTCTTAATATCTTCAAGTTGGTATGAATAATTTTCATTAACTGTGGGTTAGTTAATGTCAAAAACTGTTAGAGTGTGAGATGAAATTTATAGATGTATTTCATGGATATATTTTAGATCAGATTCATAATTTTCGATATATTTTTATTTCTCTCAAAAAGAGACGACACAGCTAAATCAAGAGTTGTTGATTTCACTGATGCCCCTTCCACCTTCCTAAAGGGGCCAACCATATCAAAGCACTTTGCTACAGCATCACCGTCAAAATCGGCCTGACAAGGCAACATATGACAATATCATACCAGCACGCCCACCTCTTACCCTCATGACCTGATCGACCGACAAGGTCTTAAAGAGGCAACATACTACAAAGGAACCGTCAAGAATCATCACACTCCAATGTAGACAATCAGGTGTTTTGTTGATAGGAAGTTGTGGCTGAACAGTCCATGACATGCAACACTCCACCTTGGCCCTTACTTAGGCTAGACCAACAGTCGGAGTGGCCCCCTCTGATCAATCAGCTACTCAGGTCAAGCCGTATCACCTATATGATTGTCCCAACCCTTATGCCCTTATAAGCAACTCTTAACCCTTTTTATCATATCATATATATATGTGCTAGAACACGGTGGCTGAGGGTCTTAATGTATTGGATATGACATTAAACTCCATCTAATTGTGAAGTTCCACTTCTGGAGCTCTGGTGAATGTGGTGTACCCCTTCATCTCCATTACTCCCAGATCCACTCTGACCCAGAGTGGTAGTACCTTTTAGGGTCCCATCTATGGATTTAATTGAAAAAATCAGTTTAAAAAAATGTGTTTTAAAAAAAGTTAAGTTTAAATAGAAAATTGAGTACCCATCAACAATGGATAAAACAAAATGGCATAAAATGGCCCATGGTAAAACCCAGCCAACCAACCAAACCTAGTATTGCTCATATATATGTTGTACCCCTATTTTTTGACAAAGATTATATCTTCAAAATCCAATTTATATATTTTTTCTTCTATTATTATGATCTGTATGAATTTTCAATAGATTTTTCCACAACCTTGAAAGGCTATCAAAGAGAATATTTTTTTTCTTTTTTAAATAGCAGATCTACACCATAAGGTTAAATGAAAAATTTAACCAAAATTTCATTATTTTTATTTTTTTTATCTCCTGTTCATTTTTAAAGAAGCAAAACTGTAAATCTTTTTTTTTTTATAACTAGGCATATATTTTTCATTACTTAAAGCAAATATTACTTATTTTATTTTATTTATTAATTTATTTCTTTTTTATTTTCATTTTTTTTTTTATAATTATTTATTTTTATTTATCTATTTTTTTCAGCTTCTCTTTCACTCAAGGAAAATTGATTTTCATTAAAATCATTAACAGTTTTTTCATTTATTTTTTTAAATTCATGTCCCAAACATGAAATGAAACAATTATGTATCATTTTTTTTTTTCCAAAATTGTTAATACATTTTTTTGCTTCTTTCCTAAGAAATGCACAGAATTTTAAAAAGTGGAGGAAAATCATATCTTTTTTTTTTTTTCTAAATATGAAAAAAAAAATCATTCTCATGATTTGAAATAAAGCAAGTGATAACCAGTGATTATTTTTCTTTCTTTTCTTTTCTTCTTCCCCACCCCCTTAAAGGAAATTAAGTTTCATCTCAAAGCAAAAGAAGAAATGGAAAAAGAAGTGAAATCATTGGAAGATGAAATCAAGCAGCTGTCCCAAGATCCACTATCAAACTACAGGATGCAAATGTTTCCGGAGTTTTTCCCCAAAGAAACAAAGTGAGTGACAATTTTTTTTTTTCAAGGTTAAAACACTGAAAAGAAGATTAAGGGTATTAGAGGTTTTCAATTCTGACAATTTCTTCTGACCATAAATGGAAGAAGTTTTCAAGGTCATTTTATTACATACTCAGAAAGAAATTTGAAACATGTTTTAACATCAATATATTGTTGTATACTGGACTTTGATTTTTTTAAATTACACTTATATAAAAAAAAGATATATATAGTTTATATTTTAATTTTCAAAAAACTTTTTTTCCATTTAATTTTGTTTTAATTATCTATTTTTTTATTGAATTTTGTAAAGTGCATTTTAATAAAACGTTGTTTTATTAAATTTTCTTTAAAAAATTTTAGCACCAAAAACCTTTAATAAATATACTGACCCTTATATATATATATATGAATATAACTTATATTGAATTGTGATGAATGTGTAGGGTAAGAGATTGTATAATGGAGTCCCTAAGTTTAGTATCATGCTAAACTTCAGTACTATCTAGCAACTCCTGTGACACTATTGTTGCTATACTGCATTGTTTTGTTTTTTTTGTTTTTTTTTTTTCCTTTCCTTTGGAATTAAATGGCAGTGTGGAAAAACATACTGCTTGGGCAACAGCTCATCCTCTCTATCAACCTGCCCAGGCTACGTAGTTTGACTTGTTTTTTGATACTATGCTCTCATCTCTAGTAGAAGGATGGATGCCAATTGCTGTATATTGGACTTTGATTTTTTAAAAATGACACTTATATAAAAAAAATATATAGTTTAGATTTTTTTATTAAAAAAACATTTTTTTATTAAAGTAAAGTGCATTTTTATTAAAGTAAAGTGCATTTTAATAAAACGTTGTTTTATTAAATATTTTTATCACCAAAACACTTTGATAAAAAACGACACTTATATATAAAAATATAGTTTATATAAAATTGTGACAAATGTGTAGGGTAAAAGATTCAAAGAGGTTAGGATTGTGCACACACTCAGTTGTTTAGCTCAGTTGGTAGACCATCCATCTTGAAACTTCAAAGTTTTATGTTCAATACTGGCCCTTGCCAACTCAGCACATGACTAGCATGGCTTGGATGTGTGTGGTAAAGTGGGAAGCTGATAGAAGGTGTGGCACTCCCTCTCTGATGCAAAAACAATTTCCCTTGTCTAGTGCTGAAAAGGGGATAGACTGCCTCACTGTCTGACTGATATAAAAAAAATAGACCAGTACACCTATTTTACTTTTTTTACTTACCATTACCAGGATGTTATGGGTAGGAATTATGTAAAAATGTTGTTATTGTTAATTTTAACAATATTTCTTTTATACACTTTTTTTTTTTATTTTAGCAATTTTTTCTATGTCTTGTGAAATTTTTTACAGTATTTTTTATTCTTCTTGACAGAATTCTTCTTGATCTTTACAATATTTGCTTGTTTACTTTTTTTTTTTGTCTGAATTTTTTAGATGAGGCTTGATAACTTGTTTTATTTTAATTTTTTTATTGTTGTCTCCATTTTTATTGTTATATACACGTTTTGGCCAATGTGCCCTCCAATCCTCTTTAGGTGTTTCTTGACAAACTCCTCTTAATTGTCTTCTTCTCCTTGTATCATTCACTTTCTTTTTAGAAAACATATCAAACTATATAGAACAATATTACTGACTTTATTCAATTTTAGCTTTTCTTAAAGAAGATTGAGAAACCAATTTAAATGTGTGCTAATTACACAATTTATCTAAATTTAAATTTTGTATTTCCAGTTGAAATCTGACTCACAGTTAAATATTTAAACTTAAATTTTAAATAATTGACAAAAAATAACCTAACGCATATCTAAAAGTTTTTTTAAAATATGAATATTTTTGTCTAATTTTGATAGAAATTTTGTATAAATTTTTCTGTCAGTTTTACCTCTGAAAATTCCAAGAACAGCTTCTTGGGCATTTCCCTAAGAAGTTGTTGAACAATAAACAGCATTAATTCAAGAATTTGAGGATTCTAGAGAGACATTTGAAAAGCTGCAAGACATTGGTTGCACATTAATTAAGAATCCAATCAACAAAATAGGAACGTTTTTATTGTAATTCTTCTAATTTGATCCATATAATCTACCATATTTTGGGGAATGGTTCCAGGGAAATTGATACCTATTGGAAAGCTGCAAGATATTAGCTGCACATCAATTAAAAATTCAATCAATAAAATAGGAGTGTTTTTATTGCCGCTGTTATAATATGAACCTTATAATCTACCATAATTGTTGTGATGCTTCCAGAAAAATACATCCCTATTGGAAATCTGTAAGATATTGCAGATCCTATAGACTTGTCATGGAAAACATAGAGCCAATGTCATATGATACCAGTTATAGGACTGTGTAGGGTTTTATCGGGTAGCTAGCCCTGTATATCATGGTTTTCAATCCAGAATTGTTTCCTTATAGATTAGTTTTATTTGTAGATATATATATATATATATATATTTACCAACCCCTCCACATGAGCAGGATGCGACACAAGGTCAATTTCCTAATTTCCATAAGTTTTCCTTCTCCTAGACTGGTTACCTAGCCAAGTTTAAAGAGTCAAGTCTGCCCTATTATTTACCTATAGCTTGAGGGAGAGTAGTTGGATGCATACCTTTTCCAAGGGTATTAGTGCTATGTGAAAGGCAAACAGCCTTGTCCAGGATTTGAAATCAAGTTGACAAATCCATTTCCTACAAATCTAACCATTAGACCACGCCTCCTTTTCCTTACCTATATATCTATTAGGCTCAGTCTGCCCTATTATTTACCCATAGCTGAGTAGATAAAATATGGAATCCTATGTTTTCCAAAAATCATAAAAATTCTCAGTGGGATTATTGTCTGTTAATATGAAAAATTGTCCAAATCTTCTTTGGTGGACATTCTCCCAGTTTGAGAAATTCGTATGTCTCATAATATTGCATTTGATGCAAATATTCCGCACCAATCTTGGCTTGTTGTAACAGAAAAATCTCTGTAAGAGTCTTTCCTAATTTAAATTTAACCCAAAGATTTTTTATTATTCAACATGAAGAAAAAAACCACAAACACATTATAAATACATTCACTGTAGCACGTTTAGACCCAACATTAACCAGTATTGAATAATGGATAGGCATAGCCTATCAATTTTTGCAAGTAGTGTAGGGTAGGGTAGTTAAAATTAAGGGTAAAACAGTGGAAAATCACTGTTCCATATTTTGAATTAGAAGTGGCTACCCAGCATCAACATGGGAGTGGGGGACCCTGGTGTATTGATTTACAAATACTGGACATTTTTAAGTAGAATTTCAATGCTATTATTATGTATATTTTAATTTTTAAATATCTGATATTTATTTTGCATATATATATATATATATATATATTATATATATATATATATATAATTTTCATTGATTGTTTTATTTTAGTAATTTAATTCGGACATGCATACACACCAACTGCCTTTTATATATGTGTAGATGGCAACAGCTTTAAACCCAGGGTAAACTGGAATGGGGCCTCCCATTGTCTTAGATAATCATGTGACCAGGCAACACTGGTAGAGTTAGAATTTAGTACAGTTGAGGCTAGTGATCCATTAGGCCCAGAGATTTATTTTCATGTCTGTTCTCCCACACATGTGCAGTTTAAGAATGTATCGGGGGAATAAAAAAAGTGTGTACACATGAAAATGTCTCCGTGTTGTTTCCATGATAAAAGAACACAAAGATGGAATGAAGAAAACATACAACCCCCAGCCAAAGAAAGCAGATACCCGGTCTGATCCAAGAAAAAAAAAACAATGAAAATAACACAGACACTCAATAGATATTTTAAAAGAATTTAAGACAGTGTTTTCCTTAGACTGACATGGCTACAATTTGGAAGAATTTTTGCTTTATCACAGAGATCAGATTTCCATATATTTCAGTATAGAGAGCAATTAGTGTTAACCATAACATTTTAGCAGAAGTTCTGAATTTAGAGTTGTTATTCTTCTATACTTATTGTCCTACCAAGATTAGAAAGTTAGTTCTACTAATTTCTGCATAGCTGGATTCATACTTTTTCTAAGGGCGTTAGTGTGAATTTGAACATGTCTTTCCTATTCCACACATACACATACATGTGTGTGTGTATAATATATATATATATATATATATATATATATATATATACTTCTAAACTCTATTGGTGTGGAAAAAACCCAGATAATTCAGGTTTTCAAAAAAAAATATTTAAAACTGGCATCTGGGGAAAAAAAATTTAAATGAAAAGACAGCACATCCTTGCTTTCTGAAAATAATCATCAGTATCATATTTAGTGGCCAAAAGAAAAAATACCAGAGGAGTTTTCTAAGTTATATATGTAAAATTGCTCAATACACTAAGTAGAGCATATATATGTGTATATATATATATATATATATATATATATATATATATATATATATATACACACACACACACACACACACAGAATTAAAATAGAAATAACTTTGAAACTAGCAACAGTTTTCTAAAATGCTTAAAATAGATAGAACAATTTTTATTCTAAATCACACTTTCCTAGCTCATTAGGAATATCTAAAAGAATAAGCTGCCACTGTTATTTAGCGTCATCTTAGTGGCAAAAACAAAACAATACTTTAGACAATGAATAATCAGGCTTGATAATGATAGTTAAGACAAATATAAACAGGCTTGATAATTGTTTAAAAAAGAACCAAAAGTACTTGGTTTACCAATGATAACTCTTTCAGACAACTGATTAACGCCTTTCAAGATAATAACATCAAAATGAAATTGGAAGTTGGAAAGAAATATGAAAAAGTTGGAATAAGGATTCTCTTATTTTGAACTAAAGTGGTTGTGCTGTTACCTATAAATATGTATACCCCTATCATTTTTTAATACAAATTTGATTGTTTTCTGAATCAAAAATATCAGAATTTTATCATTTCTAGTGGAAAAGTAAAAATTATATTATTATGAATTACTCATTACCTAGCTCTACAGCACTTAAACTCTGTAACCAGAAATATAAATATAAAAGTAATATACACCCCTTTTATATATATATATATATATATATATATATATATATATATATATATATATATATATATTCAAATATTTCCCTGATAGGATTCAATCAAAATAGCGAACTCAAATGTATATATAAAATGAATTTTGCATACAAACAATGCTTACTCATATCTATCTCTCTCTCTCTATATATATATATATATATATATATATATATATAATTTGGGGCTTGTTTTGCTCAGTTAGTAGAGCATCTATCTAGGAATCGGAAGGTTCCAAGTTCACTATCAGTCACCACCAACTCAGAGCATGAGTAGCACATTTCAGGTAATCTTATCTGTGCCATAAAGTAGTGTACTGACGGTAGGTGTGGCACTCCACCTCACCAAAATAATCTCCCTGGTCTAGCACTAGCAAAAAGTGAATAGATGCCCTTGATATCCAGCTGATACTGACAATAAGCAACACCGACAACTTTTTTTACTTATATATAATATTGATATATATATATGTTATATATAATTGAAAATTTGTATTATTTACATTTTCCAGAGTGTTTTCCTCATCTTTATTGTTATATACACAGTATTTCAGTCAACCTGCTTTTCTGGCCTTCTTCAACGGTCCAGTTGGACACATAGCACAATGGATATAAGGGTTGAGTTAATACAGACCATGGGGGACAATAATACAGAATATTTAACATAGCTTAACATTTGCACCCGATCATGGTTAATGGAATAAGAACAATCTACCCCAATGCATTAAATAAGAGGTTTCGTTCCAAAATGACATGTGTTAAAATCCTGGTAGCCATTTTATAAAGTTTGATGTAGTTATAAGTGAAAAAGAATGTCATGTCCATAGATACTCCATGTCTGTAGTATTCATTGTAGAAAGATTGTAGTATCAGTTACTCCATGTCTGTTAATCTGTAGTATTCATTTTTCATTGGTCAATTCAGCTCCTGCTACTTGGAACAGTCTATAAATATAACTGGTGACATTACAATCCTGGTAGCCATTTTATAAAGTTTGATGCGTTCCTTGAAGTATCTATAAGGGTGAATGTATGTAGTGTCTGTAGATACTTCTTGTCAGTCAATCTGTAATATTCTTTGGTAGAAAGATTGTAGTATCTATTATTTTTTGTTAATCTCTAGTATTTCTTGGAAGAAAGATTGTAGTATCAGTTACTCCATGTTTGTTAATCTGTAGTATTCCTTCTAGGAGAGAATCCAGTCAGCAACTGATTTTAGGACAATTTATCAATGACCTTAAATACATTTTTATCATTTTTACATGGTAGAGTCTATAGATATAAGTGGTGACTTTTCATACAGCTTATAACTAAGATAGGCTGCCAAGTTGACAAGAAACATCTGAAGAAAGCCAGAGAGCATGATGGCTAATACATTGTGTACATAACAATAAAGATGAGGACAACCATCCAAAAATTCTAAATAATGCAAATTAACTTTTTATTTAAAAAATATCAAAATGGCTTTCTCATTTCTGAGCAATACTGTATATGGTTTTTCTTTTTTTAATTCTGTTTCAGTCTAACTGCTGTGTTTGATATTTTATTTACTACTGTGATAATGTTTCTTTGTTTTTTGGGTTTTTTCTTTCATTTGTACTCGGTTCTTTCTCTTGCCTGCCATTCCTTTCTTTTAGATGTTCGTTTTGCTGGAACTCTTCGTACTACAAGTCATTAAAACATAATTCTTTTTTTTTATTATTTTAAGTACTAAAGATTTGGCCAATAGAAAAAAAGTTTTTTTTTATTCTTCAAATTCTTGTACTGTTAAGTTTTATACACCTAATGATTAGAATTCATAATGAATTGCTAATTATACATATTTAATAGCTGTTCACGAAAAAAGTGGAAGTACAAATTGGTGAAACTTTTGGTGTATTTTTTACTTTTTTTCTTTTTTTAATTTTTTAAGTCTCTCTCTGTCTCACTTTCTCTCTCTATCTTTTTCAAATTATTTTTCCAGAGCTCTTCCAGCTGAAACATGCAAAGTTAATTTTGTACATTAAATTTTATCATGTTATTGACTGTCTATTTAATTAGGATTAGAATCTTTATGAAAGAAACTTTTTATAACTATAACAACTGAAAAAGATGACTAAATTATTTTCAGTAACTTATAACAGATTTTTGTATTATAGAGATTTTTAGAGTGACTTAGAACAAAGATTTTTAGAGTGATTCATAACGGAGATTGGACAGAGTGAAGACACATGATGTAATGGTAACCATTGCAGAAAATGGGCATGACAAGACAAATTCAAAGCCTGAACGAGGCTGTTTGCATTTCACATACAGCTTATACTCTTGGCAAGGTATGAATCCAACTATTCACCCTCCAGCTATGGGTAAATAGTAGGGCAGACTGGGTTCTTCAATGTTGGTTAAGCAACCAGTCTAGGAGAAGGAAAATTCTGCATCCAGACCTGATAAACTCTGCTTAAGAAATTGACCTTGTGTTGCATTCTGCTAATGCAGAGGGGTTGGTAAATATATATATAACAGAAATTTTTAGAGTGACACTAAAACTAAAATATATGTTCATCAGTTCTTTTATCAAAATTTAAGTGTAACACTTTCTCAAATTTAAGATTTAAAACAAAACTCAAGTGTAACTTTCTCTCTTTCTAGTGTTATCATTGTATTTGATAGAAAAAGCTACATGGTATTAACTGAATAGAAAGAATAACATCACATCTAACAATATTATAAAGAGATGCATTCTATAATATATTTCTTTCTAAATACATTTATTCATTTTATTTACTTTTACTTGGAAGTGGATCTTAGTAAAATTTATATCAAAAAGGATTTTGTCTTGATGTTTTTATAAACCAAAAAAATAACTTTCTTTACTTCTTTCTGGGACCAGCTTAGCTCAATCGGTAGAGCACCCATCTTGGAATTGCAAGGTTCTGAGTTTGGTACCAATCCCTGCCAACCCAGTGTACAAGTAGCACAAAGTGGGGACCTGATGGTAGGTGTGGCGCTCCTACTCAGCAAAAATCAATCTCCCTGGTCTAGCACTAGTGAAAAGGGGATAGACTCCCTTGCTGTCTGACAAATACTGACAATAGGCCACTCTACCAACTTTTACTTTTACTATTTCTTTCACTTATTTGTCATCCTTTAATTTATTACTTATTTATTTTGGTCTTGATTTGATTTTAAAAGAGTGAAGGACAAGGGAGATAATTGTAGTGGTGTGTGTAAGATCTGAAAATTTTCCAAGTTGGGATACCCAAAATTACCCAAGACTCGGCTCCCAGTTGTTGAATTAACTTGAAACCAATTTCACTTTCCCTTATGGCAAGTCCCAATCCTTTTTATCTTATATGTGCTAGAAGGCAGTGGCTGAGAGTCTTAATATCCTGGGTTTGACATTAAACCCTATCAGTTAGTGAAGTTCCAATTCTGGAGCTCTGGGAAATATGGAGTACCCCTTCATCATCAGTACTTCCAGGTCCAGAGTTGTTGTACCTGTTATGGTCCCATCTATGGGTTAAATAGAAAAAAAATGAGTTTAAAGAAATGTGTTTAAAAAGAATTTAGTACCATCTCAGAATAAAATAACCCAACAAGAGTTGACATGCTGTAAAATCCAACCAACCAGCCAATTTCATTTTCATCACTGAACAAATCTAAGGGTACCTTATCATAGAAAAGTTTATGTTAAAATACCCTGTTTTTCCATTAATTCGATTACAAACAGATGCAGCGATTTGATATTATAATAGACTATAAATAAATGTGTCTGACAGGCCAAATCTGGCTACTCTGTCTGGAAAGGAGAAAAAGAATATCTTTCTTAGCAGCCCTCCACACACCTTGATTATACACCATCCGGTATTTATGAATAAAGTGCTTTCAGAAAAAAAAAATAACTATCTCTTTTAATTAAAACTTGTTTACATTGCAAAATGGAAAATACTATGCTTTTCTATCCATCAATCAATGATTGTTTAGACTAACGTTTTCATCCTTCATTTTGATTAGCTATTTCCTCTGACATACTCAGTATCATAATTAATTCCGTTAGATTTTGCTGTAGAATATTTCTAGATCCAAGTATTACATATTCTTGCCGGCGCATCAATTTTTATGATGTTGTTTTGATCTATGCAAACTGGACTTTTTCAATCACACTTGTGAAAATTAATATCTTTGGCAAGAATCTCTGGCAACCAGATCTGCAACTGTCTCGTGTCAAAACAGTTTTCATCAAAGAGAAACGTAGCTTCAAAATTCTTATTCACTAAACTAAGCTTAGTACGCCGCATCATAGGGTTAGAACTATTGAGTACCCAGTGAGAACAAACTCTCTAACAATAATCTGATACGCTTACACTATAACCATTAACTGCACAAAATGCCCAGCATAGTTATTAGTTTTATACAATTGCATTTTTTTTTTCAACACACCACTCATGATAGAATGAACACCTAGGTCGATTTTTAAGTGGAGTACAGTTTGGTTTGAATTTAGTTTTCCTTCTAGACCAGTTGACCATTTGTTTGTTGTATAGCCCTCTCTTCACTACTTATCATCTTATAGTACTTAGCTTCTATATTCTTGTGTCTTTCTCTGCTATGACCAATAGGGATGGTTGGCAAAGAAGTTATTGAAGTCAGTCAGTCTACTATTGGTTTTGAACAATGTGACTGGCCAAGCACAATTGAAGCAGTGTCAAGACAAACTGGTACTTATGGGAATTCAGAACAGTCCACTCATGCATTGGGTGATTCCATTCCCTGAGTCCTGATTGGCTGCTTGGTTTGTAATCCTCTGAGGCTCCATAAATTCTGCCACTTTGCAGTGGTCTTTACAGCATACCAGAATCGTATTGGTTACGACTGCTTGCTGTCTTGTCTTGCCAATTCGACGGTAATTGGACTTAGTATGATTATTCTACAGAAGTGTTATGGGAGCCCATGCTAATAGTGACTTGATGATAATGATGATGAAATGCTAATAGGTTTGGTCAGAATTTGAACCTAGCTCATCAATTCCATTCCTTGTACCAATAGCCAATTACAATTCGGTACACGAAAATTACACTGATTTTCTTTTCTTTTTTTTTTTTTTTTAGAAGTATATTTTTTTAAGAATGATAACTGATAAAATAAGAAGTGGATTAAGGAATTTTAGTTTATCAAATCATCTCTATATATAATGGAGATTTGGTGTCTGTAACCAAAACTATGTCACTGTTTATGTCACAATACCCTCAGGAATTGAGTAAGTTATCATGAGTATTCAATTTATAGTCAAGATCATTAATACATAGAATAAATAACAATCCTGTATTATATATATTCAGAAATTAAGGCATGCAGCATTAAATGGTCACATTGTTGGTTAAAACAAGTTTAAATAGATTACATGCCTGGTGGAATGAATATGATGCTTTTTTTAATTCTTTATTTTATTATTTAATTTCCTCCCCCTCCCCTCAGGCAATATCTTTCAAAAATTATTTTCTACACCACCCAAGAGGCCTTTTTTTTTGTTGTTTTTTTGCTAGTTTTAGAGAATATATCTAAAAAAATGTTTTAGCATACACAAATGTCTTATTTGATAAAATAATTGATGGAATCAATTTTTAGCCTTTATTCTTGTACCTAAACATAACTATGCCGAACAATTCAGTAGCATACAATTTGGTATACCTAAACAATTATATACCTTAAAATATGAAATTACCTCAGTAATGTATGTCCATTCAAAGAAATGGAATAACGTTTGTTGCCTCAAATGGGCAGTTCACTACTGTAAGCCTCATTCAAAAGTGTACCAAATTGACTTGCACTATCCAATAATCTTGTACTTGTCTTAAAAAAATTGGGAGTCCACAGGCTTTTTAAAAATCCCTTCAGATGATAAGTAATCAGTACTGTATATACATTGGAAATGATTTCTGAATCCCTTTGATATTAAGGAACATATGCCATAGAAAAGAATTGGAACTGGTTCCTGTCTTTGACAATAGTTGATGAAAGAGAACGAATGTCCAGAATCTCCCTTGACTTCAGAAGATTCTTTATTTTTCCTTGGTCATCTCCAAGGAACCCATGATCAATTGACAAAGATAAAAATATCAGCATTCTTGAGACTTTGAGGTGAAATCTAATTCAACATCACCCCCTAAAAGAAAGCAAACTTTGTCAAGCTGTCAGTTCTTTACTTCTTAAAAAAAAAAAAAAAAGATTAGAAAAATAAATATGGCCCTGGCGACTTTCTTATCTCCTGAAGATTTTTATTTACCTTCTTTTTTTTTTCCTCTTCTTTTTATTTCGTGGCATATACTGCCTATTCGACAGCTAATTTAGGAAAAGCCAAAATTTCTTTTCCTTCCTCTTTTTTTTTTCTTTTTTTTTTTTTTTTTCAGAAACCTCATTCTTCTTTGCTGTTATTCTCGTCCTGATCATTCATTATATACTGAACAATTTCTCTACCCCAGGCAAAGAAATTATTCTGATAGACCCTCTACGTTCCTAGGGCGTACATCTTTATGATCCCTCATACCTCAGACTTTGGCAGGGTGAATATTGTTATAACTTCCCTTCCCTCTTGCCTAATTTATTTTGAGAAGGAGCAATAAATGAAATAATTCCCAAATATACCAAAAAAAATACTAGAAAGAAAAGAAAAAAAAAAACTGTCTTCCCCCAAAAGAAATAAATGAGGAGAGTTGCGGCAATCAAAAAAAATGCAGGGGTCATCACTTCATTACAGTCAAAAAACACTTGTTCACTCATTCGCAAAGGATTCTCCTTATCCTTACTTGATAATGACAATGCTTTTCCATATCATTCCTTATCGGAACATTTCAAGTTGGTAAACTAACAAATGTATCTACTCATGCTATCAAGTCAATGAAATCAACTTGCCTGCTGCCTGCCACCACACCAAGACCAATGTGAAGAATTATTTTTCCTGTTGACTGTTCTCATCCCTGTAGGTGGATCCACCTTCTTATCAGATCATTTAGCACTGGCTGAAAGGAACAGCTTTGGGAATTATTATTGTTATTTTCTTTGTCTCTGCTTGTTTTTTTGTTTTGTTGCCTTGATTGAAAATGACAAGTAGTAAAAGTTGTTTTTGAGAAAGAACTTTATTGGATTTGTGTAGCAAGTTAAGCAAACAACTTGATCAAAAAGATTTTTTTTCTTATCTTTCTTTTTTTCACTTTGGAAACTTTAGTCAAATTCAAGGAATGAATAAAGCAATAATGAATAACCATTCTTGTTTTTGTTGATTCTGTTAGTTTTTGGTTTACTCACCTCTGTTTTCTGCGGGTGAAAATAAGGTGATCATAATGCTAATAATAGTAATGGTGTTATCTATCTATCTATCTATCTATATATATATATATATATATATATATATAAATATATAATATATATAACATGTTATGTAATGGTTATCATCATAGAAAATCGATGAGTTCAAATTCTGGATGAGGCTGTTTGCATTTTACCTATGCAAATATTCTTGGAAAAGGTAAGAATCTAACTATTCTCTCTCCAGCTATTGATAAATCATATGACAAACTGGGCTCTTTAACATGCATGGTTTCAATCTTGAAGAAGGAAAACACTAAATTCTACCTGATAAACTCTGTGTAAAAATTGACCTTGTATCACTTCCTGTCCAATGCCAAGGGTTGGTAAATACATACTGATTTTAAAAGTCACATTTCACAATTTTAGAATGGAACTCAGTGGAATTGAACCACAAATAGAATAATCCTAAATATAGCATCCACTTACAATGAGGGGGCGAAATCTTTAGATAGTGTTTTAGAAGAAAAACTGTATAAAACAACAAATTACTAAACAAAACATCAGGGTTGGTGTTGAAATATAAACATGAGAAAAATGTCTCCTTTGCCGTTCAAGTCATGTTACAAACAACTTTAAGCTTATTTACACTTTCAATAAGAAAGTAAAACTACCTATTTCCCTTTTCGTGACAATAAATTCATACTCAGATCTTAGCTTCCTATTTATATATTGATTTCTTTATTTGTTTAATGTATTTGATTGTTTTGTTTTTTTTGTTTTTATCATATATTAAGGTTTTTTTTTATGTGGGTGTGTTTTTGAATGAGAAAGAGTCTAATTGGTTTTTAAAAAGAGGTAAAAAAAGGGTGTTTTCTGGCTTTTTTTCTTCTGCATTTAGTTATGTTTTCTTATTCATTTTCTAATGGCTATCTGATGACACTGGGCTTATTTATAGAGTTACTGTTCAAAATAAATTAATAATAGCCAAATGATGGTTTGTTGGATTTTTCTTCTTTATTGAAAGTCTAACTATAGCTTTGTATATAATTAGTTTAATGTATTTGATTGTTTTATTTTTGTTTTTATGTCAACATATATAAGGTTTGTTTATGGTGGGTGTGTTTTTAAAAGAGAGTCAAAACTGGTTTTTATTAAAAAACGTGGGTAAAAGGGTTTCTTTTTATCTCCATTCCCTAGTATATTTTTCTTATTTATCTGTTGTAATGGCAGAACATGAGAAGCAAATCTCCCATATTTCCACTTGAAACTTAGTTCAACGTCATGTTACAAACACTTTAAATCCCTCGAGAGAGATAATACATATTTAAACAGATAGAATATAATGCAACCTACGTAGCGTTGAAAAGATTCGTGAGACTTAAGTTGTAGTAAGATTGAAGTGTGTAAAATTTTAAATATAACTTCAATATAGGTGTGACAATTTATTCTTGTGAGTACCTTGGCAGATATATGTGCTGTCACTAATGGGTGCCAATCATCTTGGAAGCCTGTACACTTGTGAGCATGGATATTGCGCTCTTGTCTTATTTTCTCACTAGATTCTGTTCATGATGTCAGCAAGATCTTGACCATGTCGGCGCCTTCTTGGGAATTTGGAAGCTGTGTGTCCTGGACTCCCCTTACTGGCCAGTGACCTGCTGAAAAACGTAATAGCTGTGCTAGTTATGAAACGTGCATAGGTCAGTTTGGAAGGCAATTTTTTATAGTCTCAAGTTGCGTTATAGCAAGTATTCTTATAGGCCCCCCCCCGTGTTTTCCTTTTTAACCCTATTTTCTTTTTTTTTAAGTGGTTATGAGGCTTTTCAACAAATATCTTTATTTTAGCGGTTGGACATTTTTATTGACAGTTTTAATGCGATAAAAAAAGGCGATATTTACAGCCCCCTCTCAGGTTTTTTTAGCAACAAGTAAATGTAAATATTTTCCACCCCTATTTGTAGTTCTTTTTTTCCAGTTTTTCATTTTTATTTGCTATTTTAATTCAAACAAATGTGCACGTCTTTTAATTACGGTTTAGTTATTCTACTTCGATCATGGTGTTTATATTTTTCTTTATCTTTCACTGTACTCATTGACTCACTTGTAGCTCCATTTCGTACTGAACCATGAGGTGCCAATCCTAATCACTATCAATGTATCGAAAGAGCGTAACTGAATTATATACTTAAAGATATTATTAGTATACGCGACTTTGAAGGAGAGAGAGGGGGAGAGGGATGACTTGTAACTAGAGATGACTCTTATTTTTTCTCGCCACGGTGAATTCTTCTTGTTTTCCTACTGATATACTCTTCGGTGTTCTTGGTTCTGAAGTCAAACTGAAACAGCCGATACGTCCTCAGAACATGAAAAGATTACATTCTGGTTTTTCACACCAAAACTTAGACTAATCATCCTCTATTTCCAAAACCCTTCCTTTATTTTCTGTCAACATACAACATGACCCGAATCAACTTTCTTTTCTGCTCACTAGTCGGCAGAGATGCTGAATAGGGTACTTGTCCTGCGTCCTTGATGCCCCAAAACTCTAAAAGGACACTGTAAAAGTGTATGCATGTATTCTGCCAGTGTTTTTCTTTTCTTCTCACTCACCATTTAGCTAACTGTACATACCATTTCAATGAGATTCTTAAGAAGACAGATTACACAGAATAGAAAGGTTGTAGGGTTCAATGTTGAATTGTTGACAGAAAATAAATGCAGGATTTGGAATAGAGATTGCATATCTAGTTTCGTGTGAAAACCGAGTATGTAGATCTTATGTTTTGAGGAGATATGGGTGGTTTTTATCTTGACTCAGAAACCAAACCCAGACGTATACAGTAGAAAAACAAAGAATTCCACTTGGCAGAAAAAAGTAATGTTACTTTCTTTATTTTGTTATCTGCAGTTTATTGACATCTCTCTCTCCTCTTCTCTCTCTCTATATATACTATATATACTATTATATGTATCTTATATATAATTCAGTTACTCTCCTTTCTATACATATAAGTGATTAGGAGGCACCTAGTGTAATGGTTATCGATTGTACGAAATTGGAACAATGGGATGAGTTCAAATCTTGGATGTGACATTTGTTTTGAATTACGAATAAAGAAAAATATCTAAATATTCTGATTCTTTAATTTGTATTCTGTTTAACATGTAATGAATGTTTTATTTTCCGAAATCGTTGATTATTTAAAAAGACGTGACATTTGTTTGACATTAAAATAGAATAAATGACAATACTGAAAAAGAGTATTTTAAACAGGTGGGGGTGTTTAAAATATTTATCATTTATCTTGTAGCTAAAAAAACCTGAGAGGGGGCTGTAAATAAATCGCTTTTTTTTTATCGCATTAACTTGTCAATAAAATGTCTTCAAACCGCTAAAAAAAGTATTTTGTGTCGATTAAATGCCTTCCAACCACTAAAGAAAAAGATATTTTAAAGAGGAGGGGTTTAAAATTACTTGTTTGATAATACCACTTGGGGGGGGGGGGGGCTTATAAATATTGCTTTTAATATTGCATTAACTTGAGGATAAAAATGCTTCAAACTTGCTATGCCGGTTCATAACTAAGCACAGTTTAACTTTTCAGCAGGCACTGCCTAGCGTATTTTAGGGCAGGAGTCAGGACAACAGCTTCCAAAAATTCCCAAAAGTGGCCGCAGAGGTCAAAGATTTGCTGCATCAACTGATTATTCAGCAACATGTGAGAAATGAGTTCCCAAAGAATGGTTCTAGCAATAGCATCATTGTGTCTCCAAGTGTACAGCTTCCAAGATGATGGAGCCCATAGTGACTAGGTCAGGCAAAATTCGCTTCCATAGGACCATTCCAAGAATTAAGATTGTCACACCTCATATGAAGTTATATTAAATTTACAACTTGAAAGTCATCTTACTACTATTGCAGATTTCACAAGTCTCATCTTCTGGTTGATAGTAGATGAATGCATTATATTATCTGTTAAATAGTGTATTATCTCATCAGAGCGCTTAAAGTTGGTTTGTAAACGATGACATTGACCTAATCAAGTGGAAAATGGGAGATTTGCTCTCATGTTTGCCACTAACAAAATAAATAAGAAAAATATACTAGAATGGAGGAAAAAGATCCCTTTTACCCACTTTTTTAATAAAAACCAGTTGAGCTCTCTTTTACAAAACACACCCCACATAAACAAACTTATATAATGTTGACAATAAAAAACAAAAATAAAAATCAATACATTAACTAAGTATATACCAAAGCTATAGTTAGACTTTTCAATACAGAAGAAAAATCTCAACAAACCATCATTTTGCTATTATTAATTTATTTTGAACAGTAACTCTTATAAATAAGCCGCCAGTGTCACTCAAGATAGGCCATTAGACAAATGATAAGAAAACATACTAAAATGCAGAAAAAAAAACAGGAAAACACCTTTTTTTAACCTCTTTTTAAAACCAATAGACTCTTTCTCATCTCAAAAACCACCCACATACAAAAAAACCCTTATATGATCAAACCAAAAAACAAACAATCAAAATACATTAACATAAAGAAATCAATATATAAATAGGAGCTAAATCTGAGTATAGATTTAATTTGTCACGAAAAGGAAATAGGTTAGTTTTACTTTCTTATTGACTAGTGTAAATACAGGCTTAAAGTTGTTTTGTAACATGATTGAACTGGCAAGGAGACATTTTTTTCTCATGTTTATTTCAACGACCAACCCTGATGTTTGTTTTATGTATAATTTGTCTTGTTTATACAGTTTTTCTTCTAACACACGTATTACAAGCATTTCGCCCCCTCTTATGTAAGTGGATGCTATAATTTAGGATTATTCTATTAGGTGGTTCAAGTTCCAGCTGAGTTCCATTCTAAAATTGTGAAATGTGGACGTTTACAATCAGTATGTCTTTAACCAACCCTTGGCATGGAACAGGAAGGTGAATATCAAGGTCAAATTTACACAGAGGTTCATCCGCCAGGTAGAATTTAAGTGTTTCTCCTTCTTCCAAGATTGAAAACTGCATGGCTATGTTTAAAGGAGACCCAGTGTTGTCATATGATTAATCAGATGCTGGAGAGAGAGAAGTCGTTAGATCTACCTTTTCCAAGAATATTTGCACTAGTAAATGCAAAACGGCCTCATCCAGTAATATTTGAACTCTATCGATTTTCTATGATGATAACCATTACATAACATGTTTGTATATATATTATATATAGTATATATACCTATAGTATCTGATATGCTATACGGCAACCAGATAGATGGATACGATAGATAACGACCGCACATTCACGTATTATCTAGCATTATTGTCACCTTTTTTCACGCCCGCAGAAAACCAGAGAGTGAGTTAAACCAATAACACAAGAATCAACAGAACAAGATGGTTATTCATTACCTGTTGCTTTAATTCACTTCCTTGAATTTGGACTAAAAGTTTCTCAAAGTAGAAAATAAGCAAAGATAAGGAACAAAATCTTTTGTCAAGGGTTGTTTATTGGGCTTAAACTTGCTAACAACTCCAATTAACAGTTTCTTTTCCTCAAACAACTTTTCTACTTTGGTCATTTTCAATCAAGGCAACAAACAAAAAAAAACAAGCAGAGACAAAGAAAATAACATAAATAAATTCCCAAAGCTTTTCCTTTCAGCCAGTGCTAATGATCTGATACATAAGGTGGATCCACCTTACAGGGCATGAGAACCAGTCAACAGGAAAATAATTCTTCACATTGGTCTTGCTGTGGTGGCAGCAGCACAGGCAGTTGATTTCCATTGACTTTGATAGCATGAGTAGATACTATTGTATTGTTAGTTTACCGAACTTATGAATGTTCTCGATAAGGAATGGGATATGGAACAGGCATTTTGCTCTTATCAAGTAAGGATAAGGAGAATCCGTTCGAATGAGTGAACAAGTTGTTTTTTGACTGTAATCGAAGTGATGACCCTGCATTTTTTTGATGTTGGCCGCCAACTCGTCCTCATTTTATTTCTTTTGGGGAAGAACAGTTTTTTTTTTGTTCTTTTCTTAGTATTGTTTTTTTGGTATACTTTTGGGAATTATTTCATTTATTGCTTCCGTTCTCAAAATAAATTAGTGCAAGAGGGAAGGAAGTTTAACAATAACTTACCCCTGGCCAAGTCCTGAGGTATGTAGGATCATAAAGATGTATCGCCCTGGAACGTAGGGGTCTATCAGATATTTCTTGCCTGGGGTAGAGAAATTTGTTCAGTATATAATGAATGTCAGACGGAATCACAGCAAAAGAAGTAATGAGGGTTTCTGGAAAAAAAAAAAAAAGAAAAAAAAAAGAGGAAGGGAAACGAAATTTTGGGCTTTTCCTAAATTAGCTGTCGGAATGGGAGTATACTGCGCACGAAATAAAAAAAGAGGAAAAAAAAAAAGAAGGTAAATAAAATTTCAGGAGATAAAGAAGCGCCAAGGGCCATATTTACTTTTTCTAATCTTTTTTTTTTTTTTTTTTAAGAAGTAAAGAACTGACAGGCTTGACACAAGGTTTGCTTTTCTTTTAGGGTGGTGATGTTGAATTAGATTTACCTCAAAGTCTCAAGAATGCCGAAATGTTCTTATCTTTGTCAATTGATCATGGGTTCCTTGGAGATGACGCAAGGAAAAATAAAACGAATCTCTGAAGTCAAGGGGAGATTCTGGACATTCGTGTTCTTCATCAACTATTTGTCAAAGACCGGAACCAAGTTCCAATTCTTTCTATACGGATATGTTCCTTAAAATATCAAAGGGAGTCAGAATCATTTCCAAATGTTATATACAGTACTGACCACACTTATCATCTGAAGGGATTTTTTAAAAGCCTGTGGACTCCCGCAATTTGTTAAGAAAGTAACAAGATTATTGGATAGTGGAAGTCAAATTTGTACACTTTTGAATGAGGCTACCAGTAGTGAACTGCCCATCTGAGGCAACAAACGTTATCCATTTCTTTGAATGGGACATACATACTGAGGTATGTTCATATTTTGAAGGTATAATAATTGTTAGGTGATTACGCCAAGGATTGTACTGCTACTAATTGGTTGCGGCATACGTTATGTTTTAGGGTACAGAATAAAAGGGCTGAAAATTGATTCCATCAATTTATTGTTATCAAATAAGACAGTTTGGTGTATGCTAAACATTTTTAGATATATCTCTAAAAACCTAGCAAAAAAACAAGAAAAAAAAAAGGCCTCTGGGGTGTAGAAAATAACTTCTTTGAAAGACTTGCCTGAGGGGAGGGGAGGAAATTAATAAATAAATCAAAGAATTAAAAAAAGCATCATATTCATTCCACCAGGCATGTTCTATTAAACTTGTTGTTTACAACAATGTGGAGCCATTTAATGACTGCAATGGCTTAATTTCTGGAATAATATATAATAAGCAAGGATTTGTTTTATTCTATGTATTAATGCACCATCTTGACCTATAATTGAATACTCATTGATAAACTTAACTCAATTCTGAGGGTATTGTGACATAAACAGTGACATAGTTTTTGGTTACAGACACCAATCTCCATTCATATATAGAGATGATTTGATAACTATTCCTTACTCCACTTGTCTTATTTAATCAGTTATCATTAAAAAATATACTTCTAAAAAAAAAAAAAAAAGAAAAAGAAATCAGTGTAATTTTCGTGTACCGAATTGGTAATTTGCTATTGGTACAAGGAATGGACATTGATGAAGGCTAGGTTCAAACATTCTGACCAAACCTATTAGTCATTCATCATCATTATCAAATCAAGGTCACTATTAGTGGGCTCCCATACACTTCTGTAGAATAATCATACTAGTCAATTCCGTCGAATTGGCAAGACAAGACAGCAAGCAGTCGTAACCCAATTACGATTCTGGTATGCTGTAAGACCACTGGCAAAGTGGCAGAATTTATGAGCCTCAGAGGATCATAACAAACCAAGCAGCAATCAGGACTCAGGGAAATGGAATCACCCAAATGCCATGAGTGACTGTTCTGATTCCATAAGTCCAGTTTGTCTGACACTGCTTCATTGTGGCTTGCAGTCCCATTGTTCAAACCAAATAGTAGACTGACTGACTTCAATAACTTCTTGCCAACCATCCCTATTGGTCACTAGGCAGAGAAAGACACACAGAATATAGAACTAAGTACTATAAGATTAAGTAGTGAGAGAGGGCTATACAACAAACAATGGGTCAACTGGCTGAAGGAAAACTTATTCAAACCAACGTACTCCACTGTAGAAACATTTCGACCTATGTTTCATTCTCATCATGAGTGGTGTGTTGAAAGAAAACTGCAATTGTATAAAACGTAATAACTAGCTGGGCATATATTATGTGGCAGTTAATGGTTAAAGTGTAAGCGTAATCAGATTATTTGTTTAGAGAGTTTGGTTCTCACTGGTAATACAATAGTTCTACCACATTATCTTTATAATATGCGCGTACTAAGCTTAATGTTAAGTGAATAAGATTGAAGGCTACGTTTCTCTTTGATGAAAAACATGTCTTTTGACACGAGACAGTCTGCAGATCTGGTTGCCAGGAGATTCACTTGCAAAAGATATTAACTTCAACAAAGTGTGATTGAAAAGGTACAGTTGCATAGATCAAAACAACCATCAGATAAAATTGATGCGCCGGCAAGAATAGTAATACTTGGATCAGAATATCTACAGCAAAATTCTAACGAATTAATTATGATCTGAGTATGTAGAGGAATTAGCTAATCAAATGAAGAATGAAAACGTTAGTCTAAACAAATCAATTGATTGATGGATAGGAAAACATAGTATTTTTCGACATTTTTGCAATGTAGAACAAATTTTAATTAAAGAGATAGTTATTTTTTATTTCTGAAAGCACTGTATCATAAATACCGAGGATGGTGTATAATCCGAAGGTGTGTGGAGGGCTGCTAAGAAAGATATTTTTTTCAACTTTCCAGATAGAGTAGCCAAGATTTGGCCTGGTCAGATCACTTTATTTGTATAGTCTATTTATAATCTCAAATCGCTGCATCTGTTTGTAATCGAATTATATGGAAGAAGCAGGGTATTTAACATAACTTCTATGATAAAGGTACCCTTAGATTTGTTCAGTGGATGAACACATGAAATTGGCCTGGTTGGTTGGTATTTTGACAGCATCGTCAACTGCTTTTTGGTTCTTTTTATTCTGAGATGGTACTAAATTCCTTTTGTAAACACATTTCTTTTATAACCTCATCTATTTGGTTCTAATTTAACCGCAACTAGATGGGTGACCATACAGGTAACAACAACTCTGGACCTGAGAATTACTGATGATGAAGGGGTAAGCTGCGCCACTATTTTCCCAGAGCTCCGAATTGACGAACTTCACACTAACCTGACTAGGGTTTAATGTCAACCCAGAGATATTAAGAACGCTCAGCCACTGCACTTCTCAGCGACATATAAGGACAAAGGATTGGGACTTGCGCATAAGGGAACAGTGGAGATTGGTTTCAAGTTATTCACCATACGTGGAGGGGGGCCGAAGTTATGGTAATTTTGGGTCTCCCAACTATGGAAAATGTCTTCAGATCTTACACACACGCACTACAATTAACTCCCTCTGTCCTTCACTCTTTTAATAAATCAAATCAAGACGAAAATAAATAAGTAATGGAGAATTAAAGGATGACAAAGTAAAGTGAAAGAGAATATATAGTAAAAGTTGGTAGAGGGCCCTATTGTCAGTATTTGTCACGACAGCAGGGGCGTCTATTCCCTTTTCACAGTTGCTAGACCAGGGAGATTAATTTTGCTGAGTAGGAGCGTCACACCTACATCAGGTCCCACACGTGTGTGCTACTTGTACAACTGGGTTGGCAGGGATTGGGTACCAAACTCAGAACCTTGCAATTCCAGATGGGTCTCCTACCCGATTGAGCTTAAGCTGGTCCAGAAAGAAGTAAAGAAAGTATTTTTGGTTTATAAAAACATTCAAGACAAAATCCATTTGTGGGATAAATTTTACTAAGATCACTCAAGTAAAAGTAAATACAAATGATAAATGTATTTAGAAGAAATATATTATAGTAATGCATCTTTATAATATGTTAGATGTGATGTTAATTCTTTCTATTCAGTTAATACCATGTAGCTTTTCTTATCAAAATACAATGACTAACACTAGAAAGAGAGAAAAGTTACACTTGAGTTTTTGTTTTAAATCTTAAATTTGAGAAAGTGTTACACTGTAATTTTGATAACAAAAACTGATGACATCATATTTTTAGTTTTTTAAGTGTCACTCTAAAATTTCTGTTACATATATATATTTACACCACCCTTCTGCATTAGCAGAATGCAACACAAGGTCAATTTCCGTTAGGCAAGTTTATCAGGTCTGGAATCAGATGTTCTCTTCTCCTAGACTGGTTGCTTAAACAACATTGAAGAACTCCAGTTGCCCACTATTTACCCATACGCTGGAGGGTGAATAGTTGGATTCATGACCTTGCCAAGAGTACATAAGCTTATGTGTGAAATGCAAACAGCCTCGTTCAGGCTTGAATTTTGTCTTGTCATGCCATATTTCTTGAATGGTTACAAGTTACATCACTGTGTCTTCACTCTGGTCCAATCTCCGTTATGACAATCATCTAAAAATCTTTGTTCTAAGTCGCCCCCCTCCAAAAAAGAAAG
>CM042138.1:118557753-118590253 GCA_023376005.1 Doryteuthis pealeii
CAGAGGAGAGATTAAAAAATGTTCTTAACCCCCCAAAAAAAAACACAGCTTGATGGGAGATACCCAAAGCCACGATCTCTTTTAAGAGGTGCTTAATCGCATGGATTTTACTCTATGGACTGAAGCACAGCCTATCCTGTTGTGAGAGAAAGAAACTTAACTCATGGAGCAAGCGGTCAAGAATGTCTCACATGTTATGGTCCATGATGTTAGGGAGAGATTGGCCAACAGTAATAGTACACTTGCCTTTCCTTCTCTGGAGGGCAGAAAAAAAAATGGGCTTGCTCGTGAACCAACATAAACAAAAAAGAGGTTTGCGAGAGAAGACTAGTCATTAAGAAATAAAAAAGTTGCTCATGTGATTGGTCTTACCAAACCAATCAGAGAAAACGAGCCAATGGCAATATACAACACAGTATTACCAGAGATAAAGATACACAGTCTGACTTTGGAATCAAAGATATACAAGTGGAAAGTGTGTAAGATAATATCCAGGGAAGAAATTGTTGTTCCCTAGAACACAATACTTCCATGACCTTGCCTGATATTTGAGGTTATTGCAATTTGAAAAAAATTCTTTGAAGCAACACTCTGCTTAAATGCAATCGGGATCAAACTGTCTAACTTTTCACACACATTTTTGAATTGCTTTATGGTCCAAATTCAAACCCATAAAATATGAGTTTCATGAATTAGATGTGCAGCATTAGAAAATTCACATGGAATAGGAGGATATGTATATATGAATGTGTCAGCACATCAACTACGAGTGATACCTACGCAACTTGAGGGTACTTCCACAACTTGAACCTGCAAACTAGCAATTACCAAAGTATTTTGCTCACCCTAAGTAATAATGATGCTAATTACATAGAAGGGGGAGAGATATATAGAGCAATAACTCTAATTGTAATAATTACTGTTTTGCACACACAGCAGACGACCATCCCAGTCCAATTACTCAGCATCTACTAACATTATATCTATATCAAACTAATAATTATACAATAAATACATATCAATTTGCACACAGTAGAAATATATATGTATAAGCCACTGACACAACACATATACTACCCTCACTATATATAATATTTATTATTATATATATATATAATATGTGTGGGTGTGTGTGTGTGTGTGTGTGTGTGTTGTGTGAGTGCTTACTTTTGGGTACATATCAGTAATGTGCTAAATTCTTCATATTTATCATCTATAAGAGAATTCTTTTTCTTTGAGATAGTCATATGGTTAATGGACATTCAGATGCATTGCGCAGAAGAATGCTTTAATACAATAGCAAGACATTAAAATAATAAAAACAAAAAACAAATAGCGAAAACAAACAACCTTTCTTCTCCCATAAGGGATCCACTTGTTTTCGATTGTTTGTCTGATTTTTTTTCTGACAATATTACTTTTTGATCATTAGACATCAATGCATCAGAAGGCAGCGAATTATTTCTTCGATGTCTTCACTCAAGCACATTTTCTATCAATCCCCCGATGTTTTCTTTTATCTACGTGTCCCGGTTTTTTTTTCTTTTTTTTCTTTCCTGCAGACGAAACATTTTTTTTCTTCTTTCTCTTTTCCTTTATTATAACAGAATAAGATGAAGACGTCGATAAGTTTCCGAACTAATAGTATTTAGTGTGATGCACACTGAAAACCTTATGGAACTATTAATAACCAAGACGTAGCTTGAAACGTGTAAGAATTCCCCTCCTTTGTCTAACGTTCACTTTCAGTTCTGAGACTCTGAAGATGGAATAGGTAAAGTTTGGGCATAAATATCACATAGTTTTAGGTATAGTAAAATTTAATAACTCTTCTTGTTTGTTCTTTAAAAAAAAAAAAATGCCCTGAAACACTGGAATAAGAAACAACACAGAATAAAAGTTAAAAGTTGAAAAGAGTTTCTCCTTATTATCATTCCAACTTCCCACCATAATTGTTTAAAATCCATGAGTAAATTCGATATTCTTTCCAAAGATTTGTGTTTTATGTCTGATCAAGGAAATAAAATGATTTAATGATGCCACACTAGAGTAAGAATAAAAGCATCAAATTACAGCTTAACGGTCATGAGTTCAACGAGAAATCCTAGAAAAATAAACTTCCAAGTGGGGCAAAACAAGGGCTGTCCCTTTTATTGCTTGTCAGAAACACCAGTTAAGCGAGAAAAAATAAATGCAATAATAAAAGAAAGTGTCCCATATTTTTTTACAGCACACCATTTCAAACCATGTCACTGATCCATCCTCAGGAGTGGATTATTGTTTGCTAGATAATTGCTTGGTGACAGCAGTTTTATATCTTTGGAAGGGTCTTATTGCAGTTTTTGTGAATTATTGATTATTAAGTTAAGGGGAGGGTTTATTGTAGGTAGGGGTGCGTAAAGGTTATAGTGGCATTAGTTAAGATGTCTAGTATATTGGTGCTTAGTGTTAAATGCATATTTTATTTCTGTTAGTTTTTTGGAACCATATGAACCTTTAGGCGACCCTTTCTATCTTGATTAAGAAAGGACATGTTTTCATTTACACACTGTCAATAACGAATTCGTCTTTAAACAATATTTTAGATTTTTTTTAATTATAAAACTAACACCCTAACCCTAGGATATTGAGGTGTTAAATGAAAAACATGTCCTTTTTTAATCGAGAAAAAAGGGGTGCAGTATAACGAGGAGCGATAGTGCAGTTACGCAGAGACGACTTTATATTGTCTTAAGATCTTTGAATGCAACATTCCCTCGGGAATTTGTAGGAATTTTTATTGCTTAATATAGACAGATTTTAGTGTTGAAGGTGACCTTATCAAAAGGAAATAAAACTCACCCCGAAACAAACAGGTGTAACCAATCCAATACCCACCCTGAAACGGGATGACAGTGAAGTGGTTGAAGGTGCTTGGCAAAAATATGGAACACCTCCCTTACCATCTGGATCCAGGTATATAGAAAACAACATGAAAAGATTGAATGTATACATTTTAAGATCATAAAGAAGAAATATTATTCATCATCTTCAATACCTGCTTATACTATATATATTTAAAATATATAAAAAAACACGATATTGTAGGTATTATTTAATTCATAAATCTACATCATTCCCATCCGACAAGCTATCAACATCTGGATCATCATGTTTTTCTACTTTCCCAAATTAAATACATTTTCATAATGTGCTTAGAATCTACATATTTCATCCTTTTTGATTATAGAGTTTAATCCTGTATGATCTTTGGTTAATCAAATAATATTTAATGATATGCCATTTTATTCTGTCTGTAATTTTTGAAAATGTGAATAGAGTTTTGATTTTTCATATTATTGTTCTCATCTTTATTGTGTAATGATATAAAACAATGTTTTGACCGCTGTATCCTATACCTTCTCCTGTTGTTCCCTGTCATCCACAGCAATGATCCCAACAGGAAATCATTTGGAATAGTTTGGACAGTTGGATCAAACAGGCATCAAAGAACTTTAGAAGATCTCATTCAAATAATACGTCATTGTTTTATGAATTCATATCATTTCAACTTTTCAAAGAAGCAATCATGAATCATTAAGAAAAAAAAAAAAGCATTTTATTATATAATGTTCCACTAGAATACTAAAGTAGCATATTATTGGTTAAAGAAAATTAACTTTTTTATAAAGATTATCAAGTAATACATATTAAATACATGATACTGCATAATTTAATAACTTATTCTCTTAATGCTTTATTAATTCCTGACCATTGAAATCCATTTCTTTCTGATTTTCAAGTACGTCTATAATAAAATTATTAGCTGCGCATTTATAGTATGCATATAATCATATCTGTTTAACAATAATGTTTGATTTAATTTCTGATCATTGCAAACTTCAACTTTTTTTTTTGGTTAAACAGGTTCTTATTTACATTTTCTACTTGTTATGTTGTTGGAGTGTAATATTCATTAATTGCCCTTGGTAACATAAATTTGACACCGAGTATGAGCCAGCCTATTAACTATGGAAACAAACGCAAAGGATAAATGAAAGAAACAAGAAAAAATAAATATAAAAGGTGCCAGAATAATCAAGTCTCTCCTCTTCTAGCCAAGTAGGAAGGGATGTGATGACTAAATGAAACTGACATTCCCAAGTAGGACGCTGTAGCCATGGACCCGAGATAAGATACTGACCACATCCTTTCACTGTATTGAAAATATGCCCAGAAAACAAAAAAGTTTTTTCTTTAGAAAAAAAAACAAAACAAAATGAATCATAACCATAAAAAATATACTGAAAACTTATGCTAAGATAATTCCTTTGTATGTATCCACTTGATCTGTTAAAGACGCAGGCAGATATTTAAAAAAAAAAAGGAATTCTTTAGTCTTGCCTGTCTCTTTACATAACTCATTGGAAAAAATGGCTAAAAATACTTATATCACAGGACTTTTTAAAAGAGAACCAGAGATGCTGATAGGTACGCATCCTGCGTCACGGATGCATAAAAATAATAAAAGGATGCAGTAAACTTGTATCCATGCATACCCTCGTTTTCTTCGTCTATGATCTACCTAACTGTAAAATACATTTCAATAATTTTCTGAAACGACATTATGCTGAGGGTTACAACGGTAGAGGTAGACGGCTTTAGTTGTCATAAATCAAAAACACTATAATTTATTAAGAAACTTTAGTTGGGACCCATCAAAATTCCCCGAAACTCATTCACAATATACGTGTCCCATGGATGCACTAAAATTAAAAGCTATCAGGATCACTGGAAAACATTATCTGGACTTGATTGGTCTTGATAAGCCCTTTTCAATTTCTTTTATTCCATGTAGCACTCAACTTCCAGCAAAAATATCTCCCTGGTCTAGTGCTGCAAAAAGGAGTAGACAGCCACTTCACAGATATTACTACTCCAAATAATTTATGCACTAATCAAAAAAGTATCCTCAATATAATCAACTCAGAAGACAATTATTAGTGAATCTCATCAGATATAATTTTGATTAGTAATATTTTCTTTCATCCTTCATTTTAAGCTATTTGTAGTTTTATTGGTTGGCGGTTGTATGGATTTATGGCATGTCAACCTTGTTTGGTTTATTCATGCCTAAGACAACTGTTTTTATTAATTTTGTTTGGTATTCATTTTATTTTAAAACTCAATTTTTCTTTAACACATTTTTAACACTCCATTAAAAAAAAATCTATTTACGCCATAGATGGGACCTTAAAGATACTACCACTCTGGCTAAGGTGGACCCTGAATTATAGTGATAAAGAGGTGTAGTTTTATTGTCACTTCAAAAACACAGGTCAATGAACTATGTCAACAAGGATTGATTTGTTTGTTTGTTTTGTTTTACGGCATTCAACCTCAGTAGTCATTAATGCCGATAAAAGTTTGAATAGGAATCAATTCTTAATGATAATAAATTTTTTATAAATAACATTTTCTATTTAACCCATAGATGGGACCCTAAACAGGTACTAACCCACCTCCGGGTCAGAGTGAAACTAGGAGCATGTGATGAAGGGGTGCTCAACATTCCCCAAACCTCCAAAAACTGGAACCTCACCATCAGATAGAGTTTAATGTCATTCCCAGGACAGTGTAGACCCGCAGCCACCACCTTCTAACACCCTATGATAAAAAGGGTTGGGGCTTTTCCCATAGGCAAGGGGGGAAAAATCACAAGGAATTGATTAATAAATATAAAGTGCTCAGTGATGTTCAAACTTATGTCTCTTTTGCCTGAAAAAAGCCTTTAAAATGACCATATTAACTTGAACTGCATGGTACCTTGCTTATGATTTATTTTGTTCTGGCCTCAAAACTTTCATTTCCTCATATATCAAATCATTTCTCCTGTGAAACTCACAACTGAAAATGCGCATTACATTTGTTGAAGCAAAAGTATTCCGCTGCTGTTTATATAGGTTCTCTAACATGTCTCTTTCTTCTTTGTTTGTTGTAAAGACAGATTCTAGAATAGAGTGTATGGTATAATAGTTATATCATATGAAATGGACTTGGCAACCCGATTCAAATCCTGGACAAGGTTGCTTCAATTCACATAGAACTATTACCCTGGGAAAGGTATGATCCAACTATTCTCCTCGCAGACATGAGTAAATAGTAGGGTGAACTGGCGTTCTATAAAAATTGGTTTGGCAACCATCATACAGAGAAGGAAAAATTCTGAATTCAAACTGTTAAATTTTCTGCAATAAGAAATTGACTGTGTGTCATCATCGGTACTCATTGGTAAAGGAGTTTATATTTATATAATATATATATAATAATATATATAAATAGTATATACATATATATATAAGCAAGGACGATAAAGAGGAAAGGGAAGAATTTCTAGGCCATATTAATAAGTTGTGTCCTACTGGCTTTGACCAGAGTTCAAATCCCTAAACAATAAAGTTATGAAGTTCATAATTGTAAGATATCTATTCCGTTCAGCCTAAACTAACCGGAGAAGATGCTCAATCAGCTGAATTGATTTATATAATTCCAAGTTCAGCCTATGGATAATCCAGTTTATTAAGTATAATACAAATAATTATCATAGCAATATATATACAGCACGGCATATAATATAAGTTAATAATTACAGTAAGGGATTAAGAGGAAGGGGGCGAGAGTTATTCACATAATGTGCAAATGGGGTCGAGATGACCGAGAATAGATGGTTGCCTACTTTGTTATTAATCTATAATACACTGCTGGTTATCACAAGCCTTTAATCTTGGATGATGAACCTTTATTATTTTACTACAAAGCACCTTAATAAATGGGACAATAATACATAAAGAACTGCCCTGCCTTTTAACAAGGATTTGGTTTTCAGTTTAGATCCGCTAAACAAATTTGAAGTAATTTACTTATTAAATACTAGTGTTACCAAGGGTAGAACGGGATTTTTTAAAAGTTAGTCCAGATTCCATTTATTACTGAATTCGTGAGTTGAAATCCTCGTGGATACCCTAATTTAAATCCCCTTGTAAAAAAAAAAAAAGAACCTTGCATTGATGGATCCAGCTAACTCTGAAAAGAACATAGTTTAAGTCAATCATCTAGAAAATTAAACTGAAAAAAAAAACATCCAAGCTGTTTCAATCTAAATTTTATTTTTAAATTATTTTCCATCGAATATATTCAATCTCTATTAATTTTTGCTCAAAAACCAAGCCCTGGTGATATTTAAATGTGTATATTTTTACTTTATCTTCATTGTTTATTTTTGAAGTTTTCCTCCGGACATATACACAACTGCCCTTTATAGTATGTTAGTAGATTACGCTTGCAATGAATACGGGATCTTCATAAAAAAAAAAAAAAAAGAAGCACACAGGACTGAATGACACAAGGAAGATTTTTAAATAAGTCCCCTAATTATCTTGATTATTCCAGCATTCATGCTTAAATACTCATTTTCAACAAGAAGGAAGAATCAATAGGAATACAAGGCTGTTGTAAAATAGTGGGGTGTAAAGAAGGAAACAACTCTTTGTATATATGATTAGCCAATTGAACAACTGACAAAAGAGTACAGAATCAGAAATAGCTCAGTTAAAAATAAATTCATATATATATTATTATATATATATATATATAGCTATTATATATATAAGTATATACATGATTGATTCTGGCAATTCCCTCAAGGATATAAGGATGTAGTCTTCTAGTCTGAATCTTGTCCATGGGTGCCTTATATTGCTGATGGATGGATAGGGCTCTGAAATTTGGCTACTGTGGCGGACATGCTAGTCTGAGATTACTTGTCTTAGCTCTTTCAATACTTCATTGCCATTTCCTCCAACTCTTCTGCGTTCATCTCTTGTATCGAGAAGTCCCATACCATCACCTGATACTTTGTTCTCTACGGTGTGTTCTGTCTTTCATGGCTGTCGCCAGGTTTTGATCTGCTTTCACCAAACACATCCTTAACTTCTTTCTTGGGTACACCTCTAGTTATATATATACTACGCAAATATATGCACCATCCGGGTGCAAGTAATTTGAGTTTTATTCATAAAAATATATTGATTAAATTAGAAAATGGTAACGTCCACAATATCCTGACTAGTATATATTATATCATACAATATATTATTATTATTAATTATTATTATATTATCTTATCAACATATATTATTGTTTATTACTAGGCAAATATATCACCTCCGGGTGCAAGTATTTTTAAGTTTAATGTGTAAAAAATATGTAATAATAATTAAGAAAGGCTAATGAAACTAATAAGAAATCAGGATAAAAAGATTCAAACAAGAGGGAAGTATAATAAAGATTTGAAAACAGAGGGGTATGATTAAAAAATGAAACACTGGAAACTTACTCTTCCGATCACTCTCGTCTTTCAAATTGTTATTTTTTCTATTTAAGTATTTAGTTATAAGGACAGGGAAAAGAATAAAATACAGTTATTTTTTTCTTGTTAAGATTTCATTTAAAGATTCATTGAAGAATTTTTTTGCTATATTCATTAAAAATAAACCAAACAGTTAGAAATCAATAACACTGAGCACACTATTAATTAAATTTGATTTTTTAAATATCAATATGCCAAATTAGCCTTACCATTTCGCACTGTAAATTCGCTATTTTGTCTGTATAATATAAATTATAATTACATGTTATTAGTATTACGATACTGATTAACAGTATTAATAATGTAAACATTATTAATAATGAGGTTTAAATTAAAATAAATCCTTGAGAATGTGACGTAAATAACTAAGGGAATTGTGACTTGAGTAGTAATATAGTTTTCGGTTACAGGACAGAAAACAAACACAATCTCCATTAAATGAAAGATAATATTTATATAATAACAAAGTTCAAACCATATATACTAAGACTGTAAATTAAATAACGTAGACAACAGAATCACCAAGAACAAAAAAGCTTCTATGTGGGGTGGAATATTACTAAAGTGAAGGAGCCTCTTGATCTGATTGATTGCAGCAGTTGAGAAACATCAAGCGCCCGGTATGACTGTTGCTACATATGCCCTAGTCATTAATTTGAGCACCTCTTTTTCATAAGAAGAAGTAAACCATATAATAGATTATTTATATATATATATTAAAAGGTTATAATAAAGACAATAAGAATATTTTTTTGTGTTCTTATTTTATTTGATTGTTTTGGTCTGATTGACTGGACGCTAGTTACAGTCTTCCTGTGAAAGGTGAGTATGATGTTTATTCTACAGTTCTCAAACTGTTTTGAACTTTGTCAGAAGAAAGTTTTTTTGCAAGTCTTTTTGGAAAATTTAAATATTATTTTGAAAAAGTTGAATACTGTAAGAGAACAACAAAAAATGAACTGACTATTTAGCATATATCCATATTATTGAATGAATTATATATATATATTATATGGGGCGCGTGGCTAGGTGGGTTAGACGGGTCGTAGAAAATTGGGACTCGTTGATATTGAAGTTCAATCCTAGATTGAGCTTTGGCATTTCAACATAGCGCTAATAGCTTAGGAAAGGTATCATCCATATATTCTAAATACCTCAAGCATGGGTTAAATAGTAGGGCAGACTGTCTTCAGCCTTAGGGTAGGGGTAACCCAGATTTCTAGGAGGGGATAACTCTGAGGGGTCATCAATTGATTGGGTTTGTGGCAACTGCTTGATGGCACCATTATTCCTATCAACTTGTGGCCAAAAAAATGGTGGAGTCCAACATAAGTCCCTTCACCACTATAAAACAATCACTGAGTGGGGTGATTCATTGCTGTGTGTGAACTCATGCGTCGAATACGATGAGAGAGTCCATAATATATATATGAAGAAAACTGGATTTTTCACAGGACCAATAGCAATCCATAATGCTTGAAGGATTTTTTTTTTTTTTATTATGGAAAACAACATTCCAGTCCTTGAGCCAGTCCACTATGTTCTCCAGATCGAAAACCCAATCAAGAATGTTTTGGGGCAGAGGATTGGTCAAGGATATTTATTACAATGGTCAACAATTTGAAACTGTGGAAATCTTTGTGCTACAATCTAGCGCACCCCTGGGCAAGCACCGTCAATGCTGAAGTTAATAATGAGTATAGGCCAACAAATTTGCAAAGTATTTGCAAAAATGTAAGATAATCTGATTATTAGATTTTGACTTAATTTGTTCTGAGTAGTTTTCTATTTTCTAATTCACATGGTTTATCTTTATGACCAACAAAAATACTTTTTTCACATGTTTGTTTAATTCAATATCAATAAAAGCTTAAAAATGTTCAATGTTTGTTGATAAACTATATTTCTAAATTAAATGTAAATGTTTCGCAAATATAATTTTGATTATAGTAAAAGTATTTTAATATTTTTGAAGCCTTATTGTATTCTGTTTCTTAAAGATTTTTGACAAAGAATTAGTCCTATAGAGGTGTTGACATTTTAATTAACAGAATGAACCCACTGTGTTTGCTGGTGGATATAGTAAGATAAACATTGGTACTTTGGACATGTTCTAACTTTCACTTTCCCAGTGTCTTGAAAGTGATGCTGAATAGCTTTTTGATTTGTTTTTAGTGAGTCCCCGGGAAAATTTATGGGGTCCCAACTAAAATTTCTTAATAGCATAAATTGCAGGGGTTTTATATTTATGATCTGGGGAAACCACTAAAGGCACCGTCTAATTCCCTACCTTGTAACCTAATTCTGTGTAATCTGTTTCTAAAGAATGCTATTGAATATGGTATTTACAGTTAGTCTTGAAATGGTGAGGGAAGAAAAAAGAAAACACTGGATAACATGATACAATTTTACAGTGTCTTTTAGAGATTTTGGGCATCAAGGACGCAGGACAGCATACCTATCAGCATCTCTGCCCGACTAGATAGAGCAGAAAAGAAAGTTGTATGGGTTTCATGTTGTATTGTTGACGCATGAAAAAAAAGAAGGGGATTTTGGCAATAGAAGGATTGAATATCTTAGTTTTTTGTGTGAATAACCTAGTAATGTAATCTTATAATGTTTAGAGGAGATATTGGTGTTTTTAAATTTGACATCAGGAAACAACACCAGAGTATTACAGTAGAAAACAAAGAATTCACACACTTGGCAGAAAAAAAAGTATTCTCACTTTCTTTATTTTTTGTTATCTCAGTTTAATTGACAGTCACTCTCTGCGTCTCTCTACGTCTCTCTTCTCTCTATAATAAATATATATATTTATATAATATTTATCTTATATTATAAATTAATTCAGAGTTTACTCTCTTATCTATAACAATATATAAGTGATTAGGAGGCACCTAGTGTATAATGTTATCCATATGGTACGCAAATGGAATACAAATGGGATGAGTTGTCAAATCTTTGGATGTGACATTTTTGCTTGAATTAGAACATAACGAAAAAATATCACATATTCTGATGGTCTTACTATTTTATTCTGTTTAATGTAATGAAAGTTCTTATTTTCGAATACTCGGTTGTATTTATTTAAAAAGACGTAGACATATTTGTTTTGAAATTAAATAAGAATAAAATGAAAATACATGAAAAAAAGGATTTTTAAAAGGTTTGGGGAGGTTTTTTTAAATATGTCTCATCTTACTTGTTGCTAAAAAACCTGAAGAGACGGCGGGGCTTGTAGGAAATAAGTCGCAGCTTTTTTAATCAGCATTTAAACTTGTCAATTAAAGAATTCTATCAAGACCCGCTAATAGAAAGGATGTATTTGTTGATTAAATGCCTTCAAACCACTAAAAAAAGATATTTTAAAGAGAGAGGGGTTTAAAAAATTACTTGTATGATAAAACACATTGGGGGGGGGGGGGGGCTATAAAAATACTGGATCCCGCAAAAGCAACCAGACAATATGTGTGGCAGTACAGATAGGTACGATTAGATTAAAGGTAGAGCATTTCGAGATGGGGATCAGAGATAAGTAGTACAAGAGCACGGAATGATGAGAGGTGTATTGGAATTGCTGTGATGCCAGAAGGGGGAAGGTTCGAACGTTATAGATAATGACTAAGCGATGTGTTCAACCCTATTGCTTTTTTTAATATTGGCATTACACTTGAGGATAAAGCCTTCAATACTGCTACTGCGAGTTCATAAACTTAGGCACCACAGTTTTACTTTTTTCAGACAGGGCGAAATGAGCCGATAGCAGGTAATTTTAGGGGCCAGGAGTCCAAGGACAACAAGCTTCCAAAAATCGCCAAAGCAAAAGTGCGCCGATTAGAAGGTACAAAGATTTGGCTGACGATTGCAGTCCTGAGGAGGATGACAGTGACACAACTAATGTGAGAAAAATGAGTTCCAAAAGAATCGGCTTTCCTAGACAATAGGCACGTCATTTCGTCTCAGCAATAGTGTATCAGCTTCCCAAGCTGATGGCAACCTGAGCCAGAGGGTCATTTAGTGTGACTAGGTCAGCAAAATTTCGCTTCATAGGACGCATTCCCAGAATTAAATTGTCAACTCAAATATTGAAGTTATATTAAAATTTTACACTTCGCAAATCATCTTCCTACTATTTGGCAGAGATTTCCCACGAAGTCTCAATCTCTGTTTGATAAGTAGATGAATGCATTATAGTTATCTGTTTAAAATAATATGTATTTCCTCTTCAGGGTTAAAGTTGTTTGTAAAGCATGACTTGAACTAATTCAAGTGGAAAATGGGAGATTTGCTCTCATCGTTTGCCATTAACATAAAAATAAAAGAAAATATACTTATAGACATGGAGAAAAAGAAAACCCTTTTACGACGCTCAAGCACCCCGCACTAGAGGGCTTTTAGATTTTTTTAATCAAAAAACCGAGTTGACTCTCTTTTAAAACAACACAAGACCCACATAAAAACAACCTTAAATACTATGTTGACAATAAAAACAAAATAAAACAATCAAAATACATTAAACTAATTATATACAGAAGCTATAGTTTAGACCTTTCAATAGAAAGAAAACTCAAACCAATCATTTGGGCTATTATTAATTTTTATTTTGAAACATAACTCTAATAAATTAGGCCCAGTGTCATCAGATAGCCATTAGAAAAATGAAATAAGAAACATTACTAAAAAATATGCAGAAAAAAAAAAAAACAGAAAACAACTCCCCTTTCGAGTTTACTAAGCGCGACTGTCCGATCTTTGTCAGATAAGACGAAAACCAAATCAGCACTCTTTCCATCAATTCAATGTCAAAAACAACCACACCACATACAAATAAAACCTACTCCGTGATTTTATTCATATAGATGATTATCATGTAAATGATGCGCTAACAAATGCTACAACCAAACAAAAAACAAGATTCAATCGCAAAAAACAATTCGCCAAAGATGAGCATCAAGATTTGTCATCTTAAAAATCGCCAAACAAAAATTTAAAAAAAAAAAAAGAAAAAAATCAAATATATAAAATTTAGGACCTAAAAGGAAAAAAAAAAATTTTTTTTCTTTGAAAAAGTATGAAAAAAAATTTATTGTCACGAAAAGGAACATAGGTAGTTTTTACTTTATTATTGAAAGTGTAAAAAATAAGGCTTAAAAGTTGTTTGTAACATGACTTGAACTAGGCAAAGGAGACATTTTTTCTCATGTTATATTTCACACCAACACCTAAGATGTTTTGTTTAGTAATTTGTTTTGTTTTATACAAGGTTTTTCTTCTAAAGCACGTATATAGCAGAAAGAAATGTTCGCACCGCCCTCATTGTAAGTGGATGCTATATTATTTAGGATTATTCTATTTTGTGGTTCAATTCCACTGATTTCCAATTCCTTAAAAATTGTGAAATGTGACTTTTAATCAGTATGTTATTTTACCAACTCCATTGGCCCATGACTAGAAGTGATACAAGGTCAATTTTTCACTAGGATTTTATCATCAAGGTTAGAAATTTAGTGTTTTTCCCTTATTCAAGATTGAAACCATGCTATGTAAAGAGCCCGAGTTTGTCCATATGTTTATCAATAGCTGGGAGAGAGGAATAGTTAGATTTCTTTCTTTTCCAAGAAATATTTGCACTAGGTAAATGCAAAACCAGGCCTCATCAGAATTTGAATCATCGATTTTCTATGATGATAACATATACATAAACATGTTATATATTATATAATAATAATATATATATATATATATTATATACGATAGATAAGTAGATAGAATTACAACACCAATTTACTTATTTATTAGCATTATGGAATAACTTATTTTCAAACCCGCAGAAACCAGAGAGTGAGTAAACCAAACTAACAGAATCAACAAAACATAAGAATGGTTATTCATTTTATTTGCTTATTCATGTCTTGAATTTGACTAAAGTTTCTCAAGTAGAAAAAGAAAGATAAAAGAAAAAAAAATCTTTTTGACAAGTTTGTTTTTGCTTAACTTGCTACACTAACACCACAAATCCAATAAAAGTTCTTTCTAAAACAATTTTACTACTTGGTCATTATTTCAAATCAAGGCAACAAAAACAAAAAAAAAACAAGCAGAGACAAAGAAAAAATTACAATATTAATTCCAAAGCTTTTCCGTTTCAGCCAGTGGCTAATGATCTGATAAGAAGGTGGTACCAAACCTTACAGGGATGAGACAGTCCAACAGGAAAATAATTCTTCACATTTGGTCTTGGTGGTGGTGGCAGCAGCAAGGCAAGTTGATTTCATTTGACTTTGAGCATTTGAGTAGATACATTTTGTTTAGTTCTTTACTAGAACCTTTGACTGTTCGCGATAAGGAATGATAATGGACAAACGCATTTGTTCATTATCAAATGTGGTAAGGATAGAGGAGAATCCTTCGCAATGAGTGAACAAGTGTTTTTTGACCGTGTAATGAATTATGACCCCTGAATTTTTTGATTGCCACGCACTCTCCATTCATTTTATTTCTTTTGGGGGAAAGACAGTTTTTTTTTTTGTTCTTTTCTTAGTATTTTTTTTGTTATATTTTTGGGGAATTATTTCATTTTATTGCTCCTTCGTCAAAATAAATTGGCCAAGAGGGAAGGGAATTATAACAATAATTACATACCCTGCCAAAGTCTGAGGTTGAGGATCATAAAGATGGTACGCCCTAGGAACGTAGAGGGTCTATAGTATAATTTTCTTTGCTGGGGTAGAGAAATTGGTTCAGTATATAATGAAGATCAGGAACGAGAATAAACAGCAAAAGAATGAATGAGGGTTCTGAAAAAAAAAAAAAAGAAAAAAAGAGGAAGGAAAAAGAAATTTTTGGGCTTTTTTCTCACCTAAAATTACTGTCGGATAGGCAGTATATGCCAACGATAAAAAGAAGAGGAAAAAAAAAAGAAGGTAAATAAAATCTTCAAGGAGATAAGAAGTCGCCAGGGGCCATATTTATTTTTTCTAAATCTTTTTTTTTTTTTTTTTAAGAAGTAAAGAACTGCAGCTTGAGCAAGGTTTTGCTTTCTTTTAGGGTGGTGATGTTGAATTAGATTTACTCAAAGTCTCAAGAAATGTCTGTAATTTTTATTTTGTCAATTTGGATCATGGTTCCTTTGGAGATGGACCAAGGAAAATAAAGAAATCTATTACGTAAGTCAAGGGGAGATTCTGGGAATTTCGTTCTCTTTCATCAACTATTGTCAAGACAGGAACCAGTTCCAATTTCTTTGCTATGGCAATATGTTCCTTAAATATCAAAGGGATTTCAGATCACTTTCCAATGTTATATATACAGTCTGACTACTTATCAATCTGAAGGGATTTTTAAAAAGCCTGTGGGATCGCCATTTTTAAAATGACAAGTACAGATTATTGGATAGTGCAAGTCCAATTTGGTACAGCTTTTGAATGAAGCTACAGTAGTGAACTGCCCATTTGAGGCAACAACTTTGCATTTCTTTGAATGGGACACACATACATTACTGAGTATTTCATATTTTAAGGTATATAATTGTTTCTTAGGTATACCAAATTGTATCTACTGAATTGTTCGGCATAGTTTTGTTTTAGGGGTGACAAAGATAAAGGCTAAAAATTTGATTCCACAATTTATATTATCAAATAAGGACATTTGTGTATGCCCTAAAACATTTTTTTTTTTAATGATACTATTCTGAAAAACTGCAAAAAAAACAAGAAAAAAAAAGGCATCTGGGTTGGTGTAGAAATAATTTTTGAAAGATATTGAGCCTGAGGGAGGGGGAGGAAATTAAATAAATAAAATAAGAATTAAAAAAAGCTCATATTCATGGTCACCAGGATGTATCTATTAAAAACTTGTTTTAAAAGACGCAACCAAGTTGGAGCATTTCAATGCTGCATGCTTTAATTTCTGAAATATATATAATACATGGATTGGTTTATGTTATTACTATGATATTAATGATCTTGACTAATAATTGAATACTCATTGATAAACTTTACTCATTCCTGAGGTTTTATTGGTGACATAAAAGTGACTACGTTTTTGGTTACAGACACCCACATCTGCCATTATATATATGAGATGATTTGATAAACTAAATTATCCTTAATCACTTCTTATTTAATCAGTTAATCATTAAAAATATACTTCTAAAAAAGAAAAAAAAGAAAAAGAATCAGTGTAATTTTCGTGTACCGAATTTGTATTGGGCTATTGGTACCAAGGAATGGAATTGATGAGCTAGGTCAAATTCTGACGCAAACCTATTAGCATTTCATCATCTTATCATAACAAGTCACTATTAGCATGGGCTCCCATACATTCTGTAGAATAGATCATCACTAGTCCATTACCGTCGAATTGGCAAGACAGAACAGCAAGCCAGTCGTAACCCAATACGTTCTGGTATGCTTTGTAAAGACCACTGCAAAGTGGCAGAATTTATGGAGGCCTCAGAGGATCATGACAAGAACTCAAGCGCCAATCAGGATCAGGGATGGAATCACCCAAGATGCATGAGTGGCACTGTTTGATTCCCTAAGTACGCGAGTTGTCTTGACACTGGCTTCAATTGTGCTTGGCCAGTCACATTGTTCAAACCAAATAGTAGACTGACTGACTTCAATAACTTCCTTTTGCCATCGCATCACCTTGGTCATAGGCAGAGAAAAGACACAAGAATATAGAAGCTAAGTACTATAAGATGATAAATAGTGAGAGAGGGCTATACACAAACCAATGGTCAACTGGTCTAGAAGGAAAACTAATTCAATACGCAACTGTAATCCACTTAAAAATCGACGTAAGTGTTTCATTCTATCATGAGTGGTGTGTTGAAAAAAAAAATGCATTGTATAAAACTAATAACTATGCTGGGCATTTTGTGCAGTTAATGGTTATTAGTGTAAGCGTATCGATTAGTTGTTTAGAGAGTTTTGGTTCTTCACTGGGTACTCAAATAGTTCTAACCCTATATGCGGCGTATAAAGCTTTAGTTTAGTGAATAAGAATTGAAGCTACGTTTCTCTTGATGAAAAACTTGTTTTTTGACACGAGACAGTTGCAGATGCTGGTTTGCCAGAGATTCTTGCAAAGATATTAATTTTCACAAGTGTGTTGAAAAAGTCCAGTTGCATAGATCAAACAACATCATAAAAATTGATGCCGCCGGCAAGAATATGTAATACTTGGATCTAGAACAATATCTTTGGCAAATCTCTGCAACCAGATGCAACTGTCCTCGTGTCAAAACAGTTTTTTTCATCAAGAGAAACGTAGCTTCAATTCTATCACTAAACTAAGCTTAGTACGGCGCGCATCATAGGGTTAGAACTAATTGAGTCCCAGTGAGACCAACTCTCTAACAAATAATCTGATACGCTTACACTATAACCATTACTGCACAAAATGCCCAGCATAAGTTATTAGTTTTTATAGCAATGCATTTTTTTTTTCAAACACACCAATCATGATAGCAGAACCACTAGGTCGATTTTTAAGTGGAGTACAGTTGTTTGAATTTATTTTCCTTCTAGCCAGTTGACATTTGTTTGTTGTATAGCCCTCTCTTCACTATTATCATCTTATAGTACTTAGCTTTCTATATTCTGTGTCTTTTTCTCTGCTATGACCAATAGGGATGGTTGGCAAAGAAGTTATTGAAGTCAGTCGTCTACTATTGGTTTGAACAATGTGGACTGGCCAAGCACAATTGAACGCAGTGTCAAGACAACTGGTACTTTGGGAATTCAGAACTAGTCCCACTCATGCATTTGGGTGATTCCATTCCTGAGTCCTGATTGGCTGCTTGGTTTTGTATGATCCTCATAGGCTCCATAAATTCTGCATTTGGCAGTGGTCTTTACAGCATACAGATCGTATTGGGTTACGACTGCTTGCTGTCTGTCTTGCCAATTCGACGGTAATTGGACTTAGTACGAGGGATTATTCTACAGAAGTGTTATGGAGGCCCATGCTAATAGTGACTTGATGATAATGATGAAGAATGCTAAAAGGTTTGGTCAGAATTTGAACCTAGCTCATAATTCCATTCCTTGTACCAATAGCCAACTTACAATTCGGTACACGAAAATTACACTGATTTTCTTTTCTTTTTTTTTTTTTTTTAGAAGTATATTTTTTTTAATGATAACTGATAAAATAAGAAGTGGATTAAGGAAATTTAGTTTATCAAATCATCTCTATATATAATGGAGATTTGGTGTCTGTAACAAAACTATGTCACTGTTTATGTCACAATACCCTCAGGAATTGAAGTAAGTTTATCAATGAGTATTCAATTTATAGTCAAGATCATTAATACATAGAATAAATAACAATCCTGTATTATATATATTCAGAAATTAAGCATGCAGCATTAAATGGTCCACATTGTTGGTTTAAAACAAGTTTTAATAGATACATGCCTGGTGGAATGAATATGATGCTTTTTTTAATTCTTTATTTTATTTATTTAATTTCCTCCCCCTCCCCTCAGGCAATATCTTTCAAAAATTATTTTCTACACCACCAGAGGCCTTTTTTTTCTTGTTTTTTTGCTAGTTTTTAGAATATATCTAAAAAAAATGTTTTAGCATACACAAATGTCTTATTTGATAAAATAAATTGATGGAATCAATTTTAGCCTTTATTCTTGTACCTAAACATAACTATGCCGAACAATTCAGTAGCATACAATTTGGTATACCTAAACAATTATATACCTTAAAATATGAAATTACCTCAGTAATGTATGTCCCATTCAAAGAAATGGAATAACGTTTGTTGCCTCAAATGGGCAGTTCACTACTGTAAGCCTCATTCAAAAGTGTACCAAATTGACTTGCACTATCCAATAATCTTGTACTTGTCTTTAAAAAATTGGGAGTCCACAGGCTTTTTAAAATCCCTTCAGATGATAAGTAGTCAGTACTGTATATAACATTGGAAATGATTCTGAATCCCTTTGATATTTAAGGAACATATGCCATAGAAAAGAATTGGAACTGGTTCCTGTCTTTGACAATAGTTGATGAAAGAGAAACGAATGTCCAGAATCTCCCCTTGACTTCAGAAGATTCTTTATTTTTCCTTGGTCATCTCCAAGGAACCCATGATCAATTGACAAAGATAAAAATATCAGCATTCTTGAGACTTTGAGGTGAAATCTAATTCAACATCACCACCCTAAAAGAAAGCAAACCTTTGTCAAGCTGTCAGTTCTTTACTTCTTAAAAAAAAAAAAAAAAAGATTAGAAAAAAAATGGCCCCTGGCGACTTCTTATCTCCTGAAGATTTTTATTTACCTTCTTTTTTTTTTTTCCTCTTCTTTTTATTTCGTTGGCATATACTGCTATTCCGACAGCTAATTTAGGAAAAGCCCAAAATTTCTTTTCCTTCCTCTTTTTTTTTTCTTTTTTTTTTTTTTCAGAACCCTCATTCTTCTTTGCTGTTATTCTCGTCCTGATCATTCATTATATACTGAACAATTTCTCTACCCCAGGCAAAGAAATTATCTGATAGACCCTCTACGTTCCTAGGGCGTACATCTTTATGATCCTCATACCTCAGACTTTGGCAGGGTGTAATTATTGTTATAACTTCCCTTCCCTCTTGCCTAATTTATTTGAGAAGGAGCAATAAATGAAATAATTCCCAAAATATACCAAAAAAAATACTAAGAAAAGAACAAAAAAAAAACTGTCTTCCCCAAAAGAAATAAAATGAGGAGAGTTGCGGCAATCAAAAAAATGCAGGGGTCATCACTTCATTACAGTCAAAAAAACTTGTTCACTCATTCGAAGGATTCTCCTTATCCTTACTTGATAATGACAAATGCTTTTCCATATCATTCCTTATCGGAACATTCAAAGTTCGGTAAACTAACAAATGTATCTACTCATGCTATCAAGTCAATGAAATCAACTTGCCTGCTGCTGCCACCACCACCAAGACCAATGTGAAGAATTATTTTCCTGTTGACTGTTCTCATCCTGTAAGGTGGATCCACCTTCTTATCAGATCATTTAGCACTGGCTGAAAGGAAAAGCTTTGGAATTATTATTGTTATTTTCTTTGTCTCTGCTTGTTTTTTTTTTTGTTTTTGTTGCCTTGATTGAAAATGACCAAGTAGTAAAGTTGTTTTTGAGAAAGAACTTTATTGGATTTGTGTAGCAAGTTAAGCAAAAAACAACTTGATCAAAAAGATTTTTTTTATCTTTCTTTTTTCTACTTTGAGAAACTTTAGTCAAATTCAAGGAATGAATAAAGCAAATAATGAATAACCATTCTTTGTTTTGTTGATTCTGTTAGTTTTTGGTTTACTCACTCTCTGGTTTTCTGCGGGTGAAAATAAGGTGATCATAATGCTAATAATAGTAATGGTGTTATCTATCTATCTATCTATCTATATATATATATATATATATATATATATATATTATATATATAAACATGTTATGTAATGGTTATCATCATAGAAAATCGATGAGTTCAAAATTCTGGATGAGGCTGTTTGCATTTTACCTAGTGCAAATATTCTTGGAAAAGGTAAGAATCTAACTATTCTCTCTCCAGCTATTGATAAATCATATGACAAACTGGGCTCTTTAACATTAGCATGGTTTCAATCTTGAAGAAGGAAACACTAAATTCTAACCTGATAAACTCTGTGTAAAAATTGACCTTGTATCACTTCCTGTCCATGCCAAGGGGTTGGTAAATACATACTGATTTAAAAGTCACATTTCACAATTTTAAGAATGGAACTCAGTGGAATTGAACCACAAATAGAATAATCCTAAATATAGCATCCACTTACAATGAGGGGGCGAAATCTTGTAGATAGTGTTTAGAAGAAAAACTGTATAAAACAAAACAAATTACTAAACAAAACATCAGGGTTGGTGTTGAAATATAAACATGAGAAAAAATGTCTCCTTTGCCAGTTCAAGTCATGTTACAAACAACTTTAAGCTTATTTACACTTTCAATAAGAAAGTAAAACTACCTATTTCCTTTTCGTGACAATAAATTCATACTCAGATCTTAGCTTCCTATTTATATATTGATTTCTTTATTTGTTTAATGTATTTGATTGTTTTGTTTTTTTTGTTTTATCATATATAAGGTTTTTTTTTATGTGGGTGTGTTTTTGAATGAGAAAGAGTCTATTGGTTTTTAAAAAGAGGTAAAAAAAGGGTGTTTTCTGTTTTTTTTTCTGCATTTTAGTATGTTTTCTTATTCATTTTCTAATGGCTATCTGATGACACTGGGCTTATTTATAGAGTTACTGTTCAAAATAAATTAATAATAGCCAAATGATGGTTTGTTGAGTTTTTCTTTCTTATTGAAAGTCTAACTATAGCTTTGTATATAATTAGTTTAATGTATTTGATTGTTTTATTTTTGTTTTTATTGTCAACATATATAAGGTTTGTTTATGTGGGTGTGTTTTTAAAAGAGAGTCAACTGGTTTTTATTAAAAAAGTGGGTAAAAGGGTTTTCTTTTTTCTCCATTCTAGTATATTTTCTTATTTATTTTGTAATGGCAAACATGAGAGCAAATCTCCCATTTTCCACTTGATTAGTTCAAGTCATGTTACAAACAACTTTAACCCTGAAGAGGATAATACATATTTAAACAGATAAATATAATGCATTCATCTACTTATCAACCAGAAGATGAGACTTGTGAAATCTGCAATAGTAGGAAGATGATTTGCAAGTTGTAAAATTTTAATATAACTTCAATATGAGGTGTGACAATTTAATTCTTGGAATGGTCCTATGGAAGCGAATTTTGCTGACCTAGTCACTAATGGGTGCCATCATCTTGGGAAGCTGTACACTTTGTGAGACAATGATGCTATTGCTAGAAACATTCTTGGAACTCATTTCTCACATGTTGCTGAATATCAGTGATGTCAGCAAATCTTTGACCTCTCGGGCCACTTTTTGGGAATTTTTGGAAGCTGTTGTCCTGGACTCCTGCCCTAAAATACGCTAGGCAGTGCCTGCTGAAAAAGTAAACTGTGCTAGTTATGAACTGCATAGCAGTTTGAAGGCATTTTTATCCTCAAGTTAATGCAATATAAAAGCAATATTTTATAGCCCCCCCCCCCCCAAGTGTTTTATCAACAAGTAATTTTAAACCCCTCCTCTTTAAAATATCTTTTTTTTAGTGGTTTGAAGGCATTTAATCAACAATATCTTTTTTTAGCGGTTTGAAGACATTTTTATTGACAAGTTAATGCGATAAAAAAAGCGATATTTTACAGCCCCCTCTCAGGTTTTTTAGCAACAAGTAAATGTAAATATTTTAAACACCCCCACCTTTTAAAATATCCTTTTTTCAGTATTTTCATTTTATTCTATTTTAATTCAAAACAAATGTCACGTCTTTTTAAATAAATACAACCGAGTTTCGAAAATAAGAACATTCATTACATTAAACAGATACAAATAAAGAATCAGAATATTTAGATATTTTTCTTTATTCTAATTCAAAACAAATGTCACATCCAAGATTTGAACTCATCCCATTGTATCCATTTCGTACAATGATAACCATTACACTAGGTGCCTCCTAATCACTATATATGTATAGAAAGAGAGTAACTGAATTATATATAAGATATATATATATATATATATATATAGAGAGAGAGAGAGAGAGAGAGAGAGAGAGATGTCAATAAACTGAGATAACAAAATAAAGAAAGTGAGACATACTTTTTTTCTGCCAAGGTGAATTCTTTGTTTTCTACTGTATACTCTGGTGTTTTGTTTCTGAGTCAAATTAAAAACACCATATCTCCTCAAACATAAAGATTACATTACTGGTTTTCACACAAAACTAGATATCAATCCTCTATTCCAAATCCCTTCATTTATTTTCTGTCAACAATACAACATGAACCCATACAACTTTCTTTTCTGCTCATCTAGTCGGCAGAGATGCTGATAGGTATGTGTCCTGCGTCCTTGATGCCCCAAAATCTAAAAGGACACTGTAAAATTGTATGCATGTATCCCAGTGTTTTTCTTTTTCTTCCCTCACCATTTCAAGCTAACTGTAAATACATTTCAATAGATTCTTAGAAACAGATTACACAGAATAGGTTACAAGGTAGGAATTAGACGGCTTTAGTTGTTTCCCCAGATCATAAATAAAACCCCTGCAATCTATTAAGAAATTTTAGTTGGGACCCATAAATTTTCCCGGGGACTCACTAAATCAAAAGCTATCAGCATCACTCAAGACACTGAAAGTGAAAGTTAGAACATGTCCAAGTACCAATGTTTATCTTACATATCCACCAGCAACACACAGTGGTCATTCTGTTAATTAAAATGTCACACCTCATAGATACATTCTTGGTCAAAATTTAAGAACAGATACAAAAGGCTTCAAAAAATATAAAATACTTTTACTATAATCAAAATATATTTGCGAACATTTACATTTAATTTAGAAAATATAGTTATCAACAAACAAGTGAACATTTTAAGCTTTTAATTGATTGATTTAAACAAACATTGAAAAAGTATTTTTTGGTTGGTCATAAAGATAAGACCATGTGAATAGAAATAGAAAATACAGAACAAATAAGTCAATCTAATAATCAGTATATCTTACATTTTTGCAAATTACTTTGAAAATTTGTTTTGGCATACTCATTATTAACTTCTGCATGACGGTGCTTGCCCAGGATGCGTAGATTGTAGCACAAAGATTTCCACAGTTTCAAATTGTGATCCATGTTAATAAATATCCTTGACCATCCATCCCCAAACATTCTTGATTGGGTTTTCGATCTGGAGAACATAGTGGATGGCTCAAAGGCTGAATGTTGTTTTCCATAAAAAAAAAATCCTTCAAGCATTATGGATTGCTGCATTGTCCTGTTGAAAAATCCAGTTTCTCTACATATATATATTATGGACTCTCTCATCGATTTTCGACGCATGAGGGTTCACACACACAATGAACACCCACTCAGTGATTTGTTTATAGTGGTGAAGGCTTGTGTTGGACCATCCACATTTTTTTGGCACAGTTGATAGGAAATAATTGGTGCATCAAGCGTTGCCACAAACCCAATCAATGACTGACCTCAGAGTTATCCCTCTCCTAGACTGGTTACCTACCCAAGGCTGAAGAGCCCAGTCTGCCCTACTATTTAACCCATAGCTTGAGGTAGAATATATGGATTGATACCTTTCCTAAGCATATTAGCGCTATGTGAAATGCCAACAGCTTCATCTAGGAATTGAACTCAAATCAACGAGTCCATTTTCTACGACTCTAACCACTAGCCCACGCGCCCATATATATATATATATAATCATTCAATAAATGGATATGCTAAATAGTCAGTTCATTTTTTGTTGCTTCTCTTACAGTATATCAACTTTTTCAAAAATAATTTTTAAAATTTTCCAAAAACTTTGCAAAAAACTTTCTTCTGACAAAGTTCAAAACTAGTTGAGAACTGTAGAATAAACATCATACTCACCTTCACAGGAAGACTGTAACTAGCGTCCAGTCATCAGACAAAAACAATCAAAAAATAAGAAACACAAAAAAATATTCTTATTTGTCTTATAACTTTATTTTATATATATATATATATAATAATCTAGTTATATGGTTTACTTTCTTTATGAATAAAGAGTGCTCAATATTAATGATAGGGCATATGTAGCAAAGTCATCGGCGCTTGATGTTTCTCAACTGCTGCAATCATCAGATCAAGAGGCTCCTACTTTAAGGTAATATCCACCACATAGAAGCTTTTTTGTCTGGTGATTCTGTGTCTACGTTATTTAATATATATATATTATATATATATATCTTATTATAATGGAGATTGTGTGTTTTTCTGTCTGTAACCGAAACTATATTACTACTCAAGTCACAATTCCCTTAGTTATTTACGTCACATTCTCAAGGATTTTATTTTAATTTTAACCTCAATTATTAATAAAATTGTTTTACATTATTAATACTGTTAATCATATCTACATACTAATAACATGTAATTATATTTATATATACAACAAAATAGCGATTTACAGTGCGAATGGGAAGGCTAATTTGCATATTGATATTAAAAAATCGAATTTAATAAATATGTGCTCAGTGTTATTGATTTCTAACTGTTTGGTTTTATTTTAATGAATATAAGCAAAAATTTCTTCAATGAATCTTAAATGAAATCCATTAACAAGAAAAAATAACTGTCATTTTATTCTTTACTTCCTCTTATAACTAAATACTTAAATTAGAAAAAATAACAATGAAAGACGAGAGTGATGGAAGAGTAAGTTTCAGTTGTTTCATTTTTTATCATACTCTCTCTGTTTCAAATCTTTTATTATACTCCCTCTGTTTCGAATCTTTTTATCTGTATTCTTATTTAGTTTCATTAGCCTTTCTAATTTAATACAATATTTTATTGAATTAAAACTCAAATACTTGCACCCGGAGGGTGCATATATTTGCTAGTATATATAATGAACTAGAGGTGTACCCAAGAAGAGTTTTAAGGATGTCTTGAAAGTATCAAAACCTGAGCGACAGCCATGAAAGACAGAACACACTGGAGAACAAAGTATCAGGGATGGTACTGGTACTTTCAGATACAAATGAACCGCAGAGTTGGAGGAAAGGCAATGAATATTGAAAGAGCTAAGACTAATCTCAACTAGCATGTCCGCACAGTAGCCAAAATTTCAGAGCCCATATCCATCTCATCAGTCATATAAGGACCCATGGACAAGATTCAGACTAGAAGACTATCATCCTTATCCTTGAGGGATTGCCAATCAATCATTATATATATATATATATATATATATATATATATATATATATGAATTTTATTTTTAACTGTCATGCTATATTCCTTGATGTACTCTTTTGTCAGTTTGTTCATTGCTAACATTATATACAAGGTTGTTTCTCTACACCCACTATTTTTAAAAGCTTGTTCCTATTCATCTACCTTCTTGTTGAAAATGTCAGTATTAGATGAACTGCTGGATAATCAAGATAATTAGGGACTTATTTAAAAATCTCCTTGTGGTCATTCAGTCCTGTGTTGCTTCTTTTTTTTTTTAATGAAGATCCAGTATCATCATGCAAGTAATCTATACATATATAAAGGGCAGTTGTGTATATATGTCCGGAGGAAACTTCAAAAATAAAACAATGAATGATAAAGTAAATAAATATACACATTAAATATCACCAGGGCTTGGTTTTTGAGCAAAAATAATAGAGATTTGATATATATTCATGAAGATAATTAAAAAATAAAATTTAGATGATAACAGCTTGGATGTTTTTTTTTCATTTAATATTTTAGATAGTAGACATTAACATTTCTTTTCAGAGTAGCTGGATCAATGCAAGGTCTTTTTTTTTTTTACATAGGGATTTAAATAGGGTATCCCACGAGGATTCAACTCACGATTCAGTAATAATGGATCTGCGGGACTAACTTTTAAAAATCCCCGTCTACCCTGGTAACACTAGTATTTAATAAGTAAATTACTTCAAAATTTGTTTAGGTATCTAAACTGAAACCAAACCTGTTAAAAAGTCAGTGCAGTTCTTTATGTATTATGTCCTCATTTATTAAGGTGCTCTTGTATAAAATAATAAGGTCATCATCCAGATAAAGGCTGTGATAACCAGAGTGTATTATAGAATTAATATACAACAGTAGGCAACCCATTATCTCGGTCATCTCGACCCCATTGGCACATCATAATTACACTCTGCCCCTTCTTAATCCATATATATATATATATGTGTATATATTGCATGATATTATTTGTATATACTAATTAAACTGAATTATCCATAGGCTGAACTTGAATTATATAATCAATCAGCTTTGAGCATCTTGGTAGTTACTGAACTGATTAAATATGAATTATTTATGTTAGGATTTGAACTCAGAGGAACACCTTATAAATGGTAGAATCTTCTTATATAATATGTATATATATATATATATATATATATATATATATATAAACCCTACCTAATGAGTACGATGTGACACACAGTCAATTTCTTATGCAGAATTTAACAGGTTTGAATTCAGAATTTTCCTTCTCTATGACTGGTTGCCAAACCAATTTTAAAGAACCCAGTTCACCCTACTATTTACTCATAGCTGGAGGGAGAATAGTTGGATTCATACCTTTCCCAAGGGTAATAGTTCTATGTGAATTGAAAGCAACCTTGTCCAGGATTTGAACTCGGGTTGCCAAGTCCATTTCATATGATAATAACTATTATACCATACACCTCCTATCTAGAATCTTCTTATACAACAAACAAAGAAGAAAGAGACATGTAGAGAACCTATATAAACAGCAGCGAATACTTTTGTTCAACAAATTGTAATGGCATTTCAGTTTATTTCACAGGAGAAAATTGATTTGATATATGAGGAAATGAAGTTTTGAGCAGAACAAAATAAACTCATAAGTCAAGGTACCACTGCAGTTCAAAGTAATATGGTGCATTTAAAAAGGCTTTTTTTCAGGCAAAAGAGACATAAGTTTGAACATCACTGAGCACTTATATTTATTAATTCAATTCCTTGTTGATTTTCCCAACCCTATTGCCCTTATGGCAAGCCCCAACCCTATTTTATCATATGGGTGCTAGAAGGTGGTGACTGCGGGTCTACATGTCCTGGGAATGACATTAAACTCTATCTGATGGTGAGGTTCCAGTTTTGGAGTTTGGGGAATGTGGAGCACCCCTTCATCACCATTGCTCCCTAGTCCACTCTGACCCGGAGTGGTAGTACCTGTTAGGGTCCCATCTATGGTTTAAATAGAAAAATGTATTTATAAAAAAAATTGTATTATCCATTAAGAATTGATTTATTTCAAAACTTTATCGGCATTAAATGACCTACTGAGGTTGATATGCCGTAAAACAAAACAAACAACAAATCAATTCCTTGTTGACATAGTTCATTGACCTGTGTGAATGACAATAAAACTACACCTCTTTATCACTATTAATTCCAGGTCCACCTTAGCCAGAGTGGTAGTATCTTTTAAGGTCCCATCTATGGGTTAAATAGATTTTTTTTAATGAGTGTTAAAAAATGTGTTTAAGAAAAAATTGAGTTTAAAATAAAATGAATACCAAACAAGAATTAATAAAACATGTCTTAGGCATGAAATAACCCAACAAGGGTTGACATGCCATAAATCCAACCAACCGCCAACAATAAAACTACAAATTACTAAAATGAAAAAGAAAATATTACTAATCAAAATTATATCTGATGAAGATTCACTAATTAATTGTCTTACTGATTGATTATATGGAGGATACTTTTTTGATTAGTGCATAATTATTGGAGTAGTAATATCTGTGAAGTGGCTGTCTATCTCCTTTTTTGCTAGCACTAGACCAGGGAGATTATTTTTGCTGAAGTTGAGTGCTACATGAATAAAAGAAAATTGAAAAGAGCTTATCAAGACCAATCAAGTCAGAGAATGTTCTCCAGTGATCCTGATAGCTTTTTAATTTAGTGCATCCTGGGACACGTATATTTGATTTGAATGAGTTCTCGGGAATTTTGATGGGTCCCAACTAAAGTTTCTTAATAAATTATAGTGTTTTTATTTATGAACAATAAAGCCGTCTAACCTCTACCTTGTACCCAATACAGCATAATTCGTTTCCAAGAAAAATATTGAAATGTATTTACAGTTAGGTGAAATCATAGACGAAGAAAAACGCAGGATGCATGGATACAATTTTACTGCATCCTTTTAGATTTTTATGCATCCGTGACGCAGGATGCGTACCTATCAGCATCTCTGGTTCTCTTTAAAAAGTTCCTGTGATATAAGTATTTTTACCATTTTTTTCTCCAATGAGTTATGTAAAGAGACAGGCAAGACTAAAGAATTCCTTTTTTTTTTAAATATCTGCCCTGCGTCTTTAACAGATCAAGTGGATACATACAAAGGAATTATCTTAGCATAAGTTTTCATGTATATTTTTTATGCGTATGATTCATCCTGTGTTTTCTAAGACTTCTGCATATTTTCATACAGTGAAAGGATTGTGGTCAGTATCTTATCTCGGGTCCATGGCTACAGCGTTCCTACTGGGAATGTCATTCATTAGTCATCACATCCCTTCTACTTGGCTAGAAGAGAGAGACTTGATATTCTGGCACCTTTTATATTTATTTTTTCTTGTTTCTTTCATTTACTCCTTGCTTTGGTTTCCATAGTAATAAGCCTGGCTCATACTCTGGTGTCAAATTTATGTACCAAGGGCAGATAATTGAATATTACACATCCAACAACACTAACAAGTAGAAAATGTAAATAAGAACCTTTTAACCAAAAAAAAAGTTGAATTGCCAATGATCAGAAATTAAATCAAACATTATTGTTAAACAGAATATGATTATATGCATACTATAAATGCGCAGCTAATAATTTATTATAGAAATACATTGAAAATCAGAAAGAAAGGGATTTTCAGTGGTCAGAAATTAATACAAGCATTAAGAGAATAAGGTTATTAAATATGCAGTATCGTATGAATATGTATATACTTGATAATTCTTTATAAAAAAGTTAATTTTCTTCTTAACCAAAAATATCTACTTTAGGTATTTCTAGTGGAACATTATATAATCAAAATGCTTTTTTTTTTCTTAATGATCATGATTCTTCTTATGACATAAGTTGAAATGATATGCATTCAAAAAACAATGACGTCATTATTTGAATGAGATCTTCTAAAGTTCTTTGATGCCTGTTTGATCAACTGTCAAACTATTCAAAATGATTTCCCAGGTTGGATCATTGCTTGGATAGACAGGGAACAACAGAAGAAGGTAAGAGGATACAGCGGTCAAAACATTGTTTATACATACCACAATAAAGATGAGAACAATAATATGAAAAATCAAAATTATTCACATTTCAAAAATACAGACAAATAAAATGGATATCATTAAATATTATTGAGTACCAAAGTCTACAGGATTAAAACTCTATAATCAAAAAGATGAATATGTAGAATTCTAAGCATATATGAAATGTATTTAATTGGAAAGTAGAAAAACGATGATGATCCAGATAGAATTGATAGCTTGTCTGGATGGAATGATGTAGATTTATGGAATAAATAATACCTAACAATATCTGTTTTTATTTATATTTTTAATATATATATATAAGCAGGTATTGATAAAGATGATGAAATATTTCTTCTTTATGATCTTAAAATGTAGACATTCAAATCTTCATGTTGTTTTCTATATACCTGGATCCAGATGGTAAGGAAGGTGTCCAATATTTTTGCCAAGCACCTTCAACCACTTCACTGGTCATCCTCAGGGGGGGTATTGGTTTGTTACACCTGTTTGTTTGGGGTGAGTTTTATTCCTTTTGAAAGGTCACCTTCAACACTAAAATCCTGTCTATATTAAGCAATAAAAAATTCCTACAAATCCTCGAGGTAATTTGCATCAAAGATCTAAGACAAAAAACTGGACCATATTACCTTTAGGCACCCCTTTTTGATCTCGATTAAAAAAGGACATGTTTTTCATTTACACCGTCAATATCCAGGGGTTAGGGGTTAGTTTTATAATTAAAAAAAAAATCTAAAAATCATCTGTTAAAACAATCGGATATTGACAGTGTAAATGAAAAACATGTCCTTTCTTAATCAAGATCAGAAAGGGGTCCCTAAAGGTCATATGGTCCAAAAAACTAACAGAAATAAAATAGCATTTAACACTAGCACCAATATACTAGACATCTTAACTAATGCACTAACCTTAGCACCCCTACCTACAATAAACCCTCCTAACTTAATAAATCAATAATCACAAAAAACTGCAATAAACCCTTCCAAAGATATAAAACTTGCACCAAACAACTACTACAAACAATAATCCACCTGAGGATGACCAGTGACATGGTTGAAAGTGGTTGTGTAAAAAAATATGGGACACTTTCTTATTTATTTGCATTTATTTTTCTGCTTAACTGGTTTCTTACAAGCAATAAAAGGACAGCCCTGTTCCCACTATGAAGCTGTTATTTTCTGAAGATTTCTTTTAACTGCATGACCTTAAGTTGAATTTGAAGCTTTTTTATTTCTTTTAATTCTCTTTGGCATCATTAAATCATTTTTGTATTCCTTGATCAGACATAAACACAAACTTTGGAAAGAATATCAATTACTCCATGGATTTTAAACAATTTATGGTGGGAAAGTGGAAATTATAATAAGGAGAAACTTTTCTCAACTTTTTAACTTTTATTCTGTATCGTTTCTTATTCCAGTGTTTCAGGGCATTTTTTTTTTTTAAAGAACAAACAAGTAGAGTTAATTAAATTTATATACTAAACTATTATATTATGCCCCAACTTACCTATTCCATCTTTAGAGTCTCAGAACTGAAAGTGAAAGTAGACAAAGGAGGGGAATTCTTACACTGTTTCAGCTACGTCTTGGTTATTAATAGTCCATAAGGTTTGTCAGTGTGCAATCACACTAAATACATTAGTTCGAAACTTATCGACGTCTTCATCTTTATTGCTGTTATAATAAAAGGAAAAGAGAAGAAGAAAAAAAATGTTTCGTCTGCAGGAAAGGACAGTAAATAAAGAGAAAACATGGGGGAGGATAGAAAATGTGTTGAGTGAAGACATCGAAGAAATAATTACGCTGCCTCTGATGCATTGATGCTAATGATCAAAAAGAATATTGTCTGTAGAAAAAAAATCAGACAAACAACAAAAAAAAGGATCCCTTATGGGGAGAAAAGAAAGGTTGTTTGTTTTCCTATTTGTTTTTGTTTTTATTATTGTTAATGTCTTGCTATTGATAAAGCTAGTCTTCTGCGCAATGGCATCTGATATGTCCATTAACATATGACTATCAAAGAAAAAGAATTCTCTTATAGATGATAAATATGAATGAATTAGCACATACTGATATGTACAAAAGTAAGCACACACACACACATATATATATATATATATATATGGAGGGTATGTATATGT
>CM042138.1:118592753-118625732 GCA_023376005.1 Doryteuthis pealeii
AGTCTTGGCTTCTCCTAGATCACTCACTCCTCCAAGGATAGAGAGTATCTGAGACTTTTAGCTCTGGTCATGGGCCTACATTCAGCAAGAATTAGAGAAAAGTTGTTGTTCTTTGTTTTGTTTTTTTCTTTTAGAGACTGTTAGAAATGGAAGAGAAATGCTACCATGACTACCAAGGGAGGGAGGGAGGGAGGGAGAGAGAGAAAGAGAGAGAAAAGAGGTGATAAAAAGAACAAGGAAATGGCCATGCGTTTGTGATTCCTTTTCATCCTTCAAGAATAAGCTATGAGTTATACAACAAGCCAACATCAATTATAACACTCGTTAATGCCTTATGATGCATCAACATTACAGATAGGCTGAATACTGAAATGAACTGGTCAGCCATATTGGTTTTATTAGGTACAATTTTTATTTCTTCTCTTTATGGCAGGTTGTTTACCATTTGGTAAATGAAAAATATTACTCAGTTAAAGATCTTTAATGTCTATTACCATTATGTTTGTGTATATATATATATATATATATATATATATATATATATATATGAGAAGTAAATACACAAGCGATGTGTTTATGATATGGATTTTTTTTAGCCAACAATTTTTGGGAGAATATGTGCTTAATTGAAGTCGTACCTAATTTTGAAAGTTAATTAATTAATAATTAATTAATTTGGTGGGCATACCTATTTAAATGTAAGGCTAAACAAATACATACAGAGATTGATTTTTCTCAATTTGTTTAGCCTTACATTTAAATAGGTATGCCTGCCTAATTAATTAATTATTAATTAATTAACTTTCAAAATTAGGTACGACTTCAATTAAGCACATATTCTCCAAAATATATATATATATATATATATATATATATATATATGATAGAGATGCATATGTAATGGTTAGAGTCATAGGAAATGGACTCATCATCTCGAGTTCAAATCTTGGATGAGGCTGTTTGCATTTCCCATAACATTAATACCCTTCGGAAAGGTATGCATCCAACTACTCTCTCTCCAGCTATGGATGAATAGTAGGGCAGACTAGGCTCTTTAACCTTAGCTAGATAACCAGTCTAAAAGGAAAACTCTGAATTCAAACTTGTTAAACTCTACTTAAGAAATTGACCTCATGTCACATTTTGCTCATGCAGAGGGGTTTGTAAATATATATATATATATATATATATATATTTACAAACCCTTCCACATGAGCAAAATGTGACACAAAGTCAACTTCAAACTATCATTTTGGTACAAATAATATTCAATATATGTGAAATAATAATAGAAAAAATTGTTGTCATAGACACAGTGCCACATAGGGATATTGATCTTGCTATGAAAAAATCAGAAATCATCAATAACTTAAAATTGGTTAACTTTATGATTTTTTGATAGCATTTCTGGATTCCTTGGACTAAAATGCTTTCTTTATAAACCAATTTTTAAAAGTAGGAAAGGTCTAGAACACATTTTACAGACAAAAATAATTTACAAAAAGTCACCATTTTTCGCGACCCCCCTCAAATTTGGAGAGCTAAAAATCAACATAACTCTACCAATTTTTGGAATTTGTGAGCTCAAATTTTGGAGATTAGCTAACTTTAACATAATCCACACTTTGACAAAATTTCAGAAAAATTGAAGTGGGTGGGTGACATGGCCTGGATGATTTCACATGGAATTACCCATATAAACCTAATTAGTGGAAGTGTGTGATGTAATGGTTAGAGTTGTAGGAAATGGACTCGTTAATCCAAGTTCAAATCCTGGACAAGGCTGTTTGCATTTCACATAGTGCTATGCATTCAACTAATCTCGTTCCAGCTATGGGTAAATGGCAGGGCTCTTTAACCTTGGCTAGGTAACCAGTCTAAGAGAAGGAAAACTATGAATTCAAACCTCTTAAACTCCATTAAGAAATTGAAATTGTGTCAGATCATGCATGTGTGGAGGAGTTGGTAAAAATATATATATATATATATATATATATATATATATATATATATTCATTTTTTTTTTTTTTTTTTTTTCAGAATAGAAGATGTGTCAAAAAATGTTCCAAGTTTAAAGCTGTATTTACCAAGATAGAAATGAAGAATGAATGGAACATTATTTTTTTCAGAATACAAGGTGTATCAAAAAGTACAAAAAAGTGTGATACTTTTTTGACACGTTGTATATATAAACTTAATTATTTGCTTGATTTGTGAGGTGTTGTGGCTGACTTATGGGTGAAGAACTTGAGCTTTATACAGATTTTCTTTTTGTTTATTCCTAAAAATAAAATGAAATGACAGGCAACAAGGAAATTCTCTTGAGTGATTCACACTCTGAGGAATCCTGAAAGAAAATGTTGAAAATATCCTTTTGAGCTTGTCCAAAGAACGGTAACATTCTTAACAGTATTTAATGCAGGTGACCAACAGAGATTTAAAGAAATTAAAAAGCCAAATATCAAATGTCCTGCAACATCTCTTTCTTTATTTCTTGATTGAAAATGTCTTTGTGTGTATGCATGTCTATTCAGGATTATTGCCAAATGGAAAATACCAAAGTCCTAGGGTTTTTATTGATTTGGGTATTGACTTGATCCTGGGTTTCAACATAGGCTATATTGTGTTGACCCTTGAGGGCTTATGTTAATACCTGGACATTCCACCATATTAATTGCAAAGAATGGATTCTTGAGACCCTTATTAAAATAAAGAACCCAAAGATCTGGGATTTGGAATGTATCTTTAACAAATTCATGAATCTTTCTATGTAGAAAAGAAGTTCACAGGTGACCAGGAAATTAACTTGACCTCAGTCCTGCCAACAATATTGAAGGAACATTTTGATATATTTTTTGGACTTGCCAAAAGAAGAGAAAAAATTTTGACTGCATTTTAAATACAGGCATTTACAAAGTTTATGAAGATTTAGAAGGCAAACAATAAATAAATAAAATAATAAACAATATCATTTAAATATATATACAATAGAGCCAAAAACCAGGGTTAATAATTCAGTTTCAGTGGCTAAGGTGGTACTGCCTTCCCAGTTGCCACTAGCATTACAAAATTATAAATAGATAACGTGTTCATCTTTACAGTTTCGTTACAGGTGTAATTTTTACTTTTGGCTTGTAGTAGCCATTATTAATGGTCGTTGATATTATGTAATCACTTGAGTTGCACATGGGAAGTTGTAATTTAAAACAGCAGTTTTCAGCAATGCAATATATTGACCTATCATCAACCAAATAACATCAGAGAAATTATAGGAAGCAACATGCTAAGTAAGTAATCAGTATGAAACCCACAATTTAATGCACTAAATTTTGCCAACCATGTAATATTAAGAACAACCAATGCTGCAAGCACCTCAAATCAACCACCTTATTCACTAGCTTCACAACTGAAAAGACTTTTAAAATTTAGCACAAATAAAATTGCAGAAACAAAAATGTAATTTATTTACTGGAATGCACACACTGGCAAAAACAATTTGTTGGAAAGTCAGAATGGCCATTTTATTTTAGACTTAACAACTCTCGACACACAATCAAATCTGAGGTCACAGTAAACTAATACCAGTAGAAAAATACTTCCGCTTACAAATCTAAGGTCACAGTAAACTAATACAAGTAGAAAAATACTTCCGCTTACAAATCTAAGGTCACAGTAAACTAATACCAGTAGAAAAATACTTCCGCTTACAAATCTGAGGTCACAGTAAACTAATACAAGTAGAAAAATACTTCCGCTTACAAATCTAAGGTCACAGTAAACTAATACCAGTAGAAAAATACTTCCGCTTACAAATCTGAGGTCACAGTAAACTAATACCAGTATAAATGGGTGTTATACATCATGAAAAAATGAATGTTTACATAGGATATAGTGTGTATAATTTGCATACCAGTTTTAATAAAACTGTGTTTAATAAATAATTACTTGGTGTTATTGATTTCAAATATTAATGTTTTATTCTCAAACGTATTAATAGTAATCCTGTGTATAATTTTATAGTGAAATCAATTAGAACAAAGTAAAAATAAGTGCCATCTTTTTTGTGTTCGTATTTAATTTCATTAGTCTTTCATATTAAAACTTAAATACTTGTGCCCAGAAGGTGCATTTTTTTTTTTTTGGTACTATCTATTACTGAAAATAGGACACAAACACAAGATAGCACATCATTACAGACAAATATATTAATTTTTTCAACCTGCAGTTGTATGTGATGGCTTTTACTAGAGATCAAGTGACAGCAAATCTCTACAAAACTGTAGCACTTTCCTCAATATTCTTTCTAATCTTATCATAGAGATTAGGTGTTTGTCTGTAACTAAAACTATATCACTACTCAAGTTACAATTCTCTTTGTTATTTACGTCAGATTCTCCATTATTTTATTTTTATTTAAACCTCATTTATTAATAAAATTGTTTTACATTATTAAAACTGTTGGCCTTATCTAGATATTTACCATGTACCCCAGGTGTACGGGTTTAGCACAAGGCCCTATAAATGTGGGACCACCCACAAACCGAAACTCCTGGGTGTCTGGTAAAGAAAATGTGTTGATCACATCAGCATTTCCTTTCAAGGGGGGCTCCTCAGACACTGGGCAATAAACCTAGACCTGCCCCTTTAAATATAGGGGGCAGATGTTGTCTGGGCGAATAGCCCCCTGGGATCAATGATATTAACTTTTAAGGTCCAGTGAGCTTCGACCACTGGACCCCCGGTCGAAACCGGAAGTTTGATATGTTGGACATAACTACATACTAATAACTTGCAATTGTATACAACAAAATAGTGGTTTGCAGTGTGAACCGGAAGGCTAATTTACATATTGATATTAAAAATGTGATTCTAATAGATATGTGCTTGGTATTATTGATTTCTAAACATTTGGTTCTGTCTTAATCAATATGAGTAAAATCTCGAAAATAAAACTTAAATGAAAAAAATAACTGTAATGTTATTCTTTATTTCCTATTTTAACTAAATAGTTAAATTAGGAAAATATAGCAATGAAAGATGGGAGTGATTAAAGTACCTTTCTAATTTAATATAATATTTAATTTCATTAAAACCTAAATATTTGTACCCAGAGGCTGCATATTTGCTAGTTTCAATAATGCTTTTGTTTGAATCATTTTAAGCTTAGGTTTCACCTACCAATCTCTTCAAGATTGTTTCAGTCATTCAAATACTTAGAGATACAAATGTCACCTTCATATTGCATAATATTCTTAGCTCTCTAGCAAGGTCTTGACATTATTTTTCACAATTTTTCAGTTTCACCTTTTGCTCTTTATCGACCGTATAACAAATCTTTGTTTACAATGATTAGATTTGATTTTTATCATCTGGATTGGGTGATCCATTTGAAATTAAATTGCTAAGATTATTTTTTGTTCTTTAGGCCAGCTTCTCAGTTTATTTTGTTTATCTGCATTGTGTCTGACAACATTGAAATCTGTAAAAAAGGTTAACATAGTTTTATTACCCATTAGTACAGAAAATATAAATCAGGTAGAGTCCAGTAATTGAATCTCTTTAGCAAGACTAGATATTACTCGACCACTCTCTTGTGTAGTCTGTATTATTTATATGTTTTGTTGAATGAGTCCAACTTTTTGTAGGGGTAATATCTTCCCTTACAATCGTCTGCATGATTAAATTAAATTAAAGTTTATTTGCACAGTTCAAATTGAGTCACCATTCCTCCCCATTTCCAACTTCCTTCTCTGCTACTTTGCAGCATTTGCTTGATGTATGATTGGTAATAATTTTCATTCTGGTATTTTTTTTGAGCTTCAGTATAGTTTTTTCTTATACATTTTTTCTAAGTTGCTATATTTCCTTTATCAAGTGTCCTCTGTACAGTCATGTTAAGGTCATTATGATTACATCATTATTTATAAATCATTTTCTTTGCATTTACTTATCCCATTGTGGTGTAATGGTTAGCAATTTAGTCTCACAGATCTATTACTATTGAATAGTGAGTTTGATCCTTACTGGATGCCCCCTTACATGCAACTATATGTCACATCCTATTCATAGCAAACTGGTTGGGTAAATACTTACTATGTTGTTTTTACAGGCATCCCATCATGATGTAATAGTTAGCAAGCTAGTCTCACAAATCCATTATTACTGAATTGCAAGTTTGGTCTTCGCTGGATGCCCTATACTTGTGACTTTGTGTCACATCCTACCTGTGGTAAATGGGTTTGGTAAATACCTACTTAGTTATAATTCTAATAAAATACAACAGTGTAAAATCATGTTTCTTTGCTTGTAAAATAATACCTGACAGAATAATGTTCAGAATTCATAAATCACACTGAAGTAGTATATATGACAATGTATATGTTAAGTAATAAATAACCAAAGACTTTGTTCTATGTATTAAGTAAAAATAAATAACAAGATACTTTCTTTATTTTTGTTTTTAACATTATTGAACAAAGTATTTATGATGTTATTCCATTATCTTTTGCCATTTCTCAGACAACTTCATAATTCCATCCTGACAGAACTTTTTTTTTATCTTTTTCGGCTAAGAATTGCTCAAGGTACCAATACAGTCTTCCAGGAAATTGATTTTCTTTTTTTCATTTAGAGAATTTATTCTTTTTTTATAGTAAAAAAAAAAAGTCGCCCCCCCCCCCCATGTGGTTCTTATATATTATCAATACCAGTATGTGACTACACATTAGTAAAGTATCTCATCAGCTGCTCCAGGACAGTCACTGTCTGTATCCGTGACTATGAATTATCTTGGATTGAGTACCTGACTTCATGTCAGAAAAGGAAGATCCTGGGAAGAGGCATTTCTCCTGAAATATCCTATTAGATTCCAAGACTGTTACAATTCTGGTCAGCACTTTAGGTATTTAAGTCTTCTATTGGTAAATCAAATGATAGAAAAGGGTGTAGTCTCAGTAGTAGAAAGTTTGTTATATTCCTTGAAATCCTAGGTAGAACAAGAGTGTAGCTTCTTTATAGTATAGAATTCAGTTATCAACTGATTTGAGGACAGTTGCAAAAAGATCTTAAATGTTTTCCTGTGCTTGTTTCTGATTTTACCAGAAATATCTGCTGCTGTTGCTATTTGGGGAAAGTTCATAGATATGAGTGGGAATTGTATGTACATCTTATACCAAAATTAGTCCAACAAAGGCAAGTATTACTTTTACTGCCTTCATTACCAACTATGAATTGTCTTCAATCACTATTTGATTCATTGCTACAATTAGATAACTCAGCAGAAATTTCTCACAAAATATCTCAAATGGCTCCAAGAAAATCCTTTCTTTTACTTTCTTTATTAACATATACAAATCATATCTGATCACTATCTGATTCACTACGAGAGTAAGATAACAAAGACATAGAAATTCCTATCAATATATCTCACCAGGTGTTCCAAGAAAATCATTTCTTTCATTAACATATAAGTAGAAAGTAAGTACAGTTATCAGGGTAGCCTTGTGATTCCTAGGCAGGCGCTCTACCAACTGAGCTAAACCAGACCCTATTAACATATACAAAGATTATCTAAGAAAATCATTATTTTCACTTCCTTTATTAACATGTATGTACAAATGGTACTTAATCAACATGTATTTAAAAAAAAAGAGTTGCTTTTCAAATCAGTTTAATCCTTTATCAGGGGAGTAATTTCTTGGTCTTTGATGCCTACAGAGGTTTTGTGACATTCTTTTCACTCTCAACACGACCAGTCTGTACTCCAAAAACGAAATACTTTTCTTCCTTCAGTTATCCACTTTTTATGGTCTAGCAGGAGGAGCCGAAATTTGAATACATCACAATTTTGTTTCACAGGGTTTACTTTGAATATAAGACCAGTTTCTTATCAATTGCAGGAGTGGCCAGGTTTTCCTCTTCTTGCATGCAAGACAAGTGTGCACCCACTTCACCCCAATGAGATAAATCATATCTCCTCTTGCAACACAATATTAGATCTACTACCAGAGTAAGATAAACAGAACCCAGAAATTCCTTCCAAAATATCTCACCAGGTGTTCCAAGAAAATCATTGCTTCCTTTGCCTTTATTAACATGTACAAATTGTATTTAATCAATATCTAACACAGACATTCCTCTCAAGCTATCACCTCAGCTATTCCAAAATAATCATTACTTTCACTATATTCATTACATCTGTTGATTTTCTTAAAACACTAATTCTCTTCAAGAATTAATACCAAAACATTGTTTGAAAGATTGCTTGCCAGCCACACCTAAATGCTTCATTGATCTAGTGCAGGGGTTACCAAACAATGGCCGGCAGGCCAGATCCAGCCTGCAAAGGCATTTTATCAGCCCCACCTATGGTACTTGAATTAGTTTCTTAAAAAAGAACAACTTATGTATGCAAGCAAGCCTTTTCAAAATTGAAATATGTGAAATGAATCCATTGAACAGAATTGACTGATAAACATTTGAAAGCAATTCTTTTGATTGGATGTAGCAATTCCAAACCAAACATTGACGTTATCTTGAAAGGCAAACTTCAGTTTCACAAATCTCACTAAACCTTTCTGCTAATGTTGCATTCATTTGATAATGTTTTGAAAATAAATATGTTGGTTTAATTTGTTTTTATGCATCTTATGTCACTCGTCCATGAATATAACATGATGAATTTTGTTTTACATCTTTTTCTCAGAGCTTTCGTTCTGGCTAGTAATATTGAACACGATAATAATGTGGCCTGCGCTTGTTATTTTTTCAATTATCTGGCCCACTGTAAAAAAAAGTTTGGTGATTCCTGATCTAGTGTAATGCATTACTGTAACAAAATGTAAATTATTATTGTAACCGAGAAGTCTTTTGGATAAGTGTATTAAAAATTTAATTATGACTTGAAGGTTCCTGAGTTCAACAAGAAACACCTCAAGAAGACAGGAGGGCGCATTGACCAAAATGGTGTATATATAACAATAAAGATGAGGACAACAGTTCAAAAAGTCTAAATAATACAAAGGAATTATAAATAAAATGTGCTAACAGTAAAATGCCCTGCATACTGGCTAATAGTTGTCTTTATATAAATTTATTCCATACTTTGTCGCAAAGTGTCATATTACTTTGCTTTTGAAAGAGATTATTACAAATTAAATTTTGTGTATCAAAGATTTTCAAAGGTGAAATTCTGCTTAGATGTTTAAAACATTCATTACAAGAAGTAAAAATTCACTGAGTCACCCTAAAGGGTTGTATGATACAATTGAAATGAATAGTATGTTAAAGTTAATAAATAAAGATATTTTTAGTTTTGTACTGAATCTAGAGGGTAAGAAATGCATATCAAAGAGTGGGTGAATGAATTAATTAATATAAGAAAGAAATATGACAGATTAAGAAAGTGAGAATGAAATATGAAAAAGAATATAAAAACATTAAGGAAAGAATAAAAAAAAAAACAGATAAGAAGAATGATTGGATTTCTGATTAGATATAAGAAATAAATATTACTTATCAAAAAAGAAAGAAAGAAGAATGAATTAATATTAGAACAAAATATGACTGATTACAGAATAGAATTATTTGTCTGAATTTTTTAGATGAGGCACGATAATTTTTATTTAAATTTTTTTTTTACTCTTGTCCTCATCTTTATTGTTATATTCACAACATTTTGGCCAAGTTCCCTCTGATCTTCTTCAGGCATTTCTTGTTGAATCAGGAATTTTCAAGTCATAATTGAAAGCATTCACAGAACTTTAAACTGAACTCTTTATTCAATGCACAGGTGTAGTCTGTTATCATTTTGTTAAAAATATGGACACATGGCACAATGGGTATAAGAGTTGAGTTAAAACGGTTCTAAGTAATAATTATCTGTAGGTTGTAAGTTCAATCCTAACCATGGGTGATAATAACATAGAATACTTAACATAGCTTAACATTTTTACTCGGTCATGATTAACAAGATCAATTTTTTAATCAGAGTTTAACAGGTTTGGGTTCAGAGTTTTCCTTCTCCTAGACTGATTGCCATACCAATATTAAAGAGTCCAGTTTACCTGACTATTTGGTAAGGAAAGGGAATATGTTAAAAAATAAATATTTGTAATATAATTTTTTTCCATTGAAAGGCTAGCATACCCATTAATAGTAGCCTCAAGTATAGCTACATGGGTAAGCCCAAAGATAAGGTCTCTAAAATATTTAGAAATCACAGATACATTTATCTCAATATCAAGAGGGCAGGTGTTTGCCTGGGGTGATGGCCCCCTGGGATCATGCTGTTAATATTACTTTACCAGTCCAGAGGCTGAAGCCATTAGACACAGGCCCCAAAGGCTGGGTAAGTAAACAATGCAATGCACACAGTTTCCCTGTATCCCCAGTGCTTTGGAGATCTTACTTTTGGGATAACCCCAGTATTTATCCAACTTCTTAAAGTCATTTTTAAGCAGAGTAAAACTCTTTTAAATTCAGAGTTTTCCTTCTCCTAGACTAGTTGTCCAACCTAAGCTAAAGAATCTAAACTGTCTACTATGTGCTCATAGCTGGGGAAGAATAAATGGATTTAAACCTTTTCTAAGCACAGTGAAATACAATCTCCTCCAGGATTTGAACCTGGGTGCCAATTTAATTTCCTATGATATCAATCATTAGGTTAAGTATATGAAAAGTTTAATGTTGTATGCATTATGTTATATATTGGATTTGTTTCATTTATTTTAACATCATGTTGAGAATTTTCTAAATTCAGAGCCCTGTTCCTATAAGGATCTATCAAAAATGCTAAAAATGGTCTTTTCATTTAAAGTTACCTGTTATTTACCTTAAAATAAAGACTTCTAAATATGTTTAATATTACATTTAAACAAAGTCTATCATTTGGGGCAGATTAGGAAAATAAATGTGACTTCTAGCCAGGTGGTATAGGATGTTAAGAGTTAAACAAGCTGAAGTTGGTAGATTTAGAAAATATATAGGCTTTCTTCTTCCACTCAGTATGGGGATCAAGAGGCGAATGGTGATTTGTTTGTGTGTGGCGTGGTGGTCCAGTGTGAGTTGTGAGGCTGTCAGCGGTCTTTGATCTTGTTTGAAATGCGATGCATGAAGATTCCCCTAGTACCAGTCTAGGAGTCAACTGCTGTTCATGACTTTTGGTTGACCATTTTATTACTGTGTTTGGGATTGAAATTGACTTTGAAAAGCTTCAGGGTTAAAGTTAATGATTAGTTGAAAAAAAGGACTGTTTTAATTGTCATTTAATTTAGTTATTCAACTGGAAGCTGCAGAGCCTACATGCACAGAAACATATTTTATTCACTGTGTTTTTAGCTACTGCCAGGTCAACATCCAGTTGATGTTACATTTCTTCAACTAAATATATATTGTTGGATTCTCTTTCCAAGTGTTTTAATTTGTTTTGCTGGTGAGTGGTTGTATCAAGTTATTGAATTTGTGAATCAGAAGAGATTTGTATTTCTGTTGTATGCATTACAATAACATAACAGAAAAAATAGTAAATTCAGATAATCACAAATAATACATAGAAAAATGTACTTTCAGGTCAGTAGGACTGTCTAGATTGTAGACTCTAGCAGTCATTTGACATATATCTCTCCTCTATTCTCCTTGATACCTTTCCTCTTTCACCTTTATATCAAGATAGAACCTCCCTTCATGGGGGAGTCCTGTGGCGTAGTGGCTAATGTGCTGGACTGCAACATCGTAGTAAGTGAATTCAAATTCTAGTCATACTGTTATGTTTACTTTCAGACAAATACCCTTGGGAAAGGTATGAAGCCCTTCATAACCTGCTATGGGTTAAATAGAGCCACTACTTTTCTTCTACAAGGATGGCTTTAGCATTTAATAACCCATGAAGTTTGATATGCCATTTAACAAAGAAACCAAACAAAACCTTGTTACCCACTAAAATCTCTTGAAATCTGTCCAAGTGAAATTAAGAAAGTAGATTGTTGTACTCAATATTAGCATCCAAATATTAAAAGTTATTTAGCCTCTTTTACACTCATCACCATCAGGTCACACTGACAGCATGGTTTCCTATGACTACCTCTCTTTCTAGCCACCTGTCCCTATCAGTCATTGCTCCTGGCAGGTCTTCCACACAGCATCTCGATTTCCCACAGAACTGATTGATGTAGGTTTTTGCTGCACTGGAGTGTCTATGTTTAGGTGATCACAGGTGAACATCACTTATGAGTTCGTTCCTTGCTTCTCTAGCTTGCTGTAATTTTTTATAATTGTCAGTGTTACGATTCTGGTCGCCATTTTAGATGTTTATGTCTCCTATTGGTAAATCCAATGGTAGAAAAGGGTGTAATAGTAGATAGTCCAGTTGTAGTCCTTGAAATTCTAGGTAGAACAAGAGTGTACTTGTAGCAAAAAATCCAGTTGTAGCCCTTCTGGTATTAGGTCCAGTTAGCAACTGATTTCAGGACAATTACCAATGACCTTAAATGTATTCTATGTTGTTCTTCATGCCTGCTGCTGATTTTGGTAAAATCCATAAATATAAGTGGCAATTTCTCATACATCTTATACCCCCAAATAGTCTAACAGTCAGTTTTGTGATTACCCAAGAAATTCTGGATAACTGAAGCATACTGCCCTGTCGGCTGGGGCATTAGAATGTACCGACTGCACCTCTGCAGAGGGGTAAGACTTCCCCAAATGGGTCCACTTGTTGGCCGTGGGTGGCGACCCGTGATGCTTAAGGGCAGAGTCTTGGTTGATGAGCAGTCCATAACCTGCAACACTCCACTTAGACCCTTACTTAGGCTAGACGGGCGGCTGGAGAGGCCCCCTCTGATCAATCGACTGGTCACGTCAAGCCCTAGCACCTATATGATTGCCCCAACCTATTGCCTTTATGGCAACCCCCAACCCTTTTTATCATATGGGTGCTAGAAGGTGGTAGCTGAGGGTCTACATGTCCTGGGAATGACGTTAAACTCTATCTGATGGTGAGGTTCCAGTTTTTGAGGTTTGGGGAATGTGGAGCACCCCTTCATCACCATTGCTCCCTGGTCCACTCTGACCCGGAGTGATAGTACCTGTTGGGTTAAATAGAAAAATGTATTTATAAAAAAATTGAGTATCCATTAAGAATTACTTTATTTCAAAACTCTATCGGCATTAAATGACCCACTGAGGTTGATATGCCATAAAACAAAACAAACCAAATCAAACTGAAGCATAACCACAGAAGTTTAACTTTCCATTGCTTTTGTAAACCTTATGGTAATCCCAAGATTTATTTTGATCTTGATATCAAAATGCACAAAATATTCTTCTTTTTAAAATTAATAATGTTTTTTTCCCCCTTTTATCTTGTCTCAAAATACATTAGGATTATCAAAGCAACCTTTTCCAGATAAATTCTTACTCCTCTGAAAAAAAAAAAAAAAAGAAATGTCAATTTAATATTATCTGCAATGGATGAATCGGCAAAGCAATGATAAATAAAATATTAACGAGTGGAAAAAAATGAAAGATAGACAAACCTCTCCTACCATAATAGAGATTTGGTGTCTGTATGTCTGTAACCAAAATTATGTCACTGCTTATGTCACAATAATCTCGGGAATTGCATAAGTTTATCAATGAGTATTTACTTTATTTTCAAAATCATTAATACATAGAATAAATTTTATTTATTAATGATGTCTCTATGAAATCTGAGTTAGATTTGCCTCAAAACAGCCCACATTAGTGCATTTAAAATCCTGGAATGTGTGTTATATATCACTAAGTAATAAAGGTTTACATAATATAGGGTGTGATTAATTTGCATACTGATTTTAACAAAACTGTGTTTAAAAATGATTACTTGGTGTTATTGATCATTAATATTATTGTTTTATTCTCCAACATATTAAAATCAATCCTATGAATGATTTTATTAAAATAAGTGTAATCTTTATGTGTGTGTTCTTATTTAATTTCATTAGTCATTCTAATTTGATACATTTGATTACATTGAAACTTAGATACTTACACCAGGGGCAGTGGTGATATATTCTTGCTTTGAGGTGGCCAAACTGTGGCATGCAAGCCACATGAAGCTTATTGACCTTTAATATGTGGCTTGTGGAAAATTCTAAAGAATTTGATTATTCAAGAAATTTGAGATTTACCACGTACCCCACGTGTACGGGTTAGGCACAAGGCCCTATTAATGTGGGTGGCTGGTGAAAAATTGCGTTGATCCTTTCGGCATTCCCCCTCAAAGGGCATGCTTCAGGCACTGGGCAATAAACCCAGCCCTGCCCCTTTAAATCGAGGGGGCAGGTGTTGCCTGGGGGGATGATTGATTATTCAAGAAATTTATTAATTGAATCCAGAGCAAGAAACAGGCAGCTTGTTATAATGATAACTCTTGAAAAACATATCTGTCTTTTATTACTTGTCTTTTTGATCTGGCCATTACTATGACTTTCTGCTAAGTCTAATACTGTGTTACAATCTTACAATATCTACCCCCTTAACTTTATACAATCTTTATTTTAAACTATTTATATACATAAATCCAGTGTTTGTAGTAAACTATTTCTATAAGGCCGGTTTAATCGGTAGACCACTTGCCTAGGAATCGCAAGATTCCTGGTTCGATATCGGCCCTTGCCAACACAGGGATCTGTGCTGTAAAGTTAGGAGCTGATGATAAGAGTGACGCTCTACCTCAGATGCAAAAACAATATCCTTGGTTTAGTGCAAGTGAAAAGGGGATAAACTCTCTCGTTGTCTCACTGATACCGACATTAGGCCACTCTGTCGACTTTACTTCTTTTTACTCATATATATATATAGATCTATATAGATATGTAGTTTTCATTTGTTTACCTGATTGACTTGCAGTTTTAGTGGGAGTTGCTGAAAAATTATCTGGATTTACAGGAAAAGTCTGAAGTAATTATATAATTAAATGATAAGACTAATTTTGTAAAGTAGAAATCTCATTAAAACATTTTGTGGTTTACCTTTTTTTTTTTTACATATTTGTGTCTTCATTATTACTGAAACTTATACAAATTAACAGTTTAAAAACTGTATGTATGAATAAACATTATTGTATCTAATATGCATTTCTTAAAATTTATATAAAATGTTTGGAACAAAAGGTGTATATAAAAATAAAAATGTATTTAACATTTGTGACTCTTACATTAAGAAGATTTGGCCATCCCTGCTATAGGCATATGTATATCTACACATATATATACATTTATATATTATAATGTTTATATATTTACCAACCCCTCCTCACTAGAAGGATATGGCACAAGGTTAATTTCTTAAGTGGAGTTTAACAGGTTTTCCATCTCCAAGTTACCTGGTTACCTAAGCAAAGGGCCCAGTCTGCCCTACTATTTACCCATGGCTGGGGGGTAGAATAATTGGATTCATACTTTTTCCAAGAATATTAGCGCTATGTGAAGTGCAAACAGCCTTGTCCAGGTAAATATATATTATAATATTATATAAGTTTGTGTGTGTATATAATATATATATGACTGAGAGTCAAAAATGATTTGCACTTTCACCATAACATATTTTTATTATTGTCAAATTGTCTTCTGTGCATGTGTGCTTATAAAGTAAAAAAAAAAAGTTAAGTCATCGGGGCGGCCTAATGTCAGTATCAGCCGATCAGCGAGGGAGTCTATCCCCTTCTCACTAGCACTAGACCTAGGAGATTATTTTAGCATCTGAGGTGGAGCGCCACACCTACCATCAGCTCCTCACTTTACCACAGAGAGCTGGTATTGAACTAGGAACTTTGCGGTTTCTTGCTGAATGCTCTACCGACTGAGCTAACCTGGCCCTCTATGTGCTTATAGTTGGCACTATTTTGGTTGTATGATCAAAATTTGGGTGTTCATGCCATTTTTCTTGCTGTTTTAACAGTGTAATCATAACCACTCTACTAGCAATATTCAATAAGAACTGTGTACGAGTTGATAGAGAAGTTTAAATCTGGCCGGACAAATATAATGTGTGATGTGGGAGCAGAATGCCTATCAACCTTTACCACTGATGAAAAGATTCAGTTAGCTCGAGATATGATAATGGCGAACCAACAAGTTATTATCAATGAGTTAGCCTGTTTTCTGCAGATTAGTCATGATTCTGCCTATCAAATCATCCTTGATGAGCTTGGCTTCCATAAAATGTGGGTGTAGATAATTTTTGGATCCCCCTCATATATTATGTGTGCGTGTGTATTATTTAATATATATATATGTATGTGTATGTATGTATGTATTTCTGTATAATAGTATTGTATTATATCTCTATGCATTCTGTCAAGATTTGGGAACATTACAAATAAATGCAACATTGTAGAAAATTCTATATATACACACCTTGATATATCATATAAGTTCATATACACATTCATACATACTTATAAACCATTAAATATATTTATCTTCTATAGAATTATATCTTCTTACATTTTGTATAATTCAGGAACATTAAAAATAAATTCCACATTATAAACAAATATACCCACATGTATATTATTAGATGTGCTTATTGTATATTGCATTATATCTCTATATATTCTGCACAAATTCAGAAAGCTTCAAAGAAAATGCCAAACAACAGAAAAATATATATAAAAAAAACTTTAAATATAGATATATTTACTCATTATATAAGTCTCTCTCTCTCTCCAATTCCTATTTGGAGTATGCAGCTAAACAACTCTTGAATAAGGCAAATAATGTTTGTATACTATAGTTATTGCTTCCTGCCAAAAGAATCATTTTGTTTTGTTTTTCTCTCTATCTGCCATTGCCAAAACCTTAAGCTGTTGTAAATTCCAAATGAATGCCAGTGAAAAGCATCTTTTGCCAAACAAAATGGAACCCAAAAAGTGTTTTCCCTTCCCGCATTGAACTCACTTCTCCTGGAGGCTACAAACACACTCAGCCCTCTGTCTACCATGTTTTATATGGTTGGTTGGTCGGATTTTACACCATGTCAACCCTTATTGAGTTATTTTATGCCGAAGACATTTTGTCTTATTTGTATATATGAAATGAGGCTTGATATGAATAATTTGATATTTCGGACTATTGTTCTCATCTTTATTGTAGTATGTATAAACACAATGTTCAGCCCACTGTAACATTGGGCTCTGTTGGTTGGTGTTTTCTTAATTACCTTAAAATAAGTTATCATCAGATGATAACATTGAATTCAGACGTTCTTTATGATATATTTTGAAATTTCTATTTTAAAATATGTTATATTCTTCCATTTTATTTTTTCTATATCTAATCACATTTCTGTCAATAAGTCTGGTGGCATTTATGCTACTTGTACTTGCCTTGTAGTGCCTTGAACTAGTAATGATATTTTTATCTCCAAAACCACATTTGAATTCAAGGTTTTTGTCTGATGATGACTTATTCTTAGGTAATTAAAAAAACATCTAAACAAGGCCTGAGGTTACAGTGGTCTGAACATTGTGCTTAAATGTAACACAATTGTAGGAAAGGCTGTCTACAGTCTAAAGAGAACAAAATATACGTTTTCAAAATGTAAAGACAAAGGGAAAGCACATGTACCTTTAACCTATTTTATTTACATACAAACTCAACGACAGTCAATAAAACAAGTACCTAGGGGCAGTACTTACAATTCAGAATATCTCCCTCGTTGAGGGGGGTGTCAGGTCGAGTCTTCGGTTATTACTCCTTCATTGAGGGGGAATTTCTTTCAGTCACAAAGTCTGAGAAGAGCGCTCGTTTCTACGAGGCTTCCTGGTTGGTGCCAAAACCGTAAAAGAGGGTTCTTCACTCGACCTGAGAGGGGACGTTACCTTTACTACTTCCTGTCCCTAAAGGCACAGGAGAGTTCTAGTCCCTACACAATAAAGATGAGGACAACAGTCCAAAATATCAAATTATACATTTTGTTTTATTCTTTTTTGTTAGGTATTCAGTATTTTCCAAACTCAATTTTTTAAAATCTTATTCTTTTTAAATTCATTTTTTTTATCTATCTAACTCATAAATGGGAACCTAACAGTATGCAAACTATTGATTCTAATCAAATTGTAATGGTTATTTGAAACTATATAATTGTGTTTAAGTTATTAGTATTAGATAGGAATATTTGAAACTCTATAACTGTAAGAAATGATTATTATTAAATAGAAATAATTCCTTGAAACTATGCAAGTGTGTGCAAATTATTTGTAATTGGTAGGAATACTTGATACTGTGTGCAAACAAATGATTATAAAAAGTAATTCTATGGAACATTGAAAAGTTATAATCACATAATTTACAAAGGAATCATATTTCAGGATTGAATAAGGAGTTAATATGCTGTTATACAAATAAACTAAACCAAATCAAATCTATTTATAATTAAAGGTTTGCCTACCCCATCCCACTTTTCCCAAAAAAAACAATAGGAATTTAAAAATAGTAAGTATAGTCTATGAAGTGGTATCAGTCGAACAGCAATGTAGTCTATCCCCTTTTTTCTAGCATTAGACCAGAAGATTGTTTTTGCTGAGGTGGTGCACCACACCTACCATCATCTCCCAGTTGTGTTACTGCACAGATTAGATTACCCAAGCTGTGATACTTATGCACTGAGTTCACAGGGACTGGTATCAAACCCAGAATCTCACGATTCTTTTCTGTCCCCTGCTGATTTAATATAAATTCCTTTCATTTTAAAAAATTGAAAATAGATTTACAGAAAAAAATTCCCACTTAGCGTTTCTTGCTATCGGCAGGATATTATGTCAAATATGCAATCCGAAAGATAAACAGGTAGAATTTGCACACACAAATCTTATGACACAATATTGTTCAAATAATTTTACAGTACACAGATGTAAGAGTATTTAGCATCTTAAATGATTGCATTGCATGCTAGACTCATTAAAGGATCCATTCCTTTATTTTATCAGCTATTTTATTTTCCAAGCATGAACTTAGGCTAATAACAGTATACTTATACTAATAACTATTAAAACATCCCTAACAATTTTTCCATAAAAAGTTAATTTTCTTGTATTATTTGTAGTGAATTATTATACAATAAGAATTTTATCATTAGGTATTATTTATTACCAAACTCTACAGCATTGGGACTCTTTAATCAAAAATAGAGATATGTTGCTGCTTGAAGATAGATACACACCTTATATATATATTTATATTTACCTGCACTTCTGTACAAGTAGGATGTGACACAAAGTCAATTTTTTAAGCAGAGTTTAACAGGTTTAAATTTAGAGTTTTACTTCTCCTTGACTGGTTGACTAAGATGAAAGAGCCCAGTTTGCCCTACTATTTACCCATAGCATAATAAAATAAAATAAAATTAGAAAAAAAAATAACAAGCTCCTATGAGCCTTCACCGGAAGAACCATCCGCGCATGTGTGAGAAAAAAGACTGACTTCCGGCCCCCAAGAGAATATCTCAGCCATTCAAGTTTAGGCCTTAACTGGATCTGGTAGCTCCTACTAGCCAGGGAGATATTCCCTTGCCACAGGCGACTATGACTGGTGAATAAAGCCTAAGTCATAAAACTACCTTCTGTCTTTCTGTTTCTTTTTCGTTCCTTAAATTCCTTCTTTTCAGTGCGATCACAAATGAGATGGGTTTAGAAGCAAAAACCCTAAGAACACGCAACAAGAATATCCTGCTACCTTTAAACCTTAAACACCCCCAAACCTCTTACCACCCAATAAGGGAGAATAGTTGGATTCATACTTTTCCCAAGGTATTAGCACTGTGCAAAATGCAAATAGCCTCTTATATATACTGGCAAAAATATGGGGCCCCCAGGCATAAGTATTTAAGTTTTAATGTAATGAAATATTTTTAATTCGAAAGACTAACAAAATTAAATGAGAACACATAAAAAGATTACTTATTTTAATTATATTTAATTTGTTTCTATATAAAATTATTCATAGGATTGATTTTAATTTGTTGGAGAATAAATCAATATTAGAGATCAATAACAAGTAATTAAACCCTGTTTTGTTTAAATAATTATGAAAATTAACCATATATTATGTAAACCTTTATTTCTTAGGGATATATAAGACAAATTTTAAACACACTAATAACATTGGCTGTTTTGAGGCAAATCTAACTCATAGAAACATCGTTAATAAATAATATTTATTCTATGTATTAATAATTTTGACTATAAATTAAATACTCATTGATAAACTCAAGCAATTGTGATGTAAACAGTGACATAGTTTCGGTTACAGAGAGACACTGAATTTTATATTATAATAAGAATTATGTAATTTTAGTTTTGGTTAAATCTTAAAATTTTAAAGCATTATTCTCAATACTTTTGATCCAACCTCATACTCCAAAATCTTTCTAATTTTGAGCTTCTTTTTTCTCCCTGGTCTTTCGTCTCCATTGCATTATTGAACCTGAAATGTTTAAGGGTCAATCCTGGAATCATTTTGACATGCTCTGCCCTTCATTTCATTGAGAGATACTTCAACATTCTGATATTTGCAGGGAAAAGGCCAGTGTAAATTGAATTGCCCTTTGCTGTGCGCAAGGGATTCGGGATTTAAAAAGGAGGAGGAGAAATGTAGAGTTTATTTCTTCTTAAAAGCCAGAGTAAAACCCAGATCAAATCACAAAATGGCATGTCCAGTAATATGTTAAAAGTTAATATATTTATTCTGAATTTTGTTGACTTCTCAGCAGTTTGATTTCAACTCTGATAAAATTTGACCCAGCAACCATTTATGATGGTAATACCAGAGGTAAGATCTCTGAATATTTAAAAACCACAGAAATTTTTGTCTATTGTCAATGATGTTTACATCATTTTAAAGTTTGAACATTAATCTATTTTTCTACATAATTGCCATTTCAGTTGATGTATTTTTGTAGATACTGAGTCAGTTTTTGTATGCCTATGTCATACCAGCTTGCTGCCATATTGTTGAAGAAATGTTGAACCTCATTGTTATTGTAAAACTCCCTGCAACACTTGCTTTTTTAACATTCATGCATGACTCACTATACTCTTCTGTTAATTGTTGATGAATTTCAATTAGTTTAATGTCTTTTGAATTCCAAAACTAAATAACTGCACAAACTTCACACTTGCTGGTAACATCAATCGGGAGCTCCATCAGAAACAATTGAGCATAACAGTGAGGTGCATGCAGGTTCAGGCATATGCACAACAAACACAGCAATATTGCCAATAGCTGCTCGAACAATTTCCCTGTATCCTCAGAACTTTGGAGACCTTACTTTTGGATGTTACAGCATGTAAACACTTGGGTTATTTTATGCCTTAGACATTATTGTTTTATTCATTATTGTTGGATATTTTTTAAACTCATTTTTTGATCTATTTAACCCATAGATGGTACCTTAACAGGTGCTACCACTCTGGACCAAAGTGGACCTGGGAGTAATGGCAATGAAGGGGTACTACACACTCCTCGGAGCTCCAAAATTTGAACCTCATCACTAGATGAAGTTTAATGTCACACCCAGAATACTAACACCCTCAGCCACCACCCTCTAGCATATTTATGATAAAAAGGGTTGGGGGGTCCTTAAGAGCAATAGGGTTGAGATGGCAATATAGGTGCTAGGGCTTGATGTGACCAGTCAACTGATCAGAAGGGGCCTCTCTGACCATTCATCTAGCCTAAGTAAGAGCCAAAGGGGAATGTTGAATGTCATGGACTGCTCAGCCACCAGGGTTCCTTCCTTAAGCACAGGTCACCACCCACAGTCAACAGGTGGCCCCATTGGTGGGGGAGAGTCTTACCCCTCTTCAGAGGTGCAGTCAGCATATTCTACAGGGTGGCTTACTGTTGGGATTACCTTCATATATAAGAGACACTAAGAATCAAGCTATAAGCAACTACTAGCAGGACCTGTGGATATACCATAGTATGATAATTCAATTATTACATCTTTTGATATGTTTATTTAAGAGCTATTGCTAATAGTTCAATATGTAAAAAGTATAAAAATCTCTCTCACTCTTCCATGCACTCACCCCTCTCTCTGTGTTTCACCTACTCTCTTTCATATTATATTTTTTCTGTGTAGCAATGTCCTTTTCTTCCTTTTCTTTCTTTATAATATAAAGAAATGGTCCATGACTACACTCATAAGAAATAAGAATTTGATGGATAAGCAACACCAGATAATCAGGATTTACATTTTTACATTTTATCATGCACAATTAGGACGGTCTCATTTTTAACTAGCGGGTGTTGCAAGATGATAATGGTCATACAATTAAGGAACATGAGTATTATAAATAACTATAAGTAACTTATTCTTCCTTATTTTAAGATCAAATAATGCCTTGAATATTCTATAAGATATCTTGTAAATCTAACATCATTGTGTTCATGCTTATTTTTACACTTGAACAGTAAAAAATATCAAACACTGATTTGAAAATCAAAGAGAATCTGCTGTTGAATAAATAAAGGCTTTCATTTTAATTCTTTCTTCATGTTGTCCAATTCAAACAACAAAGTGTCTTCTATTTAATTGATGAACTATAGGAAGATAAAATGAAAGATAAAATGTCTATTTTAGTGTAAATATAGGGAGGAATATAGAGGAACTAGAGAATTAAAATTATAAATAGCAACTGCTTGGGCTTTGTTGAACATCTATAAAGAAAAAAATTTGATTAGGCAAAAATTTAGAAGAATATACATAAATAGAATAGCTCCAAAAGATATGTTTGTAGATAATTAATATGTGATTACAAATCAAATATATATATATATATATATATATATATATCTTTATTCTCTGGGAAGAATTATAATCATTCCAAGAGATGTTCAAATTACTGAACTTAATCTTTTTGTTCTCTTTTTTATCTTACAGCACAATTAACATAATGGTTATCATTGTAGGAAATGAAATCAGCGACCCGGGTTCAAGTTCTAAACAAGGCCATTTGTATAGTCACTTTTTGCTAATGCCCTTGAGAAAAGAGGAATCATTTTTTTTCTATTCCAGTTATGAATAAATAGTAAGGCAGACTGCATTCCTTAGCCTTGGTTGAGCAACTAATCTTGGAGAAAAATAAAAATAATTCAAACCAGCTGTACTCCATTAAATAATTGCCTTTTTACATCCTGCTTTTGGCAAAGGGTTTAGATAAATATAATTTGAGCTAATCCATTATTTTAGAACCTTGTTGACTTCCTTCATTATTAGTTGTTTTTTTTAAACTTTATAGCAACTTTTGGACCCAAACAAAGTGCCTAGAGAATAAGCTAGATGGGTGCTGTGCAAGAATGATGTGTGCAATCATAAACAAATCCTGGAAACAACACCACCAGAAGAAAGCAGCTGTATGGCCACATGCCCACTATCACACAAACCATCTGAGTGAGATTACTAAGACATGCTGGACGTGTTATATACCCTACTTATGAACAATAATGGATATGTCCCAGTCCTCATAAATACAGGAGTATTATGCTGACTAAGGAGTCTTATACCACTAGCAGTGGTTTACCTTTCTTCATGCCACTGGCAAGTATTGTATTTGTTAATGTTATAAGGATTCCATTCTATTTCCAACCTTCGTTTTGGTTATTTCTCATTTAGTAACCTTTGTTAGGTTACAACAAGAAGGAACTCATAAGCAATGTTCTCCTGTGAAAACCAGCACATGAGCATGTAGGCCATCCAGCAAAGACCTACATTGGCTATCTCTGTGCAGATACTGGATGCTGCACAGAGCACCTCCTGAGGGCAATGAATGATAGGGCCGGTTGCCGAGAGATTATCGTGGATATCCACGTTACTAGCATGACATGATGATGATTAAAAATTTGTTAGTATATATATAAACATAACCAAGCAAAAACGATGCATCGTAGCAAGATTTATTAGGGCAATACACTTAAGATGTTCTGAGAGAATAAAGCAATTTCCAGATAAATTTGCAAATGAATGATGATTTTGTGGGAGGGATGTTAATATTTGCACTGAGCATCATGTTTTGGTCATCATAATTCTCAATATATAATAGAGATAATGAAATACTAATTAGAATACTTCACTCCTTCCTAAATAGAACCATCAATATCATCATGAACATCTGTTAACTATGAAATACTCTATGCACAACTATGTCGAGTAATATCACAATATTTTCAATTGTAAAACAGAATAACAATAAAAGAAATATACATTTCATGTTGATACTGGCTTACCTGAGGATTGGTAACATGAAACCCATAGTTGTGAGTTTTTATCCTGTTTTTATTGTTATTCACTTTTATAGTTGAAAATATTATGTAGATAGGAGAGCTATGAGGATATGCTTTATTGATACAAACAGGTGGGAGGTAGATGCAAAAAATAGAGCAGCCTGGCGCCTCAAGGTTAAGCAAGGCTCGGAGAGGGATGAGGCAGAGATGAGAGTAGCCTCGACAGAAAAGAGATCCAGAAAGAGAGAGAAAAACCAGCAGCCCCAGAAAGCATCACAGTTTGTATGCATTCAGTGCACTAAAGACTGTCACTCAAGAATTGGCCTGCAGAGTTACTTGCGCAGATGCAGATAAAAATTTATATTTTTTATTTTGGACACTACGCCATCGTACTTAGTGGATGGAAAGGATCCAATAATTATGTAGATATGTGTGTGTGTATATAGCCGCAACCCAGCAAAATCGGCACATTGTAGCAAAATTTTAATTAGAGGAATTACACTTGGAAAACTCATAAGTTGAGGCACTTATAATTTAGTGAAATAGATCACTAATTAGGACTGAGCCTATTCTAGTAGTGACCACCCCAAGCAAAGTTTAACAGGTTTACCTAACCAAGATTAAAGAGCCCAGTCTGCCCTATATTTACCCATAGCTGGAGGAGAATAGGTGGATTCATACCTTTCCCAAGGGTATTAGCGCTATGTGAACTGTAGCTTTGTCTAGGATTTGAACTCTGGTTGATGAGTCCATTTCCTATGACTCTAACCATTACACCATGTGCCTCCAATAAGTCAAATACCAGTGTATATTGACTTATCTGAACTTTTGAAAGAATAATGACATTTCCATATTATAGAATATATGTTTTTGTATACCTGAAGAAAGTCATCATATGGGTTAGTAGATAGTTTCAAGTTATGCATTTGGGTGTGAAAAATGTCTACCGTTAATAGGTTGAGACACCAAGTAGATATGCAAAGTTTTGTCATTTAATTTTCTATTCTATGGTTGGGGGGGGGACAAATACATTTCCAAGTTTTTTTGTTTGTTTTTTGGCAGAGGTAGCGGAGGTTTCATTTGATGTGACTTGGCAGATTTAGTAAAGGTGCCAACAGAAACAACAGACACAGAGACAAATTTTCAGGTTTACTCCGTTCATTTCCACCAGAGAGAAAAAGCATTAGGTCGCCAAATTGCCGCCAGCCACCCTCCCCCCACATGCCAAATTTCATTCTAATGAAAAACGACAGTATATTTTTGCCCTCATATATGTTGAAACCTCAGAACACCGCCCAAGCATCCTTGCAGTGTTTGGCTATACATGACACTGACCCAGGCCAGAATTCTGGGGAAAGTAGAAAGTTAGAAGAGAGTGGGGAACTGGTAGACAAAGAGGAAAGCAGTGAGAAAATTTTGGCTGAGTTAGTTGTTTGGTCTTATTTTCTGATTGGTTGTCCTCATCTCATTTGCATATCTGGAAATTTGCTGACTAATTCTAGTTTCTATTTCATGCATAAGTATCTGTCATAACCAGTCAGTATCAATGATTATGCATTTATGTGTACAACTAAAAAATAAATGTCATGAAATATATATATATATATATATATATATATATATATATATAATAGATGTCCACAAAGCGGTTTGAATTTTTTTTTTTTATTATTTATTTTATTGGGTGTGACACATGTTTCAGATTGTTAAAATTCTTTTCAAGTAATATGATTTGTGTTTGGTTCATATATATATCGTCATTTTGTGGGTGTGTGGGTAATCATAGAAGAGTCACACTGGCTAATCCCAGTTGATTGATATTCAGTCAGTCTAATATAATGGCAAAATTCAAACCAATTTAAGGACTTTTTAATTATAAGATATTTACTTTTCTCTCATTGGATCTATAACAATTTATATATATATATATATATATTGGTTTGGTGGTTGGTTTGAAGGCTATCACAATGCAAGTGTAAAGAAAATAAGGTAACTATGGTGTTGTTTGTTAACCTTTAATTCATTCTTAATATTTCGAGATAAAAATCTCTTCGACAGAAGATTTCTGAAACTGAAGCTGTTGTTAGTGATCAATCCATTGTATATATATATATATGTGTGTGTGTATAATGAAAAATAAAGAACACTAAACAGGGAAACCTTATTTAGGCTTTTTTCAGCATATGGTTAGTTAGTATAAAGTGGACTCATTTATAAGCATTAACAGTCCATTTTACAAAGATAGCAGGGTGGGGGAGAAATTTAACCACAATATATATATGTAATATAGTGGTGAACATTTCTTTCCCCACTGCCTACTATATATGGACAGTAATGAAATTATATATGGCTTAAGTGGACTGGAGTCCAGGGCCACATTATCCATAATAACATTAAAACAAATGATTCTACAGGAATTTAATGGTGAAATGTTGTTTCTTTTAGCATGAATATAAGAAGAAACACGTAAAATTAACACCAAATATTATTGAGCTGAGAGAAAATACAAAATGGTGAATGAAATAATATCCTTATCATTCATAGATGTATGTGAAGCTCATAAAAGATATTAAGCTAGCTTACTAATCATTATACTAAGATAGGATGCCTGTTTAAGCAAATAAGCTTATATAATTGTGTGCCGTGTATAAATTTTGAGATATTTAATGCAGATCAAACTCGGTACTAATTCCATTTTTTACAGTGATAACCATTACACTGAGCTCATCCATTCCACTTTATATATAATGGATTCAACTGTGCACACGTCTTAATTTGAATAAAATGGAAATTAGTCTCATTTTATTTTACACATTTTTTTTCCTTAAGGATTGAAAGTTTAAACAGTATTTAATTCTAGGAATCTTGCTATTTTTGTTACGAATTTAAAAATAATATATTAGTTTGCTAATTGTGTACAGAGCATTAATTATTATTTTACGTATCCTTAAATGTTGTCATTGAAAGATTTTGTGTTATTTTTTTTCACCCCCCCTTTTTGTTAAACTTGACATTTTCACTACAATCAATGTTCTAGCTTTGTTTACGTGTCAACATTTTTATGCTTAGTATTATCTATGCTTAGTAAATGTATCATTATTAGCAAAATAATATAGTATTTTTAACCCCCAGGGAACATAAGCTATTCTAACCCTCTTGCTGAAGTTATTTGGTAAAATCAAATTTAATATTCTATACATATGTGTGTATGGAAAATCCCATTGATCTCAACATATGAGGGCCCAACATGATTTGTTTATTGGGGCTAATGGCCTGTGTAGAATTTTATTGAGCTGATAACAGAATAATGTTGCATAAAGATACTCCAGATTCTCCGGAAACAAAGGTTTACTGAAGATGAAAAACTCCATGTCCTGGAGGATGTGACACAAGGTGTAAATATGGGGCATCCAGCAAGAATCAAATTTTCTATTCAGTATAAATGATCTGCAAGACTAGCTTACTAACCCTACACCAAGATGGAAAATTTGTGTAAGCAAGTAAGTTTAGATAATTGTGTGCTGTGTACTATTTTGGTATTTAATTGAGCCACCTGTTGATCATGGTAGCAACCCATGATGCTTAAGGATGGAATCCTGGTGGATGAACAGTCCATGACATGCAACACCCCACTTAGGCCCTTACTTAGGCTGGATGGGCGGTTGGAGAGGAGGCTCCCTTCGATCAATTGTTTATCATATGGGTGCTAGAAGGTGGTGGCTGAGGGCCTACATGTCCTGGGAATGATGTAAACTCTATCTGATGGTGAGATTCTATTTTTGGAGATCTGGTTTAATGTTGGAGCACCCCTTCATCACATTGATCACTGGTCACTCTGACCCAGAGTGGTATTACCTGTTAGGGTCCCATCTATGGGTTAAATAGAAAAATGTGTTTATAAAAAAAACTGAGTATCCTTTAAGAATTAATTTCAAAACTTTGTCAGCATTAAATGACCCACTGAGGGTTGATTTGCTGTAAAAAAAAACAAATCAGACCATAAAAAAAACCCCAAAGATTTGCTGGAGATAAAAAACTCCATGTCCTGGAGGATGACCAGGTCTTGTTTCCAATTGTTTCATGTGTCATGAAACTGAAAATTTTTTGTGCTTCCGTTTTTTCTTGATTTCTTTTGTACTTTTTTGGCAATGCCATCTAGTGGTCATTAGCAGAAATTCTTTGGCAGACAAGGGTGGTAATCTATGATTGATGATATCACAAAGACCATTTGTCTGATCTGAGTATATTTAGTATAGAAAATGATAAACTGATTCTTGTTGATTTCAATGACATAATTGATGAGTTGGCAACTAAGAAAGCTTGAAAGAATAATATTTTAACTTTGTATCTTATTGATTGTATGTATTTACCAACACCTCCCCACAAGAAGGTGTCCTGGGTGTGACTTTAAACTGCCATCTAATGGTTAAGTTCCCAATTTAGAGTTTGGGGACTCAGAGTGATAGCACCGTTAGGGTCCCATCTATTGGTTAAATAGGAAAAAAATGAGTCCTAAAAATGTGTTTAAAATAAAATCTTTAAAAAATTGAATACATAGCTAGAATGAATAAAACAAAAAAGGATTCAGCATAAAATAACTTAATGGTTGAAATGCCATAAAATCCTACAAACCAACCAACCAACCAACCAAACCCATCCACAAACAGGTGAGGTCCTCATGGTGTAGTGGCTAATGTGCTGGACTACAACATAGTAATGAGTTCAAAACTCCAGTCATGCTATTATGTTCACTTTTGAACTAATACCTTTGGGAAAGGTATCCTCTAGCTATGGATTAAATAGTACCACTACTGTTCTTCTACAAGGATGAATTTGGCATTAAATAACCCATAAAGGTTGATATGCCATTAAACAAAAAAAGCCAAACAAACATGAGTAGGATGCAACACAAGGTCAATTTCTTAAGCAGAATCTAACAGGTTTCAATTCAGAGTTTTCCTTCTCCTAGATTAGTTGTCATACCAAGTTTAAAGAGTTCTGCCGATCCTACTATTTACCCATAGCTGGTGGGTATTATTGTTATGCAAACAGACTCGTCCAGGATTTGAACTCAAATCAATGCACATTTCCTATGAAAATAACCATTACACCACAAGCACTTAATATTGTTGAGTGTTATATTTAAAATATAGCCATAAAAATAGCATTTTGTCAAAAAATATAGATTATTAGAATTGTTATTGAATATATCTTCTCCTTTGTGTGTTGTCTCTGTTTAGAAGTCAGTATGAATTGATGCCTACTAGAAACTCAGAATCATTCTATATGTAGACCTATATTTTATGTATGTTTAATTTTCATTAACTTTCTTGTGCACAGGTGCTGGGGGCCCAAAATGTTCTCTAGCCATGGACTCCACTTCAATTCAATGTATAGACAATAGATATATGTTAGCATTTATGCCATCTATATATTAATACTCGTTCCTTAATTGTACGAACATTATCATCTTGCAACAACTTCTGGTTAAAATGATGAAACGTCCAAATTATCCAAGATGAAATGCAAAAATGTAAATCCTGATTATCTGGTGTTGCTTATCCAATGACTAATATGTTTTTGATAGCATATTCAGTATTGCCATAAATAAGTACAACCATAACAATTTTGTATAAAATGTTCATTTCTTCTAAATCAAAGAGGGAGAGTCTCCATAGTAAATGGCTGCCATTCTGGACTGTGACATCATAGTAAGCGAGTTTGAATGTTAGTCACACTATACTTTCAGACTAATATTCTTGGGAAAGGTATCAACACCTTCATCTCTCTAGCTATGGGTCAAATGTACCATACTGTTTTCTACAAGGATGGCTTTGGCATTAAATAACCCATGAAGTTTGATATGCCATTAAACAAAGAAACCAAACCAAACCCTAAACCAAGATACCAGGATAGCATTATTTCTTGCAGAATATTAACAAACAAAATGGATAGTTTTGCATAGGGTCATGGTTGAGTTAGTAGTAGTCAGTAGTAGTGGTGTCATTAGTCAGAAAACAACATACAAAGTCATATATACAAGGGGCTGTTTATTTTCTTTTAGGCTTGTGGGTTCTTTTTTCAGAGGGAAGGAGAGTGAGAGAGTAAGGTCGAACTGTTCTATTTAAATCATGTTCACGCGTGCTGTTTGTTGCTCCCTAGATATGTCATGACTGATCTCCAACAAATTGTCTGACCCTCCTTGGGTTCAGCCAGAAAGAGGCAAGTTTTTTTTTTACTTCCATTTGGTCCCGGGGTGGAGGAAGGTCACATCTACTTCCGCTCCTCGCAGAAACTGGGACCGTTTTTTATTTTTTAACCTCTAGTTCCAGGGTCATGGTCGGTCAATGGCTGCCCCCTCCTTTGAATGTTTACCATTCCAAACTTTAACTTCTCTTTGTTCTTATTTCTTTTTCTCTCTTTCTCCAGAAATCGATTACCGTTTTCTTTTCAACCCCAAGTTCCCTGTAGACACAATAATTATGCAACAATAGTATAGACATTATTTAAACAAACATTATAGCATTGAAACTCTGTAACAAAAAAATATTACCACCCTATTGGTTGTGGCAGTAGAATATGCCGACTGTGCCTCTGTAGAGGGTAAACAATGAAACCAAAACTTGAAAAGGCTTTGTAATAAGTTTAAACTTATCCAAAAACATATGCATAACTTTTCAGTTTTCATCTTAAGTTAGGGCCATTAGCATTGCAAAAATATATATCTGTAAAGAAAACTCCATATATATAAATAGTTATTCTTAGAAAATATACAGATATATAATATATATATATATATATATATATAATATATATATATAATATATAATATTATTCTTATAAAATAGAGAAAGAAAAGTGTGTATATATATTTTTCATCTTAATTTATGACGGAGTTAAACATGCAAAATAATAATCTGTAAAAGAAAAACTCCATAAACCGTATATATATATATATATAATATATAATATATATATATATATATATATATCTTAGAAAATATACAGGGATACTAGATAAACAATATGTGTGTATATAACTATATCGTTCATCTTAAGTTTAGGGCCATTAACATGCACAAATATTATCTGTAAAAGAAAACTCCATAAAATATTTATGTATATGATATATATATATATATATATATATACTATATATACATATGATAGTTTCTTTAGAAAATATACAGATACTCAGAGAAATATTGTGTATATTAATAAGATATTACATCGGCAACATGAAAAAATGTTGTTCAATAAAATGGCCATTATTTTCCACAGCCTCAATAAGATTCATTCTGGTCTTTGAAAGACCATTTATCTGTGTTGTCTTCTTGCTAAATTTCCTTTCAACTTGAGACAGTAATAAAACCATGGCAATAAAACATCCAATGTTGGTGAGAATCACAAATCACCAACTGACACAACAAAAGACTTAACTTCTCTAAGTTAATAAAAATGTCTCTCATGCCTTTTTTTTTGGCCTTTGATGTAAAGTATATGGCAAGGAATATCACTTGCCAAAAAAGAACTATATTATGCCATGAAAAGAAAATATAGACATATGAGACCTGTCCATAATATATTCAACAATTTCAAGAAACAAAGACATGCAACACACTCCAACTTAGACCCTTACTTAGGCTAGAATGGGTGCCGGAGAGGCCTTGCTGCCATCAATCAGAACTAGGTCACTGTCAAGCCCTAGCATCATATGATTGTCCCAGCCCTAATTGCCCTCTATGGCAACCGTCAACCCTTTTTATCATATATGCACCTGAAGGCTGAGGGTATTCATGTCCTGGGAATGACGTTAAAATCTATCTGATGGTGAAGGTCTGGGGATAATGGAGCACTTCTCATCACCATTGCTCCCTGGTCCACTCTATCCAGAGGGTATACCTGTTGGTAGGTCCCATCTATGGGTTAATAGAAAAATGTGTTTATTTAAAAAAACTTGAGTATTCATTAAGAATAATTATACTTCGAAAACTTTATCAGCATAAATGATTCACTGAAAGATGATACGTGCCGATAAAACAAAACAACCAACAAAGAAACCAAGAACTGTGGAATGGCTGGTCTAATATGACAACCAATCAGAACCAACCTACGCACATATTGAAATACTCTCCCAATGGAGGGTTATTCAAAATAAAGTGAGATGCAACTGATTGAAGCTTGTACCTGGTCGTGACCATTGCACTCTACAATGCCTTAAAGCAAACTACCCCCTAACCCCAAGTCCCCTTTAACTGTGTATGGCACTAATCAGCCAGAAGAAAAACTCTAATTCAAACCTATTAAATTCTACCTAAAGACATTGACTTGGTAGCATCCTACTACATCTGATCTAGCGTTTGGCTCTTTGTTTAAGGCAATTATCAGTCTTCATGGTTTTACTCAATGCCAAAGCCATCCCTTGTAGAGAACAGCACTGGTACTGTTAACCCATAGCTGGACATTAGAGAGTTAATACTACCAAGGTTCGATAGTCCAAAAGTTGGAATGCACTAGCACAACGGAGTTTAAAACTAGCTTACCATAATTTTGCACAGGCCAGTTGACCTTTAGCCGCTACACCACATGGGATTCCTCCATTTAATAGTTTAATACTGAGATAATTAAATAACAGCTATGAAAAATCTCTCCTGAATTTGCAGATGAGTTTATAGATTATATATTGATATTAGACTATTGTCTCATCTATCCCTCA
>CM042138.1:118625832-118655832 GCA_023376005.1 Doryteuthis pealeii
AAGTAGGCGAACGATTGAAAGTATTCGTGGTATGTACGGGTAAGTGAGGAAAGCCTGATGGTAGGTGTGGGACTCTACCCCGGCGCAAACAATATCCCCCCCTTGGGCTAAAGTTTGGGGGGTAAGGGACAGAAATGATAGACCCTCCTCGCTGTCCTGGCTGATAAGACTTTAGGCCACCTGACGACTTTACTTTTTACTATAACAGTGTGCAAAGATATGAATATTATTAAATAGAAATAATTATTTCCGATCGTTCCAGGTTGGTTGGTTGATCGATTTTTACGGCATGTCAACCTTTGTTGGGTTAATTTTTATGCGAAGTCATTTTTGTTTCTATTATACATGATGGGTATTATTTTTTCTTAATCAATTTTACACATTTTGTTAAAACTCATTTTCTTCAATTAACCCATAGCTAGGTCCTAACAGTTACTACCATTGAGGGTCATGTGGAACTGGGAGTAATGCCGATGAGGGTACCCATATCTTCAGGACTCCAGAATTTGGAACTTCAAACTAATAGATGCCAGTTTAACGTCATACTAGGACACTAAGGCCTCAATACCATCTTCTGCTCATTAGATAAACGGGTTGGGCTGGCTAAGAGCAATAGGTTGGGACAATCATGTAACGTATTTGCCTCATACCCACGTATGGGGTGGGCACAAGGCCTCGTTTAATGATGGGCCTACCCCACAAGCCGAAGCTCATGGGTGGAAAGAAAAATGCGTTCGATCTCTTCGGCATTCCCTTCTCCAGGCGAGGGCGCCTTGCAGGCAACTGGGTAATAAACCAGCCCTGCCCCTTTAAAGTCAGGGGGGCAGGTGTGGCCTGGGGGAAAGCCCCCTGGGATGACGCTAATTAATTGTACTTCTACCGTCCAGAGACGAAGCACACTGGACCCCCGACCGAGGTTAACTACAGTTAGTGATATTGTGGGTACCAATTATACTCTAATATATATTATATTGAGTAGATTGATTATGACGCAAAGACTTGTAGACGCGCGTACGATGGACTGCTAGGAAAGTTTTGAACATCTCCTCCCACCAAAAAGTGTGCATAGGACCATTCCGATTCACATCGCTTGGCTTCAGACACAAACATTATATATTTACATGGAAAAGTTAGAGCCACTTTACACATGTCATACAAGATTTCACATCCTTAGAGAAGTGTAAATTTAAGTCATCTAATAAATCTTATTGCACGAATTGACTAAATCACGTTTTTAAGCTTATGGTTATTGATTAATATTATATAATTTAGTCGCTGTAACTGAATATTTATATAACTCATCTATACATAAGGAGTCACTTGCTTAGTTTACACCAGTGGATACACTGGTATGAACCTCATGATATCGTGCTAAGAAGACGAGTGACTCTCTTTATTCATTCTTAATAGACTCTACTACTCAGGAGGTAGCTCTGTGACTTTAGCACACTCAAGATATACTCCGCACAGAAGATTCAGTGCCACTAAATGGTTAGAGTCTCTTGTGCTATAGAGTGGCCTCAGTGCTCAGGACGCAGCGACACCGAGTTCAAATTGCTCTTGCATGGTTGTATTCGCACACTGGAGAAGGAATAGTCGACTTATCAGTAACAGCTTCAATCCGTCTCTCTTGTTGGAAAAGTGTACGCTAATAAACGTTACTACATTTTGCAGATACTTATATCCAATCACGGAAGAGAGAGTTATGGAAATAAGCAATGAAGTGTACGCACTACTGAGGGACTCAATTAAAGCACTATGACTTGCTATACGTGGGACCGGGTATGTAAGATTTAAACGCGTATAAAAACACAATTTGAAACTGATAGTTGCAGTATACCTGAGCATCTCGCATTAGCTCCAGAGCGAATGAGATACTCACACTGTATATACTATTGATGCAAAGGGACAATAGGGACTCGAGATATCATTATGTTTGTGTCAAGTTAAGTGGAAAATTTAGAGGTTATTATAGATACGAGAGTGCTCAGCAGCATGTCTTAGTAAATCATACATCTTACACATATAGGTATTTAGTTGATATATCGTTGTGGTCAACATAGTTGGTGACATCACAGCAGCTGCTTTACTTCTGGTGGTGTTGTTTCCAGGATTTGTTTATGATTGCCCACAGTCAATGCATGTTTCGGGGCACAGCACCATCTAGCTTAGTGGTCTCGCATATGGCACTTATGTCTATAGGGATCGACGACAAGAAGTTTGCTTATTATAGAATACTAACCAAGTTTAAAAAAACAAACTAATAATGAAGGAAGTCAACAAGGTTTTCTAAAAAGTAATGGATTAGCTCAAAATTATATTTATCTAAACCCTTTGCCAGAAGCAGGAAATGTAAAAAAGGCAATTATTTAATGGAGACAGCTGGGCTTTGAATTATTTTTTGTCTGTCTGTCTACATAGATTAGTTGTCTCAAATAAAACCGAATGCTGTTCACCCTATGGCTTATAGGTGAATTATGAACAGTCATGCTTACACTCTATATTATAGTTCAATAATTCAATAAAGAGAAGATAGGCAACGAAAAAAACTGGATTCGTCTTTGTTAAATTCTCAGATTGGGCGATCGAGTGACAAATAGAATAGACGATAATCTGACATGAACTCGGCCTTCGGCTTTGAGAACGATATAGAGACCTCGGGTCAGCCTGATTTTCCTCTTCAACTTACCAAATAGATAAACATTATGTTTTAATTGGTGACACTGGTGTTGTAAGGATAAAGATTAAAGCACGACAAAAGGCACTAAGGGGAAGTGTGTGTCAAAGTATTCTGAACATTCTCTCCTATATGGATAGATTAATAAATTAATCTATCCCAGAGAATAAAGATATATATATATATAACTAATAGTAATTACTAACTTTTGAATATTTGAAATCTACATATTAACTCTGAGTCGTGACATAATCATTATCTTCTGGAGCTATTCTATTTATGTAAATATTGCTTTCTAATTTTTGCACTAATCAAAATTTTTTTCCTTATAGATGTTTCAACAAAGCACCAAGCAGTTGCTAATTTATAATATTAATTCTCTAGTTCTCCCTATATTTACACTAAAAATAGACCTTTTAATCTTTGCATTTTATGCTCTATAGTTTCAATTCAATTTATAATTATGAGAGCGCCATTCTAATGGTGATTATGAATTAGGACTCACATGAAAGAAATAGAATAATGTAATAGTTTATTAATTTAATGAAGTTTTTATTTACAATGCCAGTTGATACATCTTTCGAGTTTTCAAATGTCAGTGTTTGTATAATATTTTTACATACGAATTCACGGTTCGGTATCAATAAGCTCCAAAGTGTAAAGAAGTTATTGACATGGTAAATCCCAACCTACCACCACCAAAAACATTCTGAACTCTCGCAGTAGATGTTAGATGCTTACAGCATGGATCATCATTATAAAATATTCATGCATTCCATTATATTTGTCTTAAAAATTAAGGATAAGAAATACATGTTACTGTAATAGATTATTTATAATACTCTCACGATGCTTGCGCTTAATTGTAAGTGACCATTATCAATCTATACCGCAAAAGAGCACCCGTCTTTTAGTATAACATGAGAATATTGGACGTTCCTCATAAGTGCGATGCAGTGAGTAAAAAAATAAGTTTCATAAGATATTGTAAACATCACCTGATTTATTGCTTGGTGATTAGCTTATCCATCCCCCTCTACAAAAATTCATATATTTCTTTATGAAGTGTACCGTATACCTCAGCTGAATATATTGAGCTCCATTTCTATTATACTTAATAAAAAGAAAGAGATATACGGTGGGAAGGAGCAAGGAGAGAGGATTGCTTGAAATCACAAAGAAAAAATATAATATGAAAGAGAGTAGGTAAGAAACACATGAGAGAGGGGGTTGAGTGAAACGTGGATATGAGTAGAATAAGAGAGAGAATATGTGTATATTCTTTTCTACTAGTAGGTTGAACTTAGTTGCTAAATATGCGTCGTGTTGAAAATAAATAATCCATGAAATATTTGCAAAAAATAAATGTAAAATATAAATTGAATTAATCATATACTATGGTATAATCCACTACGGTCCTGCTTAAAGTAGTCTTGCTTTATAGCTTAGATTCTTAAGATGTCTCTTTTATATATGAAGGTAATCCCAACAGTAAGCCACGCCTGTAGAATATGCTGCTGGCAACTCTGAAGAGGGGTAAGAACTCTGCCCCCACCAATGGCCACCTGTTGACATGTGGGTGGTGACCTGTGCTTAAGGAAGGAACCCTGGTGGGCTGAGCAGTCCATGACATTCAACATTCCCCTTTGGCTCTTACTTAGGCTAGATGAATGGTCCAGAAGAGGCCCCTTCTGACAGTTTGCGGTTCACATCAAGCCCCTAGCACCCTATAAATTGCGCATCTCAACCCCTATTGCTCCTTAAGGACCCACCCAACCCTTTTTATCAATAAATATGCTAGAGGGTGGTGGCTGAGGGTGTTAGTAATCCTGGGTGTGACATTAAACTTCATCTGTGATGAGGTTCAAATTTTGGAAGCTCCGAGGAGTGTGTAGTACCCTTCATTGGCCATTACTCCCAGTCCACTCTTGGTCCAGGGAGTGGTAGCACCTGTTAAGGTATCAATCTATGGGTTAAATAGATCAAAAAATTAGTTTTAAAAAAATATTCCAACAATAATGAATAAAAACAATAATGTCTAAAGGCATAAAATAACCAAGTTGTTTACCATGCTGTAACATCCAAAGTAAGGTCTCCCAAAGTTCTGAGGATACAGGAAATTGTTCGAGCAGCTATTGGCAATATTGCTGTGTTTTGGTTGTGCATATGCCTGAACACTGAAAATGCACCTCCTGTTATGCTCAATTTGTTTCTGATTGGAGTCCCGGATTGATGTTAACCAGCAAGTGTGAAGTTTGTGCAGTTATTTAAGTTTTGGAATTCAAAAGACATTAAACTAATTGAATTCCATCAACAATTAACAGAAAGAGTATAGTGAGTCATGATAGATGTTTAGAAAAAGCAAAGTGTTGCAGGGAGTTTACAAATAACAATGAGATTCAACATTCTTCAACAAATAATGGCAAGCAAGCTGGTTATGACATAGGCATAAAACTGACTCAGTATCTCTACAAAAAATACATCACATGAAATGGGCAATATATGTAGAAAAATAGATTAATGTTCAAACTTTAAAATGATGTAAACATCAATTGACAATAGAAACAAAATTTCTGTGGTTTTAAATATTCAGAGATCTTAACCTTCTTGGTTATTACCATCATAAATGGTTGCTGGGTCAAATTTATCAAGAGTTTGAAATCAAACTGCTGAGAAGTCACAAAGAATTCAGAAATAAATAATATTAACTTTTAACAATATAACTAGGACATGCCAATTTTTTGTGATTTGATCTGGGTTTTACTCTGGCTTTTAAGAAGAAATAAACCTCTACATTTCTCTCCTCCTTTTTAAATCCGCGAATCCCTTGCGCACCAGCAAAGGGCAATTCAATTACACTGGCCTTTCCCTGCAAATAAATCAGAATGTTTGAAAGTATCTCTCAATGAAAATGGAAAGGGCAGAGCATGTCAATAAATGATTCCAGGGATTGACCCTTAAACATTTTCAAGGTTTCATATGCCGAATGGAGAACGAAAGACCCAGGGAGAAAAGTAAGCTCAAAATTAGAAAGATTTTGGAGTATGAGGTTTGGATCAAAAAAGTAATTGAGAATAATGCTTTACATTTTAAGATTTAACCCAACTAAATTACATAATTCTTATTATAATATAAAAATTCAGTTGTCTCTCATGGTAACCGAACTATGTCACTGTTTTACATTCACAATTGCTTGAGTTTATCAATGAGTATTTAATTTATAAGTCAAAAATAATTTAATACATAGAAATAATATTATTTATTAACAGATGTTTCTATGAGTTAGATTTTGCCTCAAAAACAGCCAATGTTATTAGTGGTGTTTAAAAAAATTGTCCTTATATATCCCTAAAGAATAAAGTTTACATAATATAATGGTTAATTTTCATAAATTATTTAAAAAACAAAACAGGGGTTTTAATACTTGTTATTGGGATCTCTAATATTGATTTTATTCCTCCAACAAATTAAATTCAATCCTATGAATAATTTTTATATAGAAACCAAATTAAATATAATTAAAATAAGTAATCTTTTTATGTGTTTCATTTAATTTTGTTAGTCCTCTTTCGAATTAAAAAATATTTCATTAACATTAAAACTTAAATACTTATGCCGGGGGCCACCAATATTTTTGCCAGTAATATATAAGAGGCTATTTGCATTTTGCACAGTGCTAATGACCATTGGGAAAAGTATGAAAATCCCAACTATTCTTCCCTTATTGGTGGTAAGAGGTTTGGGGGTGTTTTAAGGTTTAAAGGTAGGTCAGGATATTCTTGGTTGGGGGCCGGTTCTTAGGGTTTTGCTTCTAAACCCATCTCATTTTGTATCGCACTGAAAAAGAAAGGAAATTTAAGGAACGAAAAGAAACAGAAAGACAGAAGGTAGTTTTAATGACTTAGGCTTTTATTCACGTGCAAAGTCATAGTCGCTGTGGCAAGGAGAAATATCTCCCTGCTAGGTAGGAGCTACCAGAATCCAGTTTAAGGCCTTAAACTATCGAATGCTTGAGATATTCTCTTGGGGGCTCGGAAGTCAGTCCCTTTTTTCCACACATGGCGCGGTATGGTTTCTTGTCCCGGTTGAAGGCTCATAGGACTTGTTTTATTTTTTTTTTCTAATTTTTATTTTATTTTAATATGCTTATGGTAAATAGTAGGGCAAACTGGGCTCTTTCATCTTAAGTCCCAACCAGTCCAGGAGAAGTAAACTCTAATTTAAACCTGTTAAACTCTGCTTAAAAAAATTGGACTTTGTTTTCACATCCCTACTTGTAAGAAAAGTGCAGGTAAAATATAAATATATATATAGGTGTGTATCTATCCTTCAAGCAAGCAACATATCTCTATTTTTGATTAACAGAAGGTCCCAATGCTGTAGAGTTTTGGTAAAATAATAATACCTAATGATAAATTCCTTTATTGTATAATATGTCACTACAATAATACAAGTAAAATTAACTTTTTATGGAAAAATTGTTTAGGTGAATGTTTTAATAGTTATTAGTAATAAAGTTATATACTTGTTATTAGCCTAAGGTTCATGCTTGGAAAAATAAAAATAGCTGATAAAATAAAGGGAATGGATCCTTTAATGCAGTCTAGCAATGCAATGCAATCATTTAAAGATGCTAAATCTTCTTACAATCTGTGTACTTGTAAATTATTTGAACATATTGTGTCATAAGATTTGTGTGTGCAAAATTCTACCCTGTTTCTTGCTATCGCAGGATATTATGTCAAAAATTATGCAATCCGAAGATAAACAGGTAGAAATTTGCACAACAAATCTTATGACACAATTTGTTCAATAATTTTACAGTACACAAGATGGTAAGAGTAATTTAGCATCTTAAAATGAATTGCATTGCATGCTAGAACTCATTAAAGGATCCATTCCTTTATTTTATCAGCTATTTTATTTCCAAAGCAATGAAACTTAAGCTAATAACAGTATAACTTATACTAATAACTATTAAAAACATCCCTAACAATTTTTCCATAAAAAGTTAAATTTTCTTGTATTATTTGTTTAGTGAATTATTTATACAATAAGAATTTTATCATTAGGTATTATTTATTACCAAACTCTACAGCATTGGGACCTCTTAATCAAAAAAATAGAGAATATGTTGCTGGCTCGAAGATAGATACACACCTTATATATATATTTAATATTTACGCAGCACTTCTGTACAGTTAAGGATGTGACACAAAGTCAATTTTTTAAAGCAGAGTTTAACAGGTTTTAAATTTAGAAGTTTTACTTCTCCTTGACTGGTTGACTAAGATGAAAGAGCCCAAGTTTGCCCTACTATTTACCCATAGCATAATAAAATAAATAAAATTAAGAAAAAAAAAAAATAACAAGCTCCTATGAGCCTTCACGGAAGAACCATCCGGCATGTGTGAGAAAAAAGACTGACTTCCCGACCCCCAAGAGAATTCTCAGCCATTCAAGTTTAGGCCTTAAACTGGATCTGGTAGCTCTACTAGCCAGGGAAGATATTCCTTGCCACAAGGCGACTATGACTGGTGAATAAAGCCTAAGTCATAAACACCCTTCTGTCTTTTCTGTTTCTTTTTCGTTCCCTTAAATTCCTTCTTTTTCAGTGCGATCCAAAAATGAGATGGAGTTTTAAAGCAAAACCCCTAAGAACACGCAACAAGATATCCGCTACCTTTAAACTTAAACACCCCCAAACTCTTACCACCCAATAAGGGGAGATAGTTGGATTCAATACTTTTTCCCAATGTATTAGCACCTGTGCAAAATGCCAAATAGCCTCTATATATACTGGCAAAAATATGGGGCCCCCAAGGCATAAGTATTTAAGTTTAATGTAATGAAATATTTTTAATTCGAAAGACTAACAAAATTAAATGAAGAACACATAAAAAGATTACTTATTTTAATTATATTAATTTGTTTTCTATATAAAATTATTCATAGGATTGATTTTAAATTTGTTGGAGAATAAATCATATTAGAGATCAATAACAAGTAATTAAACCCTGTTTTGTTTAAATAATTATGAAATAACCATATATTATGTAAACCTTTATTCTTAGGATATATAAGACAAATTTTAAAACCACACTAATAACATTGGCTGTTTTTGAGGCAAATCTAACTCATAGAAACATCGTTTAATAAATAATATTTATTCTATGTATTAAATAATTTGACTATAAATTAAATACTCATTGATAAACTCAAGCATTGTGATGTAAACAGTGAACATAGTTTCGGTTACAGAGAGACACTGAATTTTAATATTATAATAAGAATTAATGCAATTTTTAGTTTTGGTTAAATCTTAAAATTTTAAAGCATTATTCTCAATACTTTGGATCCAACCTCATACTCCAAAATCTTTCTAATTTTGAGCTTCTTTTTTCTTCCCTGGTCTTTCGTCTCCATTGCATTATTGAACCTGAAATGTTTAAGGGTCAATCTGGAATCATTTTGACATGCTCTGCCCTTCATTTCATTGAGAGATACTTCAACATTCTGATATTTGCAGGGAAAAGGCCAGTGTAAATTGAATTGCCCTTTGCTGTGCGCAAGGGATTCGGGATTTAAAAAGGAGGAGGAGAAATGTAGAGTTTATTTCTTCTTAAAAGCCAGAGTAAAACCCAGATCAAATCACAAAATGGCATGTCCAGTAATATGTTAAAAGTTTATATATTTATTCTGATTTTGTTGATTCTCGCAGTTTGATTTCAACTCTGATAAAATTTGACCAGCAACCATTTATGATGGTAATACAGAGGTAAGATCTCTGAATATTTAAAACACAGAATTTTTGTCTATTGTCAATGATGTTTACATCATTTTTAAGTTTGAACATTAGTCTATTTTTCTACTAATTGCCATTTTCAGTTTGATGTATTTTGTAGGTACTGAGTCAGTTTTTTGTATGCCTATGTCATACCAGCTTGCTGCCATATTGTTGAAGAAATGTTGAACCTCATTGTTAATTGTAAAACTCCCTGCAACACTTGCTTTTTTAACATTCATGCATGACTCACTATAATCTTTCTGTAATTGTTGATGAATTTCAATTAGTTTAATGTCTTTTGAATTCCAAAACTAAATAACTGCACAAACTTCACACTTGCTGGTAACATCAATCGGGAGCTCCATCAGAAACCAATTGAGCATAACAGCGAGGTGCATGCAGGTGCAGGCATATGCACAACAACACAGCAATATTGCCTATAGCTGCTCGAACAATTTCCCTGTATCTCAGAACTTTGGAGACCTTACTTTTGGATGTTACAGCATGTAAACACTTGGGTTATTTATGCCTTAGACATTATTGTTTTATTCATTATTGTTGGATATTTTTTAAACTCATTTTTTGATCTATTTAACCCATAGATGATACCTTAACAGGTGCTACACTCTGGACCAAAGTGGACTGGGAGTAATGGCAATGAAGGGGTACTACACACTCTCGGAGCTCCAAAATTTGAACCTCATCACTAGATGAAGTTTAATGTCACACCCAGAATACTAACACCTCAGCCACACCCTCTAGCATATTTATGATAAAAGGGTTGGGGGTCTTAAGAGCAATAGGGTTGAGATGGCAATATAGGTGCTAGGGCTTGATGTGATCAGTCAACTGATCAGAAGGGGCCTCTCTGACCATTCATCTAGCCTAAGTAAGAGCAAAAGGGGAATGTTGAATGTCATGGACTGCTCAGCCACCAGGGTTCCTTCCTTAAGCACAGGTCACACCCACAGTCAACAGGTGGCCCCATTGGTGGGGGAGAGTCTTACCCTCTTTCAGAGGTGCAGTCAGCATATTCTACAGGGTGGCTTACTGTTGGGATTACCTTCATATATAAGAGACACTAAGAATCAAGCTATAAGCAACTACTAGCAGGACCTGTGGATATACCATAGTATGATAATTCAATTATTACATCTTTTGATATGTTTATTTAAGAGCTATTGCTAATAGTTCAATATGTAAAAAGTATAAAAATCTCTCTCACTCTTCCATGCACTCACCTCTCTCTGTGTTTTCCCTACTCTCTTTCATATTATATTTTTTCTGTGTAGCAATGTCCTTTTTCTTCCTTTTCTTTCTTTATATATAAAGAAATGGTCCATGACTACACTCATAAGAAATAAGAATTTGATGGATAAGCAACACCAGATAATCAGGATTTACATTTTTACATTTTATCATGCTCAATTAGGACGGTCCTCATTTTTAACTAGCGGGTGTTGCAAGATGATAATGGTCATACAATTAGGAACATGAGTATTATAAGTAACTATAAGTAACTTATTCTTCCTTATTTTAAGATCAAATAATGCCTTGAATATTCTATAAGATATCTTGTAAATCTAACATCATTGTGTTCATGCTTATTTTTACACTTGAACAGTAAAAATATCAAACACTGATTTGAAAATCAAGAGAATCTGCTGTTGAATAAATAAAGGCTTTCATTTTAATTCTTTCTTCATGTTGTCCAATTTCAAACAACAAAGTGTCTTCTATTTAATTGATGAACTATAGGAAGATAAAATGAAAGATAAAATGTCTATTTTAGTGTAATATAGGGAGGAATATAGGGAGGAACTAGAGAATTAAAAATTATATAATAGCAACTGCTTGGGTTTGTTGAACATCTATAAAGAAAAAATTTGATTAGGCAAAAATTTAGAAGAATATACATAAATAGAATAGCTCCAAAAGATATGTTTGTAGATAATTAATATGTGATTACAAATCAAATATATATATATATATATATATATATATATATATATCTTTATTCTCTGGGAAGAATTATAATCATTCCAAGAGATGTTCAAATTACTGAACTTAATCTTTTTGTTCTCTTTTTTATCTTACAGCACAATTAACATAATGGTTATCATTGTAGGAAATGAAATCAGCAACCCGGGTTCAAGTTCTAAACAAGGCCATTTGTATAGTCACTTTTTGCTAATGCCCTTGAGAAAAGAGGAATCAATTTTTTTTCTATTCCAGTTATGAATAAATAGTAAGGCAGACTGCATTCCTTAGCCTTGGTTGAGCAACTAATCTTGGAGAAAAATAAAAATAATTCAAACCAGCTGTACTCCATTAAATAATTGCTTTTTCACATCCTGCTTTTGGCAAAGGGTTTAGATATATAATTTGAGCTAATCCATTATTTTAGAACCTTGTTGACTTCCTTCATTATTAGTTGTTTTTTTTAACTTTATAGCAACTTTTGGACCCAAACAAAGTGCCTAGAGAATAAGCTAGATGGGTGCTGTGCAAGAATGATGTGTGCAATCATAAACAAATCCTGGAAACAACACCACCAGAAGAAAGCAGCTGTATGGCCACATGCCACTATCACACAAACCATCTGAGTGAGATTACTAAGACATGCTGGACGGTGTTATATACCCTACTTATGAACAATAATGGATATGTCCAGTCCTCATAAATAAGGAGTATTATGCTGACTAAGGAGTCTTTACCACTAGCAGTGGTTTACCTTTCTTCATGCCACTGGCAAGTATGTATTTGTTAATGTTATAAGGATTCCATTCTATTTCCAACCTTCGTTTTGGTTATTTCTCATTTAGTAACCATTTGTTAGGTTACAACAAGAAGGAACTCATAAGCAACGTTCTCCTGTGAAAACCAGCACATGAGCATGTAGGCCATCCAGCAAAGACCTACATTGGCTATTCTGTGCGGATACTGGATGCTGCACAGAGCACCTCCTGAGGGCAATGAATGATAGGGCCGGTTTGCCGAGAGATTATCGTGGATATCCACGTTACTAGCATGACATGATGATGATTAAAAATTTGTTAGTATATATATAAAACATAACCAAGCAAAAACGATGCATCGTAGCAAGATTTATTAGGGCAATACACTTAAGATGTTCTGAGAGAATAAAGTAATTTCCAGATAAATTTGCAAATGAATGATGATTTTGTGGGAGGGATGTTAATATTTGCACTGAGCATCATGTTTTGGTCATCATAATTCTCAATATATAAAGAGATAATGAAATACTAATTAGAATCTTCACTCCTTCCTAAATAGAACCATCAATATCATCATGAACAGCTGTTAACTATGAAATCTCTATGCACAACTATGTCTAGTAATATCACAATATTTTCAGTTGTAAAACAGAATAAACATAAAAGAAATATACATTTCATGTTGATACTGGCTTACCTGAGGATTGGTAACATGAACCCATAGTTGTGAGTTTTTATCCTGTTTTTATTGTTATTCTCTTTTATAGTTGAAAATATTATGTAGATAGGAGAGCTATGAGGATATGCTATTATTGATACAAACAGGTGGGAGTAGATGCAAAATAGAGGCAGCCTGGCGCCTCAAGGTTAAGCAAGGCTCGGAGAGGGATGAGGCAGAGATGAGAGTAGCCTCGACAGAAAAGAGATCCAGAAAGAAGAGAACAAGCAGCCCAGAAAGCATCATAGTTTGTATGCATTCAGTGCACTAAAGACTGTCACTCAAGAATTGGCCTGCAGAGTTACTTGCGCAGATGCAGATAAAATTTTTATTTTTTATTTGGACACTACGCCATCGTACTTAGTGGATGGAAAGGATCCAATAATTATGTATATATGTGTGTGTATATAGCCGCAACCCAGCAAAATCGGCACATTGTAGCAAAATTTCAATTAAAGGAATTACACTTGGAAAACTCATAAGTTGAGGCACTTATAATTTAGTGAAATAGATCACTAATTAGGACTGAGCCTATTCTAGTAGTGACCACCCCAAGCAAAGTTTAACAGGTTTACCTAACCAAGATTAAAGAGCCCAGTCTGCCCTACTATTTACCCATAGCTGGAGGGAGAATAGGTGGATTCATACCTTTCCCAAGGGTATTAGCACTATGTGAACTGTAGCTTTGTCCAGGATTTGAACTCTGGTTGATGAGTCCATTTCCTATGACTCTAACCATTACACCATGTGCCTCCAATAAGTCAAATACCAGTGTATATTGACTTATCTGAACTTTTGAAAGAATAATGACATTTCCATATTATAGAATATGTGTTTTTGTATACCTGAAGAAAGTCATCATATGGGTTAGTAGATAGTTTCAAGTTATGCATTTGGGTGTGAAAAATGTCTACCGTTAATAGGTTGAGACACCAAGTAGATATGCAAAGTTTTGTCATTTAATTTTCTATTCTATGGTTGGGGGGGGGGGACAAATACATTTCCAAGTTTTTTTGTTTGTTTTTTTGGCAGAGGTAGCGGAGGTTTCATTTGATGTGACTTGGCAGATTTAGTAAAGGTGCCAACAGAAACAACAGACACAGAGACAAATTTTCAGGTTTACTCCGTTCATTTCCACCAGAGAGAAAAAGCATTAGGTCGCCAAATTGCCGCCAGCCACCCTCCCCCCACATGCCAAATTTCATTCTAATGAAAAACGACAGTATATTTGCCCTCATATATGTTGAAACCTCAGAACACCGCCCAAGCATCCTTGCAGTGTTTGGCTATACATGACACTGACCCAGGCCAGAATTCTGGGGAAAGTAGAAAGTTAGAAGAGAGTGGGGAACTGGTAGACAAAGAGGAAAGCAGTGAGAAAATTTTGGCTGAGTTAGTTGTTTGGTCTTATTTTCTGATTGGTTGTCCTCATCTCATTTGCATATCTGGAAATTTGCTGACTAATTCTAGTTTCTATTTCATGCATAAGTATCTGTCATAACCAGTCAGTATCAATGATTATGCATTTATGTGTACAACTAAAAAATAAAATGTCATGAATATATATATATATATATATATATATATATATATATATAATAGATGTCCACAAAGCGGTTTGAATTTTTTTTTTTTTATTATTTATTTTATTGGGTGTGACACATGTTTCAGATTGTTTAAAATTCTTTTCAAGTTAATATGATTTGTGTTTGGGTTCATATATATATCGTCATTTTGTGGGTGTGTGGGTAATCATAGAAGAGTCACACTGGCTAATCCCAGTTGATTGATATTCAGTCAGTCTAATATAAATGACAAAATTCAAACCAATTTAAGGACTTTTTAATTATAAGATATTTACTTTTCTCTCATTGGATCTATAACAATTTATATATATATATATATATATTGGTTTGGTGGTTGGTTTTGAAGGCTATCACAATGCAAGTGTAAAGAAAAATAAGGTAACTATGGTGTTGTTTGTTAACCTTTAATTCATTCTTAATATTTCGAGATAAAAATCTCTTCGACAGAAGATTTCTGAAACTGAAGCTGTTGTTAGTGATCATCCATTTGTATATATATATATATATGTGTGTGTGTGTATAATGAAATAAAGAACACTAAACAGGGAAACCTTATTTAGGCTTTATTCAGCATATGGTTAGTTAGTATAAAGTGGACTCATTTATAAGCATTAACAGTCCATTTTACAAAGATAGGCAGGGTGGGGGAGAAATGTTAACCACAATATATATATGTATATATAGTGGTGAACATTTCTTTCCCCACTGCCTATCTTATATATGGACAGTAATGAAATTATATATGGCTTAAGTGGACTGGAGTCCAGGGCCACATTATCCATAATAACATTAAAACAAATGATTCTACAGGAATTTAAATGGTGAAATGTTGTTTCTTTTTAAGCATGAATATAAGAAGAAACACGTAAAATTAACACCAACTTATATTATTAGCTGAGCAGAAAGAGAAAGAATACAAAAGTGGTGAATGAAAGTGTGTATGTAGAAATATCCTTATCATTCATAGATGTATGTGAAGCTCATAAAAGATATTAAGCTAGCTTACTAATCATTATACTAAGATAGGATGCCTGTTTAAGCAAATAAGCTTATATAATTGTGTGCGTGTATAAATTTTGAGATATTTAATGCACATCAAACTCTGGTCACTAATTCCATTTTTTATGGTGATAACCATTACACTTGAGCTCATCCATTCCACTTTATTATATAATGGATTCAACTGTGCACACGTCTTAATTTGAATAAAAATGGAAATTAGTCTCATTTTATTTTACACATTTTTTTTCCTTAAGGATTGAAGTTTAAACAGTATTTAATTCTAGGAATCTTGCTATTTTTGTTACGAATTTAAATGAATATATATTAGTTTGCTAATTGTGTACAGAGCATTAATTATTATTTTACGTATCCTTAAATGTTGTCATTGAAGATTTTGTGTTATTTTTTTCACCCCCCCCTTTTTGTTAAACTTGACATTTTCACTACAATCAATGTTCTAGCTTTGTTTACGTGTCAACATTTTTATGCTTAGTATTATCTATGCTTAGTAAATGTATCATTATTAGCAAAATAATATAGTATTTTTTAACCCCCAGGGAACATAAGCTATTCTAACTCTCTTGCTGAAGTTATTTGGCTAAAATCAAATTTAATATTCTATACATATGTGTGTATGGAAAATCCCATTGATCTCAACATATGAGGGCCCAACATGATTTGTTTATTGGGCTAATGGCCTGTGTAGAATTTTTATTGAGCTGATAACAGAATAATGTTGCATAAAGATACTCCAGATTCTCCGGAAACAAAGGTTTACTGAAGATGAAAACTCCATGTCCTGGAGGATGTGACACAAGGTGTAAATAATGGGGCATCCAGCAAGAATCAAATTTTCTATTCAGTATAAATGATCTGCAAGACTAGCTTACTAACCCTACACCAAGATGAAAATTTGTGTAAGCAAGTAAGTTTAGATAATTGTGTGCTGTGTACTATTTTGTGGTATTTAATTGAGCCACCTGTTGATCATAGGTAGCAACCTATGATGCTTAAGGATGGAATCCTGGTGGATGAACAGTCCATGACATGCAACACCCCACTTAGGCCCTTACTTAGGCTGGATGGGCGGTTGGAGAGGCTCCCTCGATCAATTGTTTATCATATGGGTGCTAGAAGGTGGTGGCTGAGGGCCTACATGTCCTGGGAATGATGTTAAACTCTATCTGATGGTGAGATTCTATTTTTGGAGATCTGGTTAATGTGAGCACCCCTTCATCATCATTGATCACTGGTCCACTCTGACCCAGAGTGGTATTACCTGTTAGGGTCCCATCTATGGGTTAAATAGAAAAATGTGTTTATTAAAAAAAAACTGAGTATCCTTTAAGAATTAATTTCAAAACTTTGTCAGCATTAAATGACCCACTGAGGTTGATTTGCTGTAAAACAAAACAAATCAGACCATAAAAAAAACCAAAGGTTTGCTGGAGATAAAAAAAACTCCATGTCCTGGAGGATGACCAGGTCTTGTTTCCAATTGTTCATGTGTCATGAAAATGAAATTTTTTGTGCTTCCGTTTTTTCTTGATTTCTTTTGTACTTTTTTGGCAATGCCATCTAGTGGTCATTAGCAGAAATTCTTTGGCAGACAAGGGTGGTAATCTATGATTGATGATATCACAAGACCATTTGTCTGATCTGAGTATATTTAGTATAGAAAATGATAAACTGATTCTTGTTGATTTCAATGACATAATTGATGAGTTGGCAACTAAGAAAGCTTGAAAGAATATATTTTAACTTTGTATCTTATTGATTGTATGTATTTACCAACACCTCCCCACAAGAAGGTGTCCTGGGTGTGACTTTAAACTGCATCTAATGGTTAAGTTCCAATTTAGAGTTTTGGGGACTCAGAGTGATAGCACCTGTTAGGGTCCCATCTATTGGTTAAATAGGAAAAAAATGAGTCCTAAAAATGTGTTTAAAATAAAATCTTTAAAAAATTGAATACATAGCTAGAATGAATAAAACAAAAAAAGGATTCAGCATAAAATAACTTAATGGTTGAAATGCCATAAAATCCTACAAACCAACCAACCAACCAACCAAACCCATCCACAAACAGGTGAGGTCCTCATGGTGTAGTGGCTAATGTGCTGGACTACAACATAGTAGTAATGAGTTCAAAACTCCAGTCATGCTATTATGTTCACTTTTGAACTAATACCTTTGGGAAAGGTATCCTCCAGCTATGGATTAAATAGTACCACTACTGTTCTTCTACAAGGATGAATTTGGCATTAAATAACCCATAAAGGTTGATATGTCATTAAACAAAAAAGCCAAACAAACATGAGTAGGATGCAACACAAGGTCAATTTCTTAAGCAGAATCTAACAGGTTTCAATTCAGAGTTTTCCTTCTCCTAGATTAGTTGTCATACCAAGTTTAAAGAGTTCTGCTGATCCTACTATTTACCCATAGCTGGTGGGTATTATTGTTATGCAAACAGACTCGTCCAGGATTTGAACTCAAATCAATGTGCACATTTCCTATGAAAATAACCATTACACCACAAGCACTTAATATTGTTGAGTGTTATATTTAAAATATAGCCATAAAAATAGCATTTTGTCAAAATATAGATTATTAGAATTGTTATTGAATATATTTCTTCTCCTTTGTGTGTTATCTCTGTTTTAGAAGTCAGTATGAATTGATGCCTACTAGAAACTCAGAATCATTCTATATGTAGACCTATATTTATGTATGTTTAATTTTCATTAACTTTCTTGTGCACAGGTGCTGGGGGCCAAAATGTTCTCTAGCCATGGACTCCACTTCAATTCAATGTATAGACAAATAGATATACATTAGCATTTATGCCATCTATATATTAATACTCATGTTCCTTAATTGTACAACATTATCATCTGCAACAACTTCTGGTTAAAAATGAAACTGTCCAAATTATCCAAGATGAAATGCAAAAATGTAAATCCTGATTATCTGGTGTTGCTTATCCAATGACTAATATGTTTTTGATAGCATATTCAGTATTGCCCATAAATAAGTACAACCATAACAATTTTGTATAAAATGTTCATTTTCTTCTAAATCAAAGGGAGAGTCTCCATGGTATAATGGCTGCCATTCTGGACTGTGACATCATAGTAAGCGAGTTTGAATGTTAGTCACACTATCACTTTCAGACTAATATTCTTGGGAAAGGTATCAACACCTTCATCTCTCTAGCTATGGGTCAAATAGTACCACTACTGTTTTTCTACAAGGATGGCTTTGGCATTAAATAACCCATGAAGTTTGATATGCCATTAAACAAAGAAACCAAACCCAAACCCCTAAACCAAAGATACCAGGATAGCATTATTTCTTGCAGAATATTAAACAAACAAAATGGATAGTTTTGCATAGGGTCATGGTTGAGTTGTAGTAGTAGTCGTTAGTAGTAGTGGTTGTCATTAGTTCAGAAACAACATACAAAGTCATATATTCACAAAGGGGCTGTTTATTTCTTTTTAGGCTTGTGGGTTCTTTTTTCAGAGGGAAGGAGAGTGAGAGAGTAAGGTCGAACTGTTCTATCTTAAATCATGTTCATGCGTGCTGTTTGTTGCTCCCTAGATATGTCATGACTGATCTCCAACAAATGTGGCTGACCCTCCTTGGGTTCAGCCAGAAAGAGGCAAAAATTTTTTTTTACTTCCATTTGTGGTCCCGGGGGTGGAGGAAGGTCACATCTACTTCCGCTCCTCTGCAGAAACTGGACCGTTTTTTTATTTTTTTAAACTCTAGTTCCAGGGTCATTGATCGGTTAATGGCTGCCCCCCCTCCTTTGAATGTTTACCATTCCAAACTTTAACTTCTCTTTGTTCTTATTTCTTTTTCTTCTCTTTCTCCAGAAATCTGATTACCGTTTTCTTTTCAATCCCCAAGTTCCCTGTAGACCACAATAATTATGCAACAATAGTATTAGACATTATTTATTAACAAACATTATAGCATTGAAACTCTGTAACAAAAAATATTACCACCCTATTGGTTGTGGCAGTAGAATATGCCGACTGTGCCTCTGTAGAGGGGTAAACAATGAAACCAAACTTGAAAGGCTTTGTAAATAAGTTTAAACTTATCCAAAAACATATGCATAACTTTTCAGTTTTCATCTTAAGTTTAGGGCCATTAAGCATGCAAAATATTATCTGTAAAAGAAAACTCCATATATATAAAATAGTTATTCTTAGAAAATATACAGATATATAATGTATATATATATATATATATATATATATATATATATATATATATAATAGTTATTCTTATAAAATAGAGAAATAGTGTGTATATATATATTTTCATCTTAAGTTTATGACGAGTAAACATGCAAAATATAATCTGTAAAAGAAAACTCCATAAACCGTATATATATATATATATATATATATATATATATATATATATATATATATATTCTTAGAAAATATACAGGTATACTAGATAAATATTGTGTGTATATATATATATTTTCATCTTAAGTTTAGGGCCATTAAACATGCACAATATTATCTGTAAAAGAAAACTCCATAAATTTTATATATGTATATATATATATATATATATATATATATATATATATATATGATAGTTATTCTTAGAAAATATACAGGTATACTAGAGAAATATTGTGTATATATATTAGATTATTACATGGCAACATGAATAAAATGTTGTTCAATAAAATGGGCCATTATTTTTCCACAGCCTAATAGATTCATTCTGGTCTTTGAAAGACCATTTATCTGTGTTGTTCTTTCTTGCTAAATTTCCTTTCAACTTGAGACAGTAATAAAACCATGGCAATAAAACATCCTATGTTGGTGAGAATCACAAATCACCAACTGACACAACAAAAGACTTAACTTCTCTAAGTTAATAAAAATGTCTCTCATGCCTTTTTTTTGGCCTTTGATGTAAAGTATATGGCAAGGGAATATCACTTGCCAAAAAAGAACTATATATGCCATGAAAAGAAATATTAGACATATGAGACCTGTCCATAATATATTCCAACAATTTCAAGAAACAAGACATGCAACACTCCACTTAGACCCTTACTTAGGCTAGATGGGTGGTCGGAGAGGACCTTTCTAATCAATCAGCTGGTCATGTCAACCCTAGCATCTATATGATTGTCCCAGCCCTATTGCTCTTATGGCAACCGTCAACCCTTTTTATCATATATGCACCTGAAGGCTGAGGGTATTCATGTCCTGGGAATGACGTTAAAATCTATCTGATGGTGAAGGTCTGGGAATATGGAGCACTTCTTCATCACCATTGCTCCCTGGTCCACTCTGATCCAGAGTGGTAGTGCCTGTTAGGGTCCCATCTATGGGTTAAATAGAAAAATGTGTTTATTAAAAAAATTGAGTATTCATTAAGAATGAATTTACTTCAAAACTTTATCAGCATTAAATGATTCACTGAGATTGATATGCCATAAAACAAACAACCAAACAAGAACCAAGAACTGGTGGAATGGCCTTGGTCTAATATGACAACCAATCAGAACCAACCTTACTGCACATATTGAATAGGTACTCTCCAATGGGGTTATTCAGATAGAAGTGAGATGCAACTGATTGAGCTTGTGTACTGTGTGACCATTGCATCTACAATGCTTAAGCAAACTACCCCCTAACCCAAGTCTTTAAACTTGGTATGGCAACTAATCTAGCAGAAGAAAAACTCTGAATTCAAACCTATTAAATTCTACTTAAGACATTGACCTTGTGTCAGATCCTACTCATCTGATCTGGTTTGGTTTCTTTGTTTAATGGCATATCAGTCTTCATGGTTTACTCATGCCAAAGCCATCCTTGTAGAAGAACAGCACTGGTACTGTTTAACCCATAGCTGGACATTAGAGAGTTAATACCTTTACCAAGGTTGATAGTCCAAAGTGAATGCACTAGCACAACTGGAGTTTAAACTAGCTTACCATAATTTTGCAGGCCAGTGCTTTAGCCGCTACACCACATGGGATTCCTCCATTTAATTAGTTTAATACTTGATATAATTAAATAAAGCTATGAAAAATTTCTCTGAATTTTTGAGATGAGGTTTGATAATTAGTATTATTTGTATTATTCAGACTATTGTCCTCATCTTCATTGTTATCTGTACATTTCGGCCGATGTGCCCTCCGGCCTTCTTCGGGTATTTCTTTTTGGACTCGGGAGCCATCATGGAAACTTTGAAACTAACCCTTAATTCAGTCCGCAGGGTTTCCTGTTCTCATTACGTTAACAATAGCTGGGGTACAGGTGTTAAGCTAGTGTTAATTATTATTCTATGTTACTGCTGCCCTTGACCAGGATTGAACCTGCAGTCTAGAGATAACTGTCACTTAGAACTGACTTAACCTAACTCCTTTATCACTAGGATATGTGTCCAATTGGTCCAACAAGAAATACCGGAAGAAGGCCGGAGGGCATATCGTCCGAAACGTAGTACAGATAACAATAAAGATGAGGACAATAATCCAAATAATGCAAATAATACTAGCTATGAAAAAGTTGATAACTTCAGAAGATCATGTTCCATATAAGGAACAGAATAGGAAAAAACTTGAGTTCAAACTTGCTTACTATGATATCGCTGTCCAGCACATTATCCACTCTACCACGGAAACTCCCTCCATTTCATAATCATCACCATTATATCAAATATACATATTTACTGACTTTACTTATCCATTTGAGAATGTTAAGAAAAACTTTTTCTATAATAGTGTATTTTCTTGTGAATGTGCAGATAATTATTCATTAGAGAAATGTTGCCTCTTCTCAAAAATAAATATAAGAACAAACATATACAATTAACAACAAAACATATCTCATCTAGTGGTGAAGTTCCAATTCTGGAACTCTGGGAATGTGGAGTACCCCTTTATCGCCATTACTCATAGGTCTACCAGAGTGGTAGTACTTGTTAGGGTCCCATCTATGGGTTAAATAGATTTTTTTTTTAAATGAATATTAAATAATTTTTTTTTTTAAATGAGTTTGAAAAAAAATTGAATCCCCAACAAAAATAAATAAAACAAAATAAGCAAAAAGAATCAGCTTATATGATAGGCTATAGTAATCTCTTAAGTAGACTAAGTATAGAAATGAACACAATATGGGAACCTATAATTAAAAAGATTAGATTTAAAAACCAACAAAAGCACCCAATATGAGTCAAGATAAAAAATCATACATAAGTGAATAGATAGATATTCCATGCATAACAAGACATTAGGTTTATAAGTTCCCAAAATTCTCACTGAATTGTCCAATTGGACACATAGTGTAGTGGATAAAGGAGTTAGGTAAAGACAGTTCTAAGTGACATTCATCTCTGGACTGCAGGTTCAATCCTGGTCAGAGGGCAGCAGTAACATAGAATAATAATTAACACAGCTTAACACAAGCTATGGTTAGCAGAATGAGAACAGGATACCCCCATGGACTGAATAAAGGGTTAGGTTCAAAGATCCGTGATGGTTCCCAATTATGACAAGATGATTTCCGAGTTCAAGAAGACATTAGGCCAGAGGGCAAATCAGCTAAAATTTTGTACAAATAACAATCAAAATGAGGACAATAGTTTGAATAATCCAAATAATACTAATTATCAAGCCTCATCTAAAAAATTCAAAGAAATAAAATGTTTTCAGCATAAAATAACCCAATAAGTATTGACAAGCCATAAAATACAACAGACCAACCACCCAATACAAACTAAATAGGAAGAATACAAAAGGAGTAAATGAAGGTGTGTATATAGAAATATCCTTATTGTACATATATAAATGTGAAATTCGTAAGAGAGATTAAAGTTTGCAAGAGACTGATGTATTTGAGAAGTGTCTCTTTGTTGTTGCTTTTTTTTTTTTAGAAATTATTAGCCATGCGGTCTGTAAGCAAGTAAGCTTGTGACATTGTGGGGTGTGCACTATACTGTGGGGGTCATATTCAATGTGACAGAAGGTTAGCAGGGGATAAAAAGTCCAGGTCCCAAAGGACATCTCTTATCTCTAATCTCTAAGGCATTCTGCAGGTGAGGAGATTACGATTTTCAATTTTCATGCTTTCTTCTTAGATAATTCTTTGGCAATGCCATCTAGTGGTCATTAGCAGAAATTATATGGCAGACAAGGGTAGTAATCCTGCAAATGAGTGAACTGGGGGTGAACAGGTTGTAATGGCACTACTGCAAGCAATGTGACTATAATCAATATTTTTAAAAAAGTAACTCTATGACTGCATATAAATACAGATCCAACAAAATTATTTTTCAGTTATAATTTGGACCAGGAATTTTCTTGACTTCATCAAATATTTGTTTGAATCTTATTTCTGATTTCTGATAAATGAATTATTAAATTAAAAATTAAAAATTTAAGAATTATATAGCATCGTTTATTTTTTTATTTTATTTTTTTTTTTGCTATTAATTTGAACTCTTTTAAATATTTAATTATTTAAAAAATCTTTTAATGAATTACGAGACATAAGTAAAAAATATTAAGCAAAAAGGTAGAAAAAATAAATAAATTTGGAGATTTTGTTACTTATCCTAACATAAATTAATTTTATTTAAAACTTCTGAAACATTTAACCCACTTCAGAAGACTAGACAATAAAGCAGGTACCAAATATACAACATTGCACACCTGTTTATAAAAGTACGATAGCAGCACTGATAGCTTAACTAGAAATTATGAGTGTATTAAACTTGTAAGTCAAGGTGCCATTGTATTTATATTAGTTGAAACTCCTCCACCCATATTTATTCTATTTATTAGCATGATAAAAATCTGGAAAAAAAAGAAAAAACAGAAAATTTGGCTATTTTTATTTCATGGTAAAGAATGTTTACAAAACAAAATTGAAAGATTTTATTTTTAAATAACAAAATATCTGAATGAATTTGTGGCATTTCAGTCCATTTCAATGGGGAAAACTGATTTGATATATAAGGAAATTTAATTGTGAGTGGATTAAACTCAAAAGTCAAGATGCCACTGTATTTATAATAGTTGAAACTTCCCATCACCCATATTTATTCAGTTATTTAGCAACAAGAATTGAAAGATGTTATTTTTAAATAATAAAATATCTGTTCAATATTTTACAATCAATGCTACAAAAATTTCCTACTTAATACACCAATAACTTCTGAAAAAAAAGAACTTTATGATATTGCTCAGTTTTAGTTTTTGTTTATTTAATTTGTCCGCCATTTTGTTTTCTTTTATTTCCATCCATCAGCCATGTTAATTCTGATATAGGAATAACTTTTTAAATAAAACACTCATCAGTGAATCAGAATTGCAGTTCATTGAAATAGATCTGTTTATTTTGAATAAAACTTTTTCCCCAGATATATAAAAAAAAGAAAATATAAATATAAGCTATCAAAATAAAAGCAGAAGACAGAAATAACTTTAAACCCTTTGATCTGAAAACCCCTGGCTCTGTTGTGCGTGTCTATATTTCTGTGTTTGTAGTCACGAATATTCAGTGTTGACTGTGTAATACACAAAGAATCACCATTAAAAGTCTTTTAATAAAAAGGCTAGTCTTTTCCTTTCCCTTGTCTTTTTATGTCTCTTCATTTTGCTTATTTACGAAGAGGAAGACAGAATGAGGAAAAGAATTACCAAGAAACGGCATTCATATACTCAACAACAACGATATTAAATAACAAGAGACTGAGTCATGGGAATTAACTTAAGCAATGGAATTCTAATGAAGCATTTACAAAAGACTGGACAATAAAGCAGGTACCAAATATGCAACATTGCATACCTGTTTACAAAAATACAATAGCAGTAAAGTAAAGTCGACGGGGCGGCCTAAAGTCGGTATCAGCCATACAGCGAGGGAGTCTATCCCCTTTTCAATAGCACTAGACCAAGGAGATTGTTTTTAGCATCTGAGGTGGAGCGCCACACCTACCATCAGCTCCTTACTTTACCGCACAGATCCCTGTGCTACTCATACGCTGAGTTGGCGAGGACCGGTATCGAACTAGGAACCTTGTGGTTTCTAGCCAAACACTCTACCGACTGAGCTAACCCGGCCCCTAGCAGTACTGATAGCTTAACCAGAAATTATGAGTGTATTAAACTTGGAAGTCAAGGTGCCATTGTATTTATATTAGTTGAAACTCCTCCACCCATATTTGTTTAATTATTTAGTAACAGTTATAGCAAAAAAAAATAGCTGAATGATCATTTTCAGCAAATGTCCAAAACATATTAGACAAGATTGAATTATGACTATGGGGTGGGGCTTTATGTGATTAGGCTTTGGTTATTTGGTGCATGCTGCTAATTTCTTTCCTTAAACCCTAATATACATGGTTCTTCCCTCTATTGGTTGTCGAGCAGAAAAAGAATTAAGGAAGGCAAAAGACAAAGACAAAGACAATTTTCAAGTTCAGATTTTATTTCTAGTTTCATAGCTATTTCTTGGAGAGGAATTTTCTTCCAGTGCCAGTCAATAGTGTGTGTCCCCTGTAAAAGTATGCATTGGAATGGTCGAGGGTTCTTTTTGGTGCCAGGAATGGGCCTTTCTCTGTGCATGCTCAGATGGTTCTTCCTGTCTGAGGGCTCCAGGGAAATTATTTTTTTAATTTTCTATTTTAATTCTATTTTAATCCCCATATTGTTACATAATCTATGTGGTGGCATAAGATTATTGTCAATCCCCTGTAATTCTGAGGGGATGACCCCTTTCATGCCATGGCCGGGTCCTTCTATGGAAAATTACAGAAGCCCGCCAAATATGTGAAGTCACGTGGGACCTTTTTCAGAGTCCCCAGTTTGCAGTTGGACATCGGGCAGAGCAGTCGGCCATTTTCTGCTCTGCCTAAGGCTGGGACTCACGCGCGCTATGTTAGTCAGATATTTAGTTACGTGAAATGTATAGTTAAGGAAATAAAAGTTTATATAAGTAAAATGTTCTTGTGGTTGATGAATGTCTTGGTAACAAGACTAAGAAATGAATCCAGGACGACCAGCCAGCAGGAACATAGCAAGAAGACCAGACCTTAGAAGATATACCAGATCAAGATAGATGATAGACGATCAGAGGCAAAGCAGGCCAGAAGAATAGACGACAGAGTAAGAAGTAAGAAAGGTATATAACGTTATATAGATTTGGTACTGTGAAAAGACCAGTATATAACAATATGACTGACTATTTTCTTCATATTTTATTTACTTATTTCTAAATAAAAGTGTCAGTCATTATAATTAATGATTTTGACTAGTATTATCCTAAAACAAATATAGCACTGACAAATCAGAGACAGATTCTTGTTTTCAATGCAAACTGTTCCTCACCAGTGTACAGTGTGGTCTGAAAGCTGTCACCCTTACATCATCAGGTTGTGCTAGCAACACTGATTCCCATGACTCTTTCATCAACCATCCCATTGCACCTGGGAGGTCTATACAGCATCCAGAATCTGACTAGAGCTGATGGAGGTTTTTGTTGGTCAGCCTACACTGGTGTGTCCATGTGTAGGTGTCCACAGGAGAATATCATCTTATGTGTTCGTCTTTGCTTCTCCAGCAGTATCCAGCATGTCTCATTCTTTTTACTTGGATGGTTTTTATGATAAGGGGCAAGTGGCCATACAGCTGTTCTTTTTGTGGGGTGCTGTTTTGATTTATTTAAGACAGTATGCAGCCTCCTTGTACAACTCTCATCAGCCTTTTTCTCTGGATGTTTCTTTAGAATCCAAATGGTACAGTAACACTGATACAGCTATGACTTTTCACTTTACCTTATTAATGAGATCAGATTTCCATATGATTGATGATCTGTCTATAGCAGTCAATGCTTTTCTATGTGCTTTCTGTAGTTGAGATATGACTACCTAGATATGTGGACTGGTCTACAAATTTGAGAGACTTAACATCTAGTGTATAAATTCTTCCATCTTATTTCTTTGAATTTCTGAGATGAGGCTTGATAATATATATTATTTGGATTATTCAGACTATTGTCCTCATCTTTATTGTTATCTGTACAAGGTTTTGGCTTATGTGCCCTCCGGCCTTCTTCGGGTATTTCTTGTTGGACTCTGGAGCTTTCTCATCGTAATCAGGAGCTATCACAGAACTTTGAACCCAACCCTTTATTCAATCCACGGGGGTATCCTGTTCTCATCCTGCTAACCATAGCTTGGTGCAAGTGTTAAGATGTGTTAATTATTCTATGTTACTGTCACCCGTGGCCAGTATTGAACCTACAGCCTAGAGATAAATGTCACTTAGAACTGTCTTAACCTAACTCCTTTATCCACTATGCTATGTGTCCAAAAAACATGTTAAAAAACATGAACTCAGTTTTATATGAGTTCACATAGAGGCCAATTCTAGCAGTTAATTTCATGTAATTATAGTTGATTAATTACGAGTTATATTTTGGTAGGCAGTGACATGACTTTCAGACCACCCTGTGTGAACCCAAGTGAATTAGAATTAAAAAAAGCAATTAGAATTATGAAAATGAAGGATAATACTCGTCAAAGTTATTATTAATAATGATTGCCAGAACTTAGTAATGAATTAAAAAATACTTTTAACACTTTTATTGTGTAAGACAATAGCAACTACTATGGTAATATCATTGAAGTGATGACATGAGGGAGTTGCATTGTTTTTCTCATCTGTGTGCGTTATTTGTTCACAGAATTTCAACCATGTAATCTCCATTCTTCTGATGTATTTACTATGGAATCAGCAGTGACAACTGTCCATTGTGAAGTTATAAAAAATGCATTTATGATATCTGTTGTGGTAGCGTTAGACACTGCAAAGATAAAAACCAATTGCACTTGAACAAAGAAAGATCAAAGAATATATAAAAAGCCATAATTATAAGGAGATGCTTTTAAATCCAGTTTACCCAATCAATGAGTAAAATAGATGTTTGAAAATTATTTTTATTAGGTAGGAATACATGAAACCATATAACTGTGTGCCAACAAATGATTATTATCAAATAGAATTATTAATATTAGATAGAAATACTTGATACCATTTAACTGTGTGCAAATTATTTTTATTAGATAGGAATACATGAAACCATATATATATATATATATATATATATATATATATATATATACCAACTCCTCTGCATGAGCAGGGTGCAAAACAAGTCCAATATTTTGAGTTTAATAGTTTTGAATTTTGAGTTTTCCTTCTCCTAGACTGGTTGCCATACCAAGGTTAAAAAACCTAGTCTACCCTACTATTGACCCATAGGTGGATTCATATCTTTCCCAAAGGTATTAGTGCTATTTCAAATTAAAATAACACTGTCCAGGATTTGAACTCGTGCCACCATGTCCATTTCCTAAAACAGGAGCCGTTACACCACGAACACCTCCTATATGAAACCATATAACTGTGTGCGAACAAATTATTATTATCAAATAGAATTATTAGTGTTAGATAGGAATACTTGATAGCATTTAACTGAAGGACGGTGTCACTCCTAGTAACCCAGTATGGATCACTACCCACTTTTATGGCAGTTGACAGAAGTGTTAGGCAAATCGGGAGAGGCATGCAGTTCATGCTGACCACCTCCCTTGTACATAGCACAGATGATCTTATGTCATTTAGGTTTGGGGGGATAGCTTGTTTCCATTACAAAAAACATAGCTGAAATGACCAGGCCAAAATAATATTGATAAGTACACTAGTCTGAATAATTAAAGGAAAACTAAATATAATTAATATCCAAAACTTCATATTATTTGTCTGATTTTTTTCATAATTTCTACTATTTGTATTATTTGGATTGTTGTCCTCATCTATATTGCTATATGCACAATGTTTCAACTGATGTGCCCTCCGGCCTTCTTCAGTTGTTTCTTGTTGAACTCAGGAACCTTCTCGTTGAAATTGTGAGCCTTCATGTTATAATTGGGAACTTGCACAGAACTTTAAACTGACCCCTTTATTTAATCTATTGAAGTAGATTGTTCTCATTCTGTTAACCATGATCGGATACAAGCTATTCATTTCATTTTTCACCCATAGTCAGAATTGAACCTGGAACCTACAGATGATTGTCACTTAGAACTTTATTAACTCAACTCTTATATCCATTGTTCCATGTGTCTCTTTATTTATGCTCTCTCTTCTTGAAGGAAAAAAAAAAGGATGTAACTTGCTCGTTTACACTTTCAGAAAAAATATAAAAATAATTACTCCAAAAATCATTATGAAAAAGAAATAATCCTTGATCCTATGTCCTATTAAATCATATTCCTCTTCATAAATCATCAAAAAGTTTTTTTTGTTTTTTTTTTTTATTTGTTTTTTGTTTTTTCGTGAAAGCCAAAGTCCTATTTAAAATTATCACTTTTCATTAAAAATTTTAAAATTGATTTCCTGGACATAACTTGTCTCCACAGTCTCCTTTAAAATG
>CM042138.1:118660832-118678332 GCA_023376005.1 Doryteuthis pealeii
ACGGAGAAAAATAACCAAATATAAATATGTCAAATTTATCCCGGACACCCTGTAGTCTTTTTAATTTGGTACTGGGATCTACTCAACAAAAAGTGTCCAAAATTTCAGTGTCCATCTGTGCATTGACATTTGAATTAATGAGTGTCATCTTCCCTGATCCTTTACCTGACATGCAATCCCCAGATCAGAAATGATAGGGGAAATTTGTTTTCTCCAGGCAGATATCTTTATATTCTATTGAAATTGCCACCGACAAAAGTTGCAATATCTCCACCTTTCAAAATGCAGATTCATAATTCATCACTGATTATCAGTTTCATTCAATCATTCGCCCACCACAATTTCTTCTCTGTGGGCCACTTTAATCTTGTGATTTTCTTCTGTTTAAATGTTAATACTGCTTTTCATTTGACTCTTCTCTATGTAAATTCTATTTCATTCAGTCCCATCACAAACATTCACTCATTTTCATTTGTGCATTTCATACATTAAAGATATTCATTTGAGTTTTCTGTTCTGTTATTGTTTTTTGTTTCCTGTTCTCTACTCGTATTTTCCTGTTATAAAATTTACATTTCTTTGATTACTTTCAGAGATGCTGATAGGTATGCATCCTACACCCCTGATGTACAAAAATCTGAAAGGGCGCAGTAAAATTATATCCATGCGTCCCAGTGTTTTTATTTTTTCTTCCCTTACCATTTCAAGCTAACTGTAAATACATTTCAATAGTTTCTTAGAAACAATTTATACAGGATAGGTTACAAGGTAGGAGTTAAACGGCTTTAGTTGGGACCCATAAATTTTCCTGGGGACTCATTCAAAGCAAATATGTGTCCCTCAGGATGCATTAAATCAAAAAGCTATCAGCATCACTGTACTTGCATCAAAATTTACACACTGTTAATTGGTACAAAAAAAGCTTATGCTTTACGAGTTTGAACTAAGCCATAATGCTACAGAAGCAATCAAAAAGATTTGTTGTGTAATAAAAAGGTGAAGTCGATCATAGTACAATTGTTACATGATCTGGCACTTCTTGCAAATACATCTACACAAATCCTTGCTACATAGCCTGGATAAGGCAGCACCAAACATTGACCTCTATGTGAATTCCAATAAAACCAAGTTCATGTGTTTTAAAAATGAAGGGGGCATCTCCACACTCGATGGAATAATACACATACCTAGGCAGTAATATCTTATCCACAGAAAGCGACATTAGACAGATTGTCAGTCATATGGAAGTCTGATCTCACTGACAAGCTAAAGCAACAATTCTTCCAAGCTGTAGTTGTATTAGTGCTACTGTATGGCTGCACCACATGGACCCTAATGAAGTGTCTAGAAAATGACCTAGATGAGAGCTGCAGAAGGATGCTGTGCACGTTATTAAACAAACCGTGAAGATAGCACCCTACAAGAAAGCAGCTGTATGACAACCTGTCCTCTGTCACACAGACCATCCAAGTGAGATAAACAAGAAATGTTGGGCACTGCTGGAGAGGCAAAAACGAACTGATAAGTGACATTCTCCTGTGGAAACTAGCATGCCAGTGTGGGCCACCCAGAAAAGACATGCATTGACCAGTTCTGCGCAGATACTGGATTCAGTGCAGAGGACCTCAGAAGAGCAATAAATAATAGGAATGGTTGGTGAGAGATTGTCATTGATATTTATGCAACTCGCATGACATGATGATGATAAATATATATATATATATATATATATATATATATATATATATATATTGACACAATGATGATGATGATGGGAAAATTTGGCTCAGGACCGCCTTGGTGGTGACAGAATCCCCGTAGAGGACTGTTCATGTCAGAAGTCACCCTGATGCTACACCATTAAGCTAAGAGGTCTAGAAGAAAGCAGCAGCAACAAAGCACCGGAACATCAGCATCTTCAGGGACAGCCTTCAAATGCAACATCTTTGGTCGTGAATGTTTTTCAAACACTGGACTTCACAGTCTCAGGAGACGCTGTAACTTCAGGGGCACAAAAACTTTATTATAGTCTTCCGAGACTGAAATGCCAATACAATACAATAATATATATATATATATATAAAAACAGTATGGTTTCTGACTATCCTGCTGAAGTCCCGGTTTCAATTTCTGTCGGAGGGAAATCATTAGTATACATCGCTTATGAGACTTAATAAAGTTGAAACAGTCTGTACGATGTTCTACCCACAGAATAATTCTTTACCGAAATTCACTTGTCATTATTATCTGCTATAATTATCGAATTTTATGTGATATATGCATTGTAATTGCCTTCAAGCAAAAATATCAATAATAATATATACTTTATTCAACAATGCTTCTAAAAAAAAACATCCAAAATCTTATATATAAAACAATTTATGTTTTTGGACTTATACTGATATTTGATTTTAGAAATGCAAATTAAAAGAACTCAACCCTTTTATTTTCATGATACAGTTAAAGATGGTGGAATGCAGCCAGAGTCTATAAATATCAACACTTATTAACAAGTGTTCAAGATTTTATATACTTAAATCTTAGAAAATATTTCCATATAATTCTAATGTTTAAATAAAAATTGAAAAAATAAAACATTGAAGAAAGTCAAAAAAGAGAAATTATTTTTATGAAAAATATTATCATAAAGTTTTAAACAAGTAAAACTTTCTTTTCAGTAGCTTATCTGTTTAAGTCATTCAATTTATTTTGTTGTATTTTATATACATATATAATATACTATATATATATATATATATATATACACACCAATGGCTCTGCACAAGCAGGATGCATCTCACTGGGCTCTTTAAACTTGGCTAGGTAACAAGTCTAGAAAAAAGAAAACTCAAAATTCAAACCTGTTAAACTCTGCTGAATGGAGGAAATAGATTTTATTTTTATTTTTATTTATTTCATCCATTCAGCATTTTCTTTCCTTTTTTTTTTTTTTTTTTTTTGTTTCAACATACCATCAGATTCGCTTCCAATTTCAACTTTATATATATATATATATATATATATATATATATATATATATATATTGATATTTTAGTTTCCTATATTTATAAGTAAAGAGTGCTCAATATTATTGATAGACCATGTATATTTAATTATGTTTTTATCTATTCATATTAAGGACAATGAAGACATAAAATCAATGGTGCTTGGTAACTGACAATTTGAAAATTTCATAGGCAAGAAACTATCAGTTACCAAATGCTGTCGACTTCATGTCTCTGCTACCCTGACTGATATATATATATATGAGTTATGGTAGTGTGAATATGGAGTGAACACCTGGTTACTGACAGTTTCTCGCCTGTGCAATCTTCAGATCTTGGTCTGTAAATCACATAAGTGAGAAACTGTTAGCAACCAGGTGTTCTCTTCATATCCATGCTACCTTAACTTAAATATAAATGCCCTATCAATGATATTGAGCACTGTCTGCTTGTAAATATAGCACCCATACTATCTATGATATATATGTATATATATATATATATATATATATACACACATATATACACCACATACATATTTATTGTAGATAAAATTGAAAATATATATAAATATGTATATACCACACCCACACATATTTATTGTAGATAAAATTGGAAAATATTTTTTTTCCATTTCTTCCTGATATATATATATACATATATATATATGTGTGTGTATGTATATCAGGAAGAAATGGAAAGAAAACAAAAAATAAACATACATATATATATATATATATATATATACTCCACACACATGTATGTTCATTGGAGATGAAATTGGAAATATATATATAAATAAATAAATAAATAAATATATATATATATATATATATATATGCTAATTAAATTATGGAATTTCCCAAAATGATCCAACTGGTTTTTTAAAAAAAATGATATATCTGAGGCAGGGAAAGACAATTGCAGGAGTGGGATTTTTTTTTTTTTTTTTAAATCTTTAGATATATATCTGGTTAATCAGTTGTCTTGAGAGACCTCATCTAATACAACTTTACCTGCTGCATAGGAGTAGCCAACTTGACCTTGAGCAACCTTCTTTTTTTTTTTTTCTTACCTTTTTTACTTGCCATTCTGAATTGTTAAATGCCCAAAAGTTGCAAATATATTCTCTGATCATTTTTATATTTTGCCAATCATAATAATGAACTCGCCCCCCCCCCAACACCACTACCAGTTTAAGACGTTGAATTATAAACATGCGCTGATAGTGGGGCCTAGAATATGTCAACATTATCCCCTGCAGTTGGAGTGAGACCCACCAACTAAAAAAAAAGGGGGATGTCTTGAGTATGACACTAAACTGCATCCAGTAGTGAGGCTCCAGTTCTGAAGCTCTGGGGTGTGTGGATTACTCTTTTATTGCTTTGACTCACAGGTCCACTCTGACCCAGGGTGGTAGTAACTGTCAGGGTCCCATCTGTGGGTCAAATAGATCTGTTTGACAATTATTAGCATTGGATAAAAATGCTTGAAATCATATAAAAGTTATATAAATTACTTGTATTTGATAGAAATGCTTGATACCATATAAATTAGTTCAAACAAATGATTATTAGTAAATAGGAATAGTTACTTGAAACCATATAATTGTGTATAAATTATTAGTATTAAATAGGAATACTTGAAACCATATAATTGTGTATAAATTATTAGTATTAAATAGGAATACTTGAAACCATATAATTGTGTATAAATTATTAGTATTGAATAGGAATACTTGAAACCATATAATTGTGTATAAATTATTAGTATTAAATAAGAATACTTGAAACCATATAATTGTGTATAAATTATTAGTATTAAATAGGAATACTTGAAACCATATAATTGTGTATAAATTATTAGTATTAAATAGGAATACTTGAAACCATATAATTGTGTATAAATTATTAGTATTAAGTAGGAATACTTAAAATTAAATAACTGTGTCCAAAGGATCAATATTAAATAGGCATTCTTAGAACCATTTAACTATTAAAATTATTTGTATCATATGGGAATACTTGATACAATATAACTGTGCAAATAAATTATTATTATTACAGACATAAAAATTTTGGATTTACATATGATTATAATCAAACATTTACAAACGAGTCCCATCTCAGTATTAAATATTCCTTTTAAATCTGCTAAACAAATAAACCAGACATTAGGATTTAATACTTTTTATGGATATTTTTCTCCTCTTCATTTATACATTAAAGCCTCATTTAGAATGGTTGCCCTCACTCCCCATAAAGAACAAAAAACTAACAAAATGTGAAGAATTATCTACACTACAAATTACAGTAATAGTAGGCACGTGGTGTAATGGATATTGTTGTAGAAAATGGACATGGCGAGATGAGTTCAAATCCTGGGTGAGACTATTTGGTAAGGTATGCATCTAGCTATGGATAAATAGTAGGAAAGATTGGGCTTTATAACCTTGGTTAGGCAACCAGTCTAGAAGGGAAACTCTGATTTCAAACCTTTTAAATTCCACTTAAGAATTGACCATGTGCCACATCCTACTTGCATGAAGGGGTTTGGTAAATATGTACAAATTGCAGTAAGTGGAGGTGCCCATGGTGTAATGATCATCATCATAGAAAATGGACATGGATACATGAGTTCAAATCCTGGATGAGGCTGTTTGCATTTCACATAGTGCTAATACCCTTGGCAAAGGTATACAAAGGTTTTAAAACAATATGTTCTCCAACCATACTTAGGTATATGTCTCTCCTTGAAAATCGAAAAAAGGGATTATCATTGGTCAAGAATTCATATTATCATCAAAAATGTAATCCCCTTTCAATGACTACAGCCAAATGAGAAAGCAAGTTTTTAATTCCATATTCTTTAAAATTACTGGGGTATCACAAAAAAAAAATAGAAAAGATTGTTTTCAAATTCATGAAATGTTGTCATGATCGATAAAAATGAAAATCTGTTGGTGTTGAATCTGATGAGTATGGAGGATGTGGAAGAACCTCCCATTTCACAATCTTATCTTTTCTTGGCTTTGTTGGGCTACAGTCATTGAAAATGAAGGTGATTACATTTTTTAAGATAATATTTAAATAAGATTAAGATTTGTTTTCATATCCTCAATGGTAAAATGTAATTACTTTCTGAACATTCTAATACATGTATATCATACACACACACACACACACACACACACATATATATATATATAGTATCACCCATAAATATGTAGACCACTAGATATTTTTTCATAAAAAGTTAATTTTTTTCTTAACCAAAGGTACCAGGATTTTATACTTTACCAGTATTTGTATATATATATATCTTAATTCTTAGTTTAAAATTCAACTCTTAGATATATATATATATATACATATACACACCAAATACAACCATGTACATAGACACCCATACATATACACACAAATACAACCATGTACATAGACACACACACACACACACACAAAAAGTAAACATAGACACATATACACAAACACACACATACATGCACCCAAAAAGTAGAAATTTAAGGAGAAAAACACAGAAATCCTTTAGAACAAAAACCAAATTACAAACACACACACCTGCCATATCAAATGAAAATCTAAAGAACTCTATCAAGACAACTCTAATAAAAGAGTTATAAAAACTCAGTTTATGAATTTATTACTAAGCCACCCAAAAAACAAAAACACCTGTTTAAACGAAATTCCTTTACATTACATTTACTTTATGTAAGAATTCATTTTCATATTATTGATCAAAGCCTGAAGAAGATACCAGAAGATCTGAAACACATGTTGCATATGTAAAATAAAAAGAATTTTAAAAAATTTTCTAAAAACATAATACATTTTGCGGACCTTCTTTTTTATAAAATATATATATATATATATATATATATATATATATATAGGTTTGAAACTGACAGTCACCAAGTACCATTGACTTTATGTTTATACTATCCTAACTTAGATATATGTTTTATCACTGATATTGAGCACATTTTATTTATAAATATACCAAATTATATTATCAATATATATATATATATAATGTGAGGTTCATTCGATAGATAAGGTGAATTTTGCCTTGAGACTTGGCAGTAGATAGCACTGTTTACAGTTGCATCTTTTTTACAGAAATCAATAGTGATGTATCTTTACATGTCCCAGATGACTGTCAGCATGATCTTTATTGCCCAGAACTTCTTCTTTACCAGAGAGTCAGTATGTATTCACTCCATAGACTGTCTTTTCAACTCAGGCTTGAGCCAGACGCAGCTGTATTTACTCAATAGGGACCTAGCAAGGTAGTTCTCATGACATATTGGCTAACATACTGGACTATGACATTGTGGTAAGCAATGTGTTAACCCGTTATCTACTACTGCCATCCGCATTAATGTCATGAAATGATTGACAAGCTAGTATCGTATCGTTGATCCTTTACTATTGAATAGAAATATTCATTTAATTAATTTCTCTTTTTTAACTCTAAGCCATTTTTTAAGAGCTGATAAGCTTGTGTGTCTTGGGGGTCCTGCATTTTGATCGTTGGGCAGTTTGGGGTGCTCTGCTTGATAAATGGTTAAATAGTACTATTACTCTTCTTCTATAAGGATGGCTTTGGTATAAAATAATCCATGAAGGTTTACATGCCATTGAAAAAAAAATAGTGACCTATGAATGCTTAAATCTTCAGTTTTTATAACTCTATATTTCCAAAAACATATTTGGAAATATGTTGTGTTTCAATTAATTTTTTTTTTTAAAGAAAGTTCTAGGTTTATTCATTTATTTCTCCCTTTTTTTTTCTAGGTTTCATTCTTGTAATTTATTAGTCAGGGAGAGATAAAAGATTTATTATCTGTTTAGACACTGTCAGTAAGTTTTGGAGGAAGTGATGAGGAAAAAGTAGATTTATACAATGTTATATGAGAGAAGAATGAAGAAGAACTACAATGTAATTACGTTTCCTCAAATTTGATGGCACACTTTTCGAACATTGCTCTGTCAGCTGTCAGATTTATCTACCCATGCTTGAATACAGAGACACAACAGCAAGCCATGCATGACAAATTTCAGAGTCTGCTTCGAGTCAACCCTTCTTCCCACCAGCACCTGACATTACTCACTTGCTGCTTATCTGAATTAGATGATGATGCTGCAAAAATAACAGAAATAAAAGTAATGGCAAAGATTAACAGTTTACTGTCTAATAGATTGACCTGTTTGTTTTCAGCTTTTTTTTTCATTTGTTTTCTTTTAATGAAATATGTTTTCGGAAAACCAACACTGGTAATATGGGCTCAAAGAACAGAGGAATATTCACCAATCAGTAACAAGCTTTTTTTAATGAAATATCTTTTGGGAAAACCAACATTGGAAATATGGGCTCAAAGAACAGAGGAATATTCACCAATCAGTAACAAGCTTCTTTTAATGAAATATCATTTGGGAAAACCAACATTGGAAATATGGGCTCAAAGAACAGAGGAATATTCACCAATCAGTAACAAGCTTCTTTTAATGAAATATCTTATGGGAAAATCAACATTGGAAATATGGGCTCAAAGAACAGAGGAATATTCACCAATCAGTAACAAGCTTCTTTTAATGAAATATCTTATGGGAAAACAACATTGGAAATATGGGCTCACAGACAAGGGGAATATTCACCAATCAGTAACAAGCTTCTTTTAATGAAATATCTTATGGGAAAACCAACATTGGAAATATGGGCTCACAGACAAGGGGAATATTCACCAATCAGTAACAAGCTTCTTTTAATGAAATATCTTATGGGAAAACCAACATTGGAAATATGGGCTCACAGACAAGGGGAATATTCACCAATCAGTAACAAGCTTCTTTTAATGAAATATCTTATGGGAAAATCAACATTGGAAATATGAGCTCAAAGAACAGAGGAATATTCACCAATCAGTAACAAGCTTCTTTTAATGAAATATCATTTGGGAAAACCAACATTGGAAATATGGGCTCAAAGAACAGAGGAATATTCACCAATCGGTAACAAGCTTCTTTTAGTGAAATATCCTTTGGGAAAGCCAACATTGGAAATATGGGCTCAAAGAACAGAGGAATATTCACCAATCAGTAACAAGCTTCTTTTAATGAAATATCTTATGGGAAAACCAATTTGGAAATATGGGCTCACAGACAAGAGGAATATTCACCAATCAGTAACAAGCTTCTTTTAATGAAATATCTTTTGGGAAAACCAACATTGGAAATATGGCTCACAGACAGAGGAATATTCACAATCAGTAACAAGCTTCTTTTAATGAAATATCTTATGGGAAAACCAAATTGGAAATGGGCTCAAGACAACACCAATCAGTAACAAGCTTCTTTTAATGAAATATCTTATGGGAAAACCAACATTGGAAATATGGGCTCACAGACAAGGGGAATATTCACCAATCAGTAACAAGCTTCTTTTAATGAAATATCTTATGGGAAAACCAACATTGGAAATATGGGCTCACAGACAAGGGGAATATTCACCAATCAGTAACAAGCTTCTTTTAATGAAATATCTTATGGGAAAACCAACATTGGAAATATGGGCTCACAGACAAGGGGAATATTCACCAATCAGTAACAAGCTTCTTTTAATGAAATATCTTTGGGAAAACCAACATTGGAAATATGGGCTCAAGACAAGGGAATATTCACCAATCAGTAACAAGCTTCTTTTAATGAAATATCTTATGGGAAAACCAACATTGGAAATATGGGCTCACAGACAAGGGGAATATTCACCAATCAGTAACAAGCTTCTTTTAATGAAATATCTTGGGAAAACCAACATTGGAAATATGGGCTCACAGACAAGAGGAATATTCACCAATCAGTAACAAGCTTCTTTTAATGAAATATCATTTGGGAAAACCAACATTGGAAATATGGGCTCAAAGAACAGAGGAATATTCACCAATCAGTAACAAGCTTCTTTTAGTGAAATATCCTTTGGGAAAGCCAACATTGGAAATATTGGCTCAAAGAACAGAGGAATATTCACATATCAGTAACAAGCTTCTTTTAATGAAATATTTTTTGGGAAAACCAACATTGGAAATATGGGCTCAAAGAACAGAGGAATATTCACATATCAGTAACAAGCTTCTTTTAATGAAATATCCTTTGGGAAAACCAACATTGGAAATATGGGCTCACAGACAAGAGGAATATTCAACAATCACTAACAAGCTTCTTTTAATGAAATATCATGGGAAAACCAACATTGGACATATGGGCTCAAAGAACAGAGGAATATTCACCAATCAGTAACAAGCTTCTTTTAATGAAATATCCTTTGGGAAAACCAACATTGGAAATATTGGCTCAAAAACAGAGGAATATTCACCAATCAGTAACAAGTTTCTTTTAATGAAATATCCTTTGGGAAAACCAAGATTGGAAATATGGGCTCAAAGACAAGAGGAATATTCACCAATCAGTAACCAACTTCAAACCCCATCGTTCAGAACTTTCCAAATTGTGTGCCATGGCCGTTTTTTGCTGAATTTGGAATCTGCATCAGCCTTCAAAATGAGTAGGTTGTGGCTGCAGCCAGGAATCAACAGCAGCCAAGAAATCAACAGATTCTTTTATGCCAACCCCACCTTGTTCCTTAGATCTTTGGTAACCTGGTCACCAAAGAAAGCACACAATTTTTCCAGATCTTTTAGCCGTAAAGTTGTATTATACTCAAATATCATCATCATCTGGTTTTGACATTATAGATTCCCCTCTCTCTCACCACTCATCCCTACTGGTCATCACTCCTGGTATGTCTTCCACATGGCGTCCAATATCGCCTCAGAGCTGATTGATGTAGGCTTTATTGGTTGACATACACTGGTGTGTCCATGTGTAGGAGTCCACAAGAAAACATCACTTATGAGTTTTTCCTTGCTTCTCCAGCAGTGTCCAGTATGGCTTGTTTGTCTAGTCTGTATAATAGATGAGTGGCCTTACAGCTGCTTTTTTGGAGGGTGCTGCTTTCAAGATTTGTTCAAGACAGCACACAGCTGTATAGTTCCCATCTAGCTTTTTCTGTAAGTGTTTTGTTAGTCCAAGTGGTGCAGCTATACAGTAGCACTGACACAGCTAGAAAAAATTCATCCTTTATCTCATCAGAGAGATAAGATTCCATATGATCAATAATCTTCTATGTGAACTGGTCTACTAGTATGAGAGACTTGCCATCCAGCATGGAGATATCCCATCACACCATATTCAGGATGGGATGACCAAAATTAAGTCATATTTATAGTTGTTGAGTTTTACCAACTAAAATAGTCCCTTCAGCATATGAGGCTACTTCCTATAAGTCGCATTTCCATAACTATGTGGTAAATTACTACATGACCCCTGTGAGCGCCACCAGGAATTGGCACATAATTCGTTTTCCCTTTTGTTTTTGTTCCTTGTATCATTCTGTTCAGTGAAGTAAATCAACATGTAAATACGTGTGTCCATTATTTCCGTTAAAATACGTCTTGAGTTCTCAGTTTTACTAACACACTGAGTCGACTAAACCACACCATATCAACTAGCTATGTGCTTACATATACAACAATAGTCCAAACTGATGTGTTTTATCCTGTTACAGAGAAATTTCCACTGGAATGTGTGTTTGTTTATAATTTTTTTTCTTCTAATGTGAGCTTATTTTTGCTGCAATTTTTGTCTGAAAAAGTCATGAACAATTTTTGTGTGAACATGCCTGTGTGTTTTCTCTAAATATTGTGTAAATTTCGTGATTTAAGACATAATGTAAACTATATAAATTCTTATTTCCAGTCTGCACAAACTGATTTTAAAAAAATGAACAATGGTTAAATTTAGCTTACATTGAGCTGCTACAAATTCTAAAAAGTCAGTGCATATTATATATAAGAATCTTTTTTCCAGAATTTCATTTTCCAAACTTAGGGGTGTGTTATACACATATAGGGGCTAGTTTAGTAGAGCACCTGCTTAGGAATCGCAAAGATCCAGATTCGATACTGGTCCCCGCCAACTCAGCACATGAATAGCACAGCCAGGGTAATCTGATTTGTGCAGTAAAGTGGGAAGCTGACAGTTGGTGTGGCACTCCAACTGTTGGAGGTGCATGGTGTAATGGTTAGAGTCGTAGGAAATGGACTCGTTGACCCAAGTTCAAATCCTGGATGAAGCTACAGTTCACATAACGCTAACACTCTTGGGAAAGGTATGAATCCAACTACTCTTCCTCTAGAAATAAAACTCTGAATTCAAACCTGTTAAATCCACTTGGGGTGGTCACTACTAGAATAGACTCAGTCCTAATTAGTGATCTATTTCACTAATATTTAAAAAAAAAATTAAAATCTCTCTGGTCTAGCACTAGCAAAAAGCTCACTGTCTATTTGATACCAAAAATAGGCCACAAGGTTATACACATATAATTACACTAAATAGAATATAATTAAATTTGGACAAAGTTATGAGCTAAAAGTTTAAACTTTAGATTTTGTTTCAAACATAGTAAAAATTTATTGAGCGTAGTCATATTAGTAGACAATAAATTTGAATGTGGTTTTTAAGCATGAAAATGTTCCCCAATCTACCCCCCCCCCTCTAGATGTGTCAGTTTCCTTAAATTAATTCTTTAATTAAAAATTTCATTGAATTATTTCTTTTTATATTCATTTTGAACTATACAAATTGCTTTGCTAACAAAGCCTATGTCTCATAAAGAATTCTATTTTTAAAAAGTGTCTCATCAATGTAAAAGATTTTGGTCATCACTAATAAATCATTAACAGTACTATAAATCATCATTTTCATGTTGTGCTAGTAGCACAGATATCCATGATGATCTCTCACCAATCATTCATTATCCCCAGGATATCCTCTGTGCAGCATCCAACATCTGCACAGAGCTGGTCAGTATAGAAACTACATTGACCAGCTCTGCATGGATACATTGTAGGTATTTGCTGGGTGACCCACACTTGCGTGCCCATGTGTTGATTTCCACTAGAGGATGTTGCTTATGAGTTTGTCCCTGCTTCTCCAGCAGTGTTCAGCAAGTCTCATTCATCTCACTTGGATGGTTTGTGTGATAGGGGGAATGTAGCTGTACAGCTGCTTCCTCATGGGATGCTGTTTCCATGATTTCAGACAACATTCTTGTGCAGCTCCCATCTATCTTATTCTCTAGGCTATAAAATAAGCTAGATGGAATAATAAAATAATTTTTTTGTTAAAGGTCTTTTAGAGGCTATTGTTGGTGGTTGTACCAGAGTTTAATCACCTCTGATAGGGTCAGCAGGGCGAGGGAAGTCTGATGTTGGAAGACCCGAAACTTCCCAATGAACCATGCGGATTACATCACTGACGACAACCACCAGCGCCCCAAATGTAGGAGCGTATATTTAAAATACTATAATTAATCATCTTATGGATCTAGTAATAATTTATTTATATGTACTTACAGTATATGTTTTCTGTATTCCTACACTCATCCAAAACATATCTGCTATGATGTCATAGATCCAGAGTTATTCCATGTTAAATCATCCAGGCCATGACACCCACCCACTTCAATTTTTCTGAAATTTTGTCCACATGTGGGTTGTGATAAACTTAGCCAATTCCAAGAATTTGAGCTTCCAATTCAAAAATTTGGCTGAGTTATGTTGATTTTTAGCTCTCCAAATTTGAGGAGGAGGTCACGAAAAATGGTGACTTTTTGTAACCTATTTTTGTCTGTAAAATGAGTTCTAGAGCTTTCTTACTCCTAAATATTGGTTTATAAAAGCATTTTCGCTGAAGGAATCAAAAAATGGTATTGAAAACATCTTAAAGTTAACCAATTTTAAGGTATTAATGATTTCTGATTTGCAAAATTTTAACTGATGTTGTAGCATCGGTTCTGAGCAAATATCAAACTATCTTTTTGGTACAAATAATGTTCAATATATGTGAAATGATAATAGAAAAAAAATTGTCATAGATGCGGTGCCATGTCAGGATATTGATCTTGCTAGGAAAAAAAATTAAGATTAATTTATCCATCCACATATGTGTGGGATGTAAATGTGTACCATAGTATTCCATCTGGCTGTTGATATTGTAATATATTAAATGAGTTATTTATATAACACATAAAACAAGGTATTTTCAAAAAGTATCAAGACCAAATCTGTATTTCCCAAGGCATAGATGAACAATGTATGAATGATTAATTTTGTATAAATAGTTCCCACTGTATTAAACACATTTATTCCAGTAAGTTTTCATTGGTTGAAGCTCCTATAAAACTCTTTTTTGATATATCATATGAAGCTGTACCATTAGATTTTTTTTTTCAATGTCTTCCACTTTCAGTCTAGATAGAATTTACTTAAATGTTTGTTGTTGTTACTGATTTATTCCAGGATTATTTGGGTTTAAATATCTATACTTTATACATACTAGCAAATATATGCACCCTCTGGGTGCAAGTATTTAAGTTTTAATGTAATAAAATATTATGTTAACTTAGGAAGGCTAATGAAACTAAAAAGATGCCGTTAAAAAGATTTGAAACAGAGGGGGAACAACTAAAACTTGCTTTTTCGTCATTCCCGTCTTTCATTGCTAAATTTTCCTAATTTAACTATTTAGTTAAATTAGGAAGTAAAGAATAGAATTACTGTTAATATTGTTAATGGATTTCTTTTAAAATTTATTGGAGAGATTTTTACTCATATTCATTAAGATAAAACCAAACAATTAGGAATCAATAATACCGAGCACATATTTATTAAAATCAAATTTTTTATTTCAATATGCAAATTAACCTTCCCATTCACACTGCAAACCGCCATTTTTTGTATATATAAATACACTTGCATGTTATTAGTATATGGATATGGTCAAAAATATTAATAATGTAAAACAATTTTATTAATTATTGAGGTTTAGATATGAATAAAATCATGGAGAATATGATGTAAATAACTATGTGAATTGTGACTCGATTAGTAATATAGTTTCGGTTACAGACAGAAAAACACACAATCTCCATTATAATAAGATACATAAAAACTTTCATTCACCTTAATAATTACATATATTTGGTAACACAGAAAATACCAAGAGCATATGCAGGAATATAGAATGATTTTTTGATATATTGTTTTTATATTATTATGACTAATTTTTTTTAATTTTTTTTTTTTACGAATTCTTGAATTATTTAAAATATTTTGGCAAATATTTTGCATGGATACTTTAAGAAATGATTTTATATCTTTGGACCCAGATGGATATCACCTCAGGCAGCACCTGCCATCTTGCCTAATAGGGTAAGAGCTGGGATTAATGCCCAGTGCCTGAGGCACCCCTCAAGGGAATACCCATAGGAACAATGCAGTTTTTGCACTGTCTATCACATGAGTTTCAGTTTGTGCTTGGTTCCCCACATTAAAAAAGACTCCATGTCAATCCTGCCTGGGGAATTTCTGGAAAAATAAATACTTTGGAAAGATCCATTTGCAAACATAAAATTTAATTATTCAACAAAAAGGTGTTTGTTTTTTAAAAAGTAAAATCTTATCATAATGGAGATTTGATGTCTGTCTGTCTGTAACTACATCACTGTTTAAGTAAGAATACCCTCAGTAATTGCATAAGTTTATCAATGAGTATTTAATTTATAGTCAAAATTATTAATACACATTTATTAATGATGTCTCGATGAAAATCTGAGTTAGATTTGCCTCAAAATAGCCCATGTTATTAATTCGTTTAAAAATCTACAATGTGTCTTATATATCACTAAGAAATACAGGTTTACATAATATATAGTGTGGTTAATTTGCATACCGGTTCTAACAGAACCGGTTTAATAAATAATTACTTGGTGTTATTGATTTCTACTGTTATTGTTTTATTCTCCAACATATTAAAATCAATCCTATGAATGATTTTATATAGAAACCAATTAAAATAAAATTAAAATAAGTGTAATCTTTTTATATGCATTCTTATCTAATTCCATTTGGTCCTTCTAATATAATATATTTCATTACATTAAAAGTTAAATACTTACACTCAGAGGGCGCATATTCTTGCTAGTACTTGTAATGATATTTGAGATGTAATATCAAACTTAAGTGCTAAGTTTTAACTCATAAATATAAATGATATTTGAATATTTAATTGTTTAACTTATTAGTTCTTGTCAAGTTTTTTTTCCTTATTATTTTACAATATTAGAGTCTGATTTTAAAGGGGAATCAAAGCTGTTTATGCTATTTCAAAATCCTCATGCGACAATATATTCTTGCAGGTTTCATTAAATTGTAACTAACCAAATATATAGGAAAATCTAAACTATTTTATTTATTTCTGTATTTAACTCTACTTTATTGTTATTTTCAAGACTTTATATAGACATAAATTACTTAGTAACTTTGCAATCAAAGTTAAAGTGGAGAAAATTGATTTAATATCATGAAATAATCTGAAGCCATAGCAATTGAATGTCACTGTTTAATCTTCTTGTTGGGAAAAGGGAGAATGAAAGAAAACAATATCAACACTCAAGATAGTAATAACAAAAAAGAAAAAAGAATAATGACAAATATCAAATAAGGCAAATAGGATTAATTCTCACTTGGCTTAAAGGAATGAAAAGAAATTGAAAAATAAATTATTTCAAGTGTTGAAAAGTAAAAAAAAACAACCAAGAAAATTTGAAAGACAACATTTAGAATATTTTGTTTGGTTTTAGGTTACTGCGCTAATAAGAGAGTTTATGAAGATGGCAAATAATTAGAATATTCATATTAGCAAGTGCTTGTTTAATAATAAAAATTCTGTTAGATTAAAACAGAGTTTTCCAAATGGAGTCAGAACTGAAACATGTCAACATTTAAAAAAGTCAAACAAATTTGGTTAAATAAAATGGAATCCTTATTGTTTTCAAGTTTTTTTTTTAATATTATCATCTTGAAAGGTATTAATCATTTATTATCATTGATAAACCAAGTACTTTTGGTTCTTTTCCAAACCCTTATCAAGGCTGTTTATATTTGTCTAAACTATCATTACCAAGTTTATATTTTAGATATTTCTGATGAGCTAAGATAATTTGATTTAGAATAAAAATCATTCTATTTATCTATTTTAAGCATTTTAGAATATTCCCGATAGTTTCAAAGTTAATTTTATTTATAGAAGGCCATCAAAATTTTATGAACAGAGCTTCAAGGATTTTTATTTTATTAGTAAAATTTATTTGTCAAATAATAAAAGTCTTAATAATGATAGTTTAGAAAAATATAAACAGCCTTGATAATGGTTCAAAAAGAACCAAAAGTACTTGATTTACCAATAATAACTCTTTTGGACAACTGATTAACATGTTTGAAGATGATAACATTTAAAAAAGTGCTAGAAAACTTAAAAAAGAAATGAAAACTAAGTATTCTATTTATGTTTAAC
>CM042138.1:118683332-118725832 GCA_023376005.1 Doryteuthis pealeii
ATCAACCTCTGTGGGTTATTGAATGCAGTTAAGACTGTAGCTTGTCCCTTGAAATAAAGCACCATATTATGGTGTTTTAAAACAAAAGATAGAGGATAATCCATTATTATATTAGTGGTATGTGAAATGCAAACATTATCATCTAGGACCAGTGTGTTAATTTCCTACAATTATATCATTGCCTCAAGTATGAAGGGCTCAGTGAGAATCAAACTCACTAACAATAGACTATTAGTCTAGCTTGTTAAGCATTTTATCACACAAGGCACCTATGTGGTAATAAAAAAGATTGAGAAGTCACAATTCTTTATCTAAGTGTTAAGTTGATCAGATCTTTTATCGTGTGCTATTAAAAAAGGAAAACACTTTTCATTCTAGTTGTCGGGTTATTACTTGATATTAGTATGTCTACTGGTACTGTATCTATTAGTGTATTAAAGATACCAGTGCTGGTACATGAGTTATTACTGTATCTTGTGGTGAGGTTCCAATTCTGGAGCTCTGGGGAGTGTGGAGTATTCCTTCATTGCCATTACATCCAGATTTACTCTGATCCAGAGTTTGGGTACCATCTATGAATTAAATTGATCAAAACTTTCAGAAGAGCTTAGATTATCAAAAAAATCTCAGATTGAGAATATTAGTTAAGCTTAAAATACACAGGAAATCTTGAGGTATTCTCTGTATTTCCTTTATTTATAAATCTAATCAAAATGTGTTGAACTCAGAGATGAACATATTCTTGTTAATTTTTGTTTGTGAAATATGTTGAAAATGCATTCACTTTACAGTAGGTAAAATATTTTTTTCATTTCTTCCCCAGCAATTCTTTTAAAGATCCCTCTAGGCCTGGGAGATAGCAGCCATGTTGCCCTGAACAATATCTAGTGACAGTCACTGGCACAGGAAAGCTGTCTTGCTGGGGTCAAAGGGTCAGTCAGGTGATATGACATCTGATTTCCTATATGCACTTGTTATCTCAAATGCCATTGGCTAAAAAATAAAATAATATCTAAGACCAGCATATTTCATAGGCTTGGCCTCTTCGTTTTTGTTAGCAGATTGATTGGCAGAGTTCATTAAAAATAAATTAATAAATAAATTATATATATATATATATATATATATATATATATAAAGTTGAAAATGGAAGCGAATCCGACGGTATGTTGAAATGAAAAATAAAGGAAAGAAAATGTTGAATGGATAAAATAGGATTTATTTTATTTTATTGACACGTGTTTCAGCCAGGAATTTATTCATGCATACATGTATTCTATCTATTATTATTTTATACAAAATACAATAAAATAACAATAATAGAAAAAAACTACAGAAATTTTTAGTATACAAAGAAATAGCGGCTTTCATCAGAGTAAATCCTTATTTTTTGAGATAAAATCAGTTGAAATACGGAGAATTTCCAAGATGTTCGAAAAAAATAACTTTTTTGAAATCGCTTGAAGAAAGTGTTCTAATGCAATGGAGAAAATAGTTATGTTGACGTCATTGTCGCATGCGACAGATTTTGAAAAACTAAACACAACAGATTACCACAACAAAATTATGGACACTCAATGACACTAACAAAACCATCTCCATAAATACCATCAACAAAAACATAGAAATTTTCAACAAAACATATAAAAAATAATATCAAATGAAGACAAATTCTGGCACACTCTCATTAATTACCACCCCATCATTCCCTCAATATATGACCTACCCAAAACACACTAAACAAACATCCCTTTACGCCCGATCATCTCAAGTATTGGTACAACACCCCACAACATCGCAAAATCCATACCCAAAATACTATTAACCCCTCTCACATAAAAAAAACTCTGGTGAACTACTAAACCAAATACATAACATAAACATGAAGAACAAACTCTTAGTTAGCCTTGACATTCAGTCTCTATACACAAATATCCCTGTCAAGAAATCCATTAATCGTTTACAGCAACACCTACATAAAATCAAAATAAACCTCCCCTTACCTATTCCTAAGATAATCCAAATAATTGAACTTTGCACAAACCATTGTTTCTTTAAATATAATAACAACTTTTACCAACAAAAATTTGAGCTCCCCATGGGGTCACCATTAAGCGGCATTTTGGCTTGCTTGTTTATTGAACTCCTAGAATCTAAACCTTTTAAATACATTCTACGTAATGACATACATTATTACAGATACATTGATGACATTCTAATAATTTACCCCAGTAAACACAATATACACCACATTACTCAAAAATTAAACCAAGTTGAACCCACCATTAACTTCACGATTGAACTAGAAAAAAACAACTCCCTACCTTTCCTAGACATCTTCTTACTATAATGGAGATTGTATGTTTTTCTGTCTGTAACCGAAACTAAATCACTACTCAAGTCACAATTCCCTTAGTAATTGACGTCACATTCACCATGAATTTATCCTTATTTTAACCTCAATTATTAATAAAATTGTTTTACATTTTTTATACTGTTAACCATATCTACATACTAATAACATGCAATTGTATTTATATATACAACAAAATAGCGGTTTACAGTGTGAACGGGAAGGCTAATTTGCATATTGATATTAAAAATGTAATTTTAATAAGTATATGCTTAGTATTATTGGTTTCTAACTGTTTGGTTTTATTTTAATGAATATAAGCAAAAATCTCTTCAATGAATCTTAAATGAAATCCATTAACAAGAAAAAAAACTCATTTTATTCTTTACTTTCTCTTTTAACTAAAATTTAAATTAGAAAAAATAACAATGAAAGACGAGAGTGATTGAAGAGTAAATTTCAGTTGTTCTATTTTTCGATTATATCCCACTCTGTTTCAAATCTTTTTATCTGCACTCTTATTTAGTTTCATTAGCGTTTCTAATTTAATACGATATTTCATTACATAAAAACTTAAATACTTGCACCCGGAGTGTGCATATATTTGCTAGTTTTATTAATAAACAATAATAACAAACTAACATTCAAATTCCATCACAAAACAAACAGTAAAAATGACTACATACATTTCTTATTCTAACCATAGCAATAAGACAATGAATGGCATTCTCATAGGATTCTTCCTAAGGGCCCAAAGAATCTGTTCTCCTAATTTTATAAATGAAGAATACGAATACATCAACAAATCTTTCATTAATTTACCCGTTTCCTTCATACATTGCACCAAGTTAAAAGCTATTAAGATCTACAAAAACAAACAATATTCTACAAGCTCAACAAACCCTAATAACATCCCCACAACCAAGTACATCACACTACCTCAAAGCCCTATAACGTCCTTTGATAAGTCCAAATGTTGCAGCCTAACCATGCAGTTACTAGAACCCACTATAACCAGCTTAAATAATTACTGCACTACTGACAGAAGAGTCCATTAAGCTGAGGGGTATTTCTGGTTAACAATCTGTAACAGTCATTTCCAGACTGCTGGTTCAATCCAGGCTAAGCACAGAATAACAATTAACATCCTTAATTGAAAAAAATCTAAATCATCTTGGAATTAAAACTGTCACCCGCACAAGCCAAACAATTAGACATTTATTAAAACACTCCACAAATAAACACGAATCCAATGCCGGTGTTTACAAAATATGTAATAAAATTTAAAAAAACGATTGTATGAACACTCTAAAGACCTAAAGACTCTAGTTTGAATATTTTAGCCCTATCATAGGCCACCATGGGAGTGTTGAAATTGCCACTAGAACCTTTTTTTATCCATAATTTTTCATTGAAGTATAATAAAGTTTTTTGGTAATGCATTATGATTTTAATTTTATCATCAAGTATGGACATATAATAACACGCAAGTTTTAATGCCTCATTGATGGTACCCTCCATAATCGAAGGGTAAAATTCCTTTATATCATATTTAATAAATGAGCAGTTTTCATTTTTATTATAGTCCTTAAACCATTTAAGGTAGTCACTCATGCTACTCCATTGATTAATGTTAAGGGCAATGTGGAGGGTTTCACAGATATCTTGCAGAATGATTTTGCCAATTTTCCCCATTTGCGTTTATTAATGTAACTGCCTGGTTATTTTTTAAATCACTTTTGTGATATTTTACAGTGATAAAACATTTTTTTTTCTATTGAATTTCTCAATGCGTTCTTCTATTTTCAATTTTGTGGTTAGTGATTTTGCTTCTCTATTTAGATCGGCTTCTAAGTTCAGTGGAGCTTTTCTGATAAAACAGCTTTTTATCTTAAATTGTATATATTAAATAAAATAGTTTTTTTATATTAAATTTTAAATTAAATTTCTCAATGGGACCTTCTATTTTTGATTTGTGGCTAGTCATTTTGCTTCTCTATTTAGATCGGCTTCTAAGTTCAGTGGTGGCTTTTTTATAATGTTTAGATACTCCTCTATGTACCATTTGGTTTCATTTTTAATGTTCATTTGGTGTAGCTTTATAGATTTGTCTGCCTTAATAAAAATTTTCTCCAAGCTCTCTATATTTCTAAAGTCATTTTCTATTTGTTGTTGTATTTTGTTATTAATATTTTGTATTTTATAAATTTGATTAGTTCTCTTAAGTCTGCTTCAAAATTATCTAATTCTTTTATGTGTGGGTAGTGGATATTAGTTTTAAAGCCATAATTTTCTTCCTTATCTTGGAATTTGGTTTGAGAATTATTAGTGGAGAGAAAAAATGTGCCTTCCTTCTCATGTTATTTATGAAAGATTCTATTTTTCTTAATGTTATTTTGTAGAGGGGCTTATTTTCCAAAGGGATGTTTTTAAAGAGTAGAAACCTAGGGGATAGTTTCAGATACCTTTAGGTCCTCATAATTTTGCTCTACTTAGTGTATTGTGCCATTTTATATAGCTTAGACCACTCTGTCTGTGTTTTTTTTCTTCTTTTAGCCACTTATAATACCAATGATTATTTTCAGACAGTACAAGTGTCTTTCTTTTAAAATTTTTTCCCAGATAACAGCTTGTAAATTTCTTTATTTGCAAACTGAATTATGTTTTTTTTTCCACATTGTTAAAGTTTAGAAATATATATACAAAGTGTTCAGGAGAAATTTGACAGTTTCATAAGGAAAAGGAAAAAGTACTTGGTAACGTTGATCACAGCCTCAATCCTGATCCGGAACCTGGAGCAAGCTGATATTACAGTTTCCCTGGGAATGGTCTTGAAAACTACCTTAATTCTGTCTATTAACTGGGCTTTTATAGTACTGGCATGGCAATTGGTGTCTTTCTCAAAAGCACACCATACATAATAATCCATGGAGTTAAGATTTGGGGAGTTTGGAGGCCAAATATTGGGACTGGTGTTGTCATAAAATCAAGGGATTTCAGCTGCATCAGTGACGAAACAAAATAAATGAGTAGATTTTCTCTTCTCTCTCTCTCTCCATTAGATTTCACTTGTGCTTTTTAATTCATCTTTATAAGCCATTGATTGGAACTCAGAAGATAATAGCAATTCATCTAGCTGCACTGTCAGCTGGGGCTTTAGAATATACTGACTGCACCTATGTGGAGGGGTAATATCCTCTCTCCAATAGGGCCACTTGTTGGCCTTGAGTGATGACCTGTGATGCTTAAGGATGAAATCCTGGATGCAACACTCCACTTTGGTCTTTACTTAGGCTAGACAGGCAGTCGATGAGAACCCCCTCTGATCAATCAGCTGGTCACGTCAGGCCCAAACACTTATATGATTGTCCCGACCCAATTCCTGTTAGGGCAAGCCCCAACCCTTTTTATCATATGGATGCTAGAAGGTGGTGGCTGAGAGTCTTAATGTCCTGGGTATGATGTTAAACTATATTTGATGGTGAGGTTCCAGTTCTGGAGCTCTGGGGAATGGGGAGTACCCCTTCATCGGCATTACTCCTGGGTTCACTCTAACCCAGAGTGGTTGTACCTGTTAGGGTTCCATCTATGGGTTAAATAGAAAAAATGAGTTTTTTAAAAATGTGCTTAAAAAAAAGATTGAGTTTAAAAAATAGAATTGAGTACCCATCAAGAATGAATAAAACTGTTGTGGGGTTATTAAGGGTCACAAATAAAGACAAACGACTGGTGAAAGTTGATACAATTGTATTGAACAAAGAAAGTAGAATTTACGGAAGGAAAGTGAAGTTACATCCGACAAACAGTCCAGAACTGAATCGTTCCTCAATTGTCTTTGCTACTTATAGTAGTAGTAGAATCAGTCCATTATGTAAATAGGTTATATCACCTATAACAAAAACAAAATGTAAAATAACCTAACAAGGGTTAACATGCTGTAAAATCTAACCATCCAAACCAATTTATCTAGTTCTTTTAATCTGGGCACTGCCAGGTGACCTTTAGAAAAGAAGAAATCAACAGAAATTCAATAATGATAATCAGAACATGAAAGAAGAAAAAAAAAAACAAAGAAAAGGTGATTCCACAGAATTAATTGGTGCTTAAAACATACACAATGTACAACTCATTTTCTTAAAAGAATTTCCTCATTAGGAAAAAAGCAGAAATAGGAAAATCTAGTAGTCCAGGTTAAAAGGATGTTAGTTTCAAGTGATGACCGCAATAAGTTTCTTTAACCACAAAAACTGTTCTGACAGCAACACTCCCAGTAGTTCTTACACAATGCGTCAAAAGTTCACTTCACTTTAAGATCGAAACATGACACACCGTTCTCTCCACTGAAAAAGACGTTTGTCCCCGAGAGAACTCACCTCAGCATTTCTTTTCTCTCAGTGGCCGAACCACTTCAGCTAACAGGGGTGACAGCAAGTCCACCACTCATGATCAGGAGGTTGCGAGTTCAATCTCGAGTCACTTGCTATACCCCCCCCCTCGCGCAGGCTAGACACACGTGGACACACTTAGTCTTTGGGGGCAGGGAATTCTCAACTCCATGGTCCCCACCTCCGCTACTCACCCCATGCACTCTGTCACAAAGGGTAACCCAAAGCCAAACTTTTTAAGATCTTATTTATCTGATGCAACTATCATTGGGGAATGAGTAAACAGGCCAGGCTTTGGCTCATTTATCATAACTTTTCTCATTTCACAGTGAGTATCCTGGATGTGACATTAAACTGCATCTAATGGTGAAGTTCCCATTTTAGACCTTTGAGGAGTGTGGAGTTACCTCTTCATTGCCATTACTCTCTGTTCCACTATGACCTGGAGTGGTAGTACCTGTTAGGATCCCATCTATGGGTTAAAAATATATTTTTTAAATGAGTTTAAAAAGATGGGCTGTTTTGAGACAAATCTAACTCAGATTTTCATTGAGACTTTGTTAATAAATAAGATTTATTCTATTCTATGTATTAATGTTTTTGACTATAAATTAAATACTCAATGATTAACTTATGCAATTCCTGAGGGTGTTGTAACATAAACAGTGATGTAGTTTCAGTTACAGACAAACAGATGCCGAATGTCCATTATAATAAGAATAGTGGAGTCATCATCTTTAAATGTTCATATGAAAAATCTTTAAAGTAAAAAAAAGAAAATTCTTTTAATACACCCTAATCAAACTAAAGATTTGTATATGAAACTTATTTTCCTAAGAGGAACTTCTTTTAATAAACTAATAACAGTCATTATCCTCAATAAAATTTATATTATTAAGAAGAAAAAAAACAGCATAAATTTATATGAAAATACTTAGAAGAAAAGAAGAACTGGAATTATATTAAATTATTGTTAGAATTACCAGAAACCAGTTATTATGGTTATTGTTATTATATTGAATGATAATATTTAATTTGAATGATTTGAGTTAGTAATTTTATCACTTTTAAATTTCTTATTGCTATTGTGTAACTAAGATACTTGTAAAAATAACACTTGATGAAGCACTTAGCATGACATGAAAATACTATACTAATTATAGACAACCTCGACTTTTGCAGATTTCATTATTTTAACAGACAATTTTAGCATGTGGATTGTGAAAGCAATTTCAAGAAATGTTCATGTAGATAATCAATATTCAAAATAACAGAAAATGAGAATACAAGGTGTGACCAAAAGAATACAAAGTGTGACCAAATGTATTGACAGAGCAATACGTTACATATTGAAATATTATGCAATAGCTCTTATGTAAACATATCAAATAGTTGTAATAATTAAATTATCATACTGTGATATATCCACAGGTTTTGCTAGTTATGTATTTCATATGGAAATAAATAGTTGTTATCTTTATTTATATATACATATATATATGTGTGTGTGTGTGTGTGTGTGTGTATGTATATATATATATATATATACAACAATGCACACATACATTTATATAATACACATGACTATAATTCCAACAATAGTTTTCATTATACGTGTGATAGCACGTGCAGTACCCTGCCCTCCTCAGCTGCCAACCAGGAGTGATAACACCGTTTGAGTACCTCAAGGCGGTACTGCCACTCCCAACGCTATCAAGCAGCTTTTGCCACAAGACAGGGTATTAAAAAAATCATACATCCTAGACCAACAAAGAGAAGAAATTATAACATATGTTCATCTTGGGAGTTTCATTTTAAGTGCAGTTAAAAACACTTTTACTTTCAGCCGTTGATGTCATTACGTGCTTGCAGAGACCGTTTCTAGATGTTATATTATCACACAGGAATGGTGATTGCGTGCATTTCATATATGCTAAAGACTTTTTAACCTCAACCAGATCCAGCTTGATGCATTTTGCACCATGGTCTGAAGACGTTGTGAAACGGCCAGTGATTCCTATTTTTGAAAGAAACATGAGTATAATTCCAATAATAGTATATATCTATGAACACACCCACCCTTACTGTTATTCTATAAGGATGGCTTTGGCATTAAATAACCCAGGAAGTTTGATATGCCATTAAACAAAGAAACCAAACCAAAGGTATTGGGACTGAATTACTTATTCTTTTAAATTTTTAACTAAACTAAATGTAAATATGTAAATACAGTGAACATGATTTCCTACCCTCTAAGCATAAAAATAACCCTAAACAGGTTGACATACCATTTATATCAATCAAAATATCATGGTAAAAACAAAGAAAATGGTCTGAAAGAATCAATGTTGACAATCAGCATTCCAAATTCTGACCATCAGTTGGACTTGAACACCAACTGCCAGTGCCAATAGAAAATGCTCACTATCTTGGTCACAAGTCAGGATTTTTCTAAACTAGTGTTTATCTGATAAAATGCAAACTTCTCACTCATTAATCTAATGAACTTCCAAATAAGGGAGGGTGTGCCTGCTTTGAAAATCTGCATTTTATTTTTATTTTTTTTACCTTGGATCAAACACTAACACTGTTACCATTAAAAGATATGCATCTAGGTTTGTTATGGGGCAGACTCGGTCATATACATAATAACCACCAATATAAATATATAAACACAAGCAGGGTGTGACCGGAGGTCAATTTGTGAAGTGAAGTACAGAAGGTTTGAATTTTGTGTTTTCCTTTTCCTAGACTGGTTGCCTTACCAAGGCTATAGAACCCAATCTGCCCTACTGTTTACCCATATCTAGGGGAAGAACATGTGGATTTATGCCTTTCCCAAGGGGATTAGCAGAGAGGGAAATGCAAACAGCCATGTCTTGGTTTTGAACTTAGGTTGCCAATTCCATTTCCTACAATGTTAACCATTACACTAAGCATGCCTCCACCAGTATAATCACAACAATAGTATATATCTACACACACACACATCTACACACACACACACACATATAATGCATACAAGTATAATTCCAGCAATAGTATATATCCATACACACTCATATAATACTAACAATAGGATGTATCTACACACACACACACACACACAACATATAATACACTTGAGTATAATTCCAACAATAATATATATCTACATACACACATAATACACAAGTGTATATCTACACACACTCAAACAAACATAATACACATGAGTATAATTCAAAGAATGGTATATATCTATACACACATAATACACACTAGTATAATTACAACAGTACTATATATCTACACATGGACATGTAATACACTCAAGTATAATTCCAACAATAGTATATATCTACACATACACATTTATATAATACAAACAATAGTAGATATCTACACACATACACATTTATATAATTCCAACAATAGTATATATCTGCACACACACACACACACACACACATATAATACACAAGTATAATTCTAACAATTGTATATATCTATGCATACACATACACATAATACACATGAGTATAATTCAAACAATAGTATATATCTGCACACACACACACACACACACACACACACACATATAATACACGAGTATAATTCCAACAATAGTATATATATACGCATACATACACATTTATATAATACAAGCAATAATAGATATCTACACACACTCACACACACACATTTATATAATACACATGAGGATAATTCCAACGATTGTATATATCTGATAAAATGTGAATCTTGTCATTCACTAGACGAATGTTATATATGTCATAAGGTTTCTGACTCATCTCTAAGAAAAGAATGATATTTTTCCTCATTCTCCCCGAGCTAATAACAATTTGGTATAATACAACTCAGCGTCTTACACGTCATGACCAGCCATTATTAAAAAGCAAATGAGAAGGAACAAGTAACATGTATGTGACGACCATTGCAAGTGGACCCAGACAGTTGAGCTAGGGTACCAGCTGGGTTATTCACTTGATTGCATGGCAACCAAGAAGACAGACAGTAGGTCAGTTCAGAACAGAGAATGAAGTTACGAAAGTGAATTTATAGTTCAAAAGAGAATTAAGCTACTCTGCCAAGTGTTAGCTCATGACATTTATAGGTGGGTCCAATTTCTCCCTCTGGTCACATTCAATGAGAAGATTTTCTTTTCCTTTTTTTTTTCTTCTTTTCTTTTCTTTTTTTTTTTTTTTTTTTTTTTTTTTTCTTAGTAGATACATTGATTGATTACAAAATGTTTCTTTTTGAATAAGACAGAAAGAAAAAATTGAAGAATAGTTTTAATTTATTAATCTGTCAGCTGACCATTGCCCTTAAATGATTATCATTTTATCTTATATATATTGGGTTGGTGTATAATTATTGTGGGGTTTCTTTTCAACAAATTTGTTGAAAAAAAGTTGCAATAATTATGCACTTTCTAAAATAAAATAATATATAATCCACTTGTGAAATCAGTAAATTAAAAAAAAAAACACCAAATACATTTGTATTACTAATACTACTGATAACTTAAATTCAATTTTATATATACTTAACATATCATGTCAGCTTGTAAAATTGGTAAAAAAAATACGCCCAATACATTTTTATTAGTATACTACTGATAATTTGAATTCAATTTTATATATATTAAATATATTTTGTCTGTAAAATCAGTCAAAGAATACATCCATTTCCTTTCTTTTTTTCTTCTTTTCTTTTTTTTCTTTTCTTTTTGTTTTTTTTTTTTTGGTTTAGAAGATACATTGATTGATAACAAAATGTTTCTTTTTGAATAAGACAGAAAGAAATCATCTGGTTAAAAATGACACCATCCAAATTGTACAAGATGAAATACAAAAATGTAAATCCTGATTATCTGGTGTTGTGTATATATATATATATATATATATATATATATATATGTGTGTGTGTGTGGTTGACTTTATATATGTCAAGTGTTGGCCCATGACATTTATAGGTGTTTCCAATTTCTCCCTCTGGTCACATTCAACAAGAATATTTTCTTTTCCTTTTTTCTTCTCTTTTCTTTTCTTTTTCTTTTTCTTGGTTTAGTAGATACATTACAAAATTTTTCTTTTTGAATAAGACAGAAAGAAAAAATAGAAAAATAGTTTTAATTTATTAATGCATAATGCAATTTAATTTATTAATGCATAAGACCATTGCTCTTAAATGATTATCATTCCATCTTATCTATATATTAATACTCATGTTCCTTAATTGTATGACCGTTATCATCTTGCAACATGCTCTGGTTAAAAGTGAGACCATTCAAATCTTCAAAGATGTAATGCAAAAATGTAAATCCTGATGACCTGATGTTGCTTATCCTCTGAATTCTTATTTTTTATGAGTGTTGTCATCTCGGATAAATAATGAACCATTCCATTTCTATCATAAAGAAAGGGGAAAAAATGACATGCTACACAGATAAGATATAATAAGAAAGAAAGTAGAAGAAATATAGATAGAGGGAGTGAGCATGTGGAAGTGATAACACTAATCTGTTTCAATAAAACATAATGAAAAGATGAAAAAAGAAAGAGTTAAATCAAGATTATTATTCTTTTTATTTATTGATCTTTTTAGCAATAGCTCATAAGTAAACATATCAAATGTTGTAATAATTGAATTATCATACTGCGGTATATCCACAGGTCCTGTTAGTATATAGTAAACATATTTTGTCCGCTTGTAAAATCAGTAAAAAAATACACCATATAAATTTTTATTAGTCTACTACTTATAACCTAAATTCAATTTTACATATATATTAAACATATTTTGTCTATTTGTAAAATTGGTCAAAAAAATACAGCAAATACATTTTTATTATTAGACAACTGCCGTAAGATGATTTTCATTCCATTTTCACTATAATTAATATTTTTTTCTGCTTGTAAAATCAGCCAAGGGAGAGACCCAATGGCATAGTGGATAACTTTGGACTCCTAGAGAGTTCAAGCTCTAATTTTGCCATTACATTCACTTTCAGACTAACACCCTCCTCCCCTCCCCCAACTACAGATTGAATAGTACTACTGCTGTTTTACAAAGGTTGGTTTGGAATCAAATAGCCTATGATGGTTGATATACCATTAAATGAAGAAACCAAAATCAGTCAATAAAATAAACCAAATACATTTTTATTACTCTACTACTGACAAACATATTTTGTGTGCTTGTAAAATCAATACCCTGGGTATGACACTAAACTTCATCTGATGGTGAGTCTCCTTTTCCAGATATTTGAAAAGACTGGAGTACCTTCTCATTACCAATACTCCCAGGTCCACTGATCTGAATTAGCAGTAGCTGTTATGGTCACATCTATGGGTTAAATAGATCTGTTTAAAACTTATTTGTATTCGATAGGACCTTGTGCAAAAGAGAAATCTCTCAAGAAACAACTAAACAAAAAATATAAGCATGAATGTGATTCCCTAACCCCTAGGCATAAATTATCCTAGATATTCTAATGTACTACTAATAACTGACTTTAATTGAATATCATTCAAATTTTACTCTCATGAACAGATTTTCTGTGTCTATGAAATATATTTTTATCAATCAATATCAGCTGGTCATGTCTATCCCTAGCACTTATACAATTATCCCAACCCTATTGCCCTCATGGCAACCCCCAACCCTTTTTATCATATATTTGCTAGAAGGCAATGGTTAAGGGTCTTAGTGTCCTGGGTATGATATTAAACTGCATCTGATGGTAAAGTTCCAATTTTAGAGCTTTTGTGAGTGTGGTGTACCCCTTCATTGCCATTGCTCCACTCTAACCCGTAGTGGTAGTACCTGTTAGGGTCCTGTCTATGGGTTAAATAGAACAAAATGAGTTTTGGAAAAATGTGTTTTAAAAAGTTGATTTTTTTTTTAAATTTGAATACCCATCAAGCATAAATAGAACAAAATGTCTTTGACATAAAATAACCCAACCAGGGTTGTCATGCCATAAAATCCAACAAACCAAACCTGTTTAAAATGATTTTGAAGATACAGTTTTGTATTGTATTTAATTGGAGAATATATTTGTTAAACTGAACTCTGCAAGAAATGACCCAACAAGAGTTGACATGCCATTAAATGAAAAAAAATCGTCATAATTTACTGGTTAGAAAATTGAATTCAAATTTGAATCACATGAACCAATATCAAAAAAAGTAAAACATATTTATAAACTAATTAGAATAGACAGTAATCCATTTTGCTTATGGATCCTGTGAACTTAGATGAATAGGCTGCAGAAAGCCAACTCAATTAGTGTGTATTCATATTCCATAGGAAACTGCATCACTCACAACAAGAAAACATTTTACAACTTGCATTGACAAACATTATAATATTATTTACTCACTCACAAAATTCTCTTCAGCTAAAGGAAATTTTTTATGCTAAGAAGAAAATTCTCCTATGAGTATTATGTTGTATACTGGATCATACAGTATACTAGTACATTCAACTACATGTGCGCCAGACATATAGTAACTCACAACAGAGTGCTAAAACATTGAGGTAGATGGTTTGCATAATGGTTCCGTAATCCTTACAGTCTCAGTAATCACTCTGATGTTCTCAGACAGCCATGTATAAATAGTCCTGGACCAGTGCATTCACTCTCTATGCTAAATACGCTAGGCTAGTCCACAACATACTATCAGATGAAAACTATATCATCTGTTTTCATCACATTAAAAATCAGATATTCAGTCATTTTTTTCTATTTAACCAATAGATGGGACCCTAACAGGTACTACCACTCTGAGTTAAAATGGACCTGGGAGTAATGGTGTCATAAGAGCAATAGGTTTCGGACAGTCATATAGGTGTTAGGGTTTGAACAATCGATTGATCAGAGCGGGTCTCTTCAACTGCCTATCTAGCCTAAGTGAGGGCTAAAATGGAGTGTTGCATCTCATGGACTGCTCAGACACTAGGATTCTGTACTTAAGTCATACGGGTTACCACACATAGTTAACAGGTGGCCCCATTGATAAGAATTTATATTCTATATCCCCAGTCGAAAGAGCAATCTAATAACCAAGTCCACATCCAATGATGATAACCGTTATGCCACAACCACCTCCACATCTGAGCACATGGAATGACCAAATAGTCCAATTATGGCCCTCTAAGAGGTCATGGGAAATTGTCTATATAACTGACGGATCTTCTAAATTTATCCTCTTTTTGCCTCTGAGAGTCCAGTATCCAACACAAGACAGTAGCAGATCCCTTTTGTGACAAGATGGCATGCCAAACAGTACATCCCACTTCTACTTAGCTATGCTGCTTCCACAGACATACTGAGCCAACAACTTAAAACTACTTCAACCATTTGAGCCATACCACATGCAGTCCACTTACCAGGCTAAAACATCTCAAGCTAAGTCCATAAGTACTATTTACCCATAGCTGAGGGAAGAATAGTTGGATATATAATACCTTTACTCAGAGTGTAAGCACTATGTTAAATGCAATCAGCTTCATTCAGGATTTGAACTTAGGTAGTTGAGTCTACTTCCACTGCCGATAACTTTTATGCCATGATCACCTCTGTTAGAGGAAAGTTATCTCCCCTAATGAACTACTGACTCTTCACTGAAAAAAGTGTAGTTTCAAACAACAACATGGCTGATTTATGAATACATCACTTGTTGACAGTTAATTGTTTATCCAAACTCATCTTGCTGTATTCCTGGTTGGTGAGAAAATTAAAAAAAATATTGTTGTATTTTAAAACATATTTAACTGTTTTGTTATATTTTGTTATTTCTAACATCTTTGGATATGACACCCTTCATATTAATCTATTTACTGTGAAATGGGGAAAAAAAAGGAAATCATTCTTTAAATGTACTAATTCCATAATTTTTGCAAGGATAGCATTATTTCTCAACTAAACTCAAGCTATTTTATCAGGCCAGATTTTCCTAGCCAAGTTTTAACCTAGACATATTTAATTAGTAATGTTAGGAATTTGTTAGGACTAATAGCTATATATTCTCTCTTTTTCCTTTTGAAACTCTCTCTGATAGTGAAGTTCCAGATCTGGAGCTCTGGTGAATGTAAAGTACCTCTTCATCGCCATTATTCCCAGGTCTACTCTGACCCAGAGTGGTAGTACCTGTTATGGTCCTATCTATTGGTTAAATACAAAAAAATGAGTTTAAAAAATGTTTGAAAAAAAATATTGTTAGAAAAAATGTTGAATACACTTTTTTTACAATACAAATTTAACCCCCACCCACCCCGTTTGAAAAAAAATACCAAAAATCAGGATATTATCCGATTTTAATGATATTTTCAGTGTTGATTTATCAATGGATGAATTTTATAATGCATTAGTTATTATATTTCAAAACTTTCTGATTTTTTTTATGTCACTTAACTTTGACTTTCCCCCCTTATTTTTGGGATGCAAAGTATTGGTGGGATTATATATGATTGATACTTTTTTCTGCATAAATAAAAAGACCAAAGTTGTGAAGAGAAGAAAAAAAAATGTTTTAAGAACTCTGCTATGGTAGTATATTAGTACCGAAAATCGGAAAATAAAATGAAAATAAAAACAAAAAAAAATTTTGGTTGATTTTTTTTTTTTTGTACTCATTTCGATAATTATTTAATTGGCTATTATCTTATAAAAGAAAAAAAATATACATCAATATTTGTTTCATTTAGGGGGGGGGGTACTAAATTTCCAATACAGTTTTCGACAAAAAAATTATTAGTGATACTCAAGTAAAGTAGTTATTAAAAAAAAGTTTTTAGAATCTGATAATATGACATTTTAAACTTAACATCATGCTGCTCATATTTCAAATGAGTTTTAATTTATCATAGCAAAAATACCTTATTAAATCAGAAAGTTTTGAAATAATATAATTGATGCATTATAAAATTCATTCATTAATAAATCAATACTGAAAATTTCATTAAAATCGGATAATTCCCTTATTTTTGGTAAAATTTTTTCAATCGCGAGTGTTGAATTTATTTTGTAAACATGGATTTTACGGCAACTCACGGCGGCCATCTTAAGATATATTTGATCAAAATTGACCGAAAAAATAGTTTTAAATGTATTAAAAATAAATTACATGTGTAATAATATTTTGCTTTTTTTACTGATGCTTATTATGTTACTACTTTCCGACTTAGACAAAAATTTGATCTTAAATAATCAATTTAATTAATTTTAATTCGTTTTTAAATGAGAAGCAGAAAAAAAATTGGTATCCTTAGCATAAAATAATGCAAGAAAGGTCGACATGCTGTAAAATCCAACCAGCCAACATGATCTCCTCAACATTAATATATTTACTATGTAATGAAAAAATAAAAAATAAAATAAGTGTGCTAATTCCATAATTTTTGCAAGGGTAGCATTATTTCTAAACTAAACTCAAGCTATTTCATCAGACCAAGTTTTCCTAGCCAAGTTTTAACCTAGACATACTCAATTAGTAATGTTAGGAATTTGTTTGGACTAATAGTCATATATTCTGTCCTTTTCCTTTTGAAATATTCCATGTATTCCAGCTGTGAGCCTCCATAAAACAAGACCATTTGGGAATTCCAGACACATCAAAAGATTCTTCGACAAGCATGTCTGCAGAATCAACTTGTTAACCCTCACTCTTGGCTCCACCATTTCAAAGACACTGAAGACATTCCTCAGACGGGGTCACTGATACTAAAGTTTAACCCAGATGCACCCAGTTCTTGATCTTTATCTGGCCATATTGGACCTGAACTAATGAGATATCTATTCATATGAGTTTTGAATTTCCTCTAATGTGAATGCATGCATGTTTATAGATACAAATTGCTAGATAAATCATGGGATGATTTAATCAATCCGTTTATCTGTCATGTATAAAATATCAGGAAAATAAACTGTGTGCAATTCCAGCATTTACCATATCTCAAAGGACATTTGCCATATCACTCAAAATCCCTATACCAAGAAATAAAGCACCTTAAGGGGGGTAGCTCAGTCAGTAGAACACCTGCCTAGGAATCGCAAAGTTCCAGGTTCGATACCGGTCCCCACCATCTCAGCTGTTAAGTAGCACAAATTAGGTAATCTGATCTGTGTGGTAAAGTGGGGAGGTGACGGTAGGTGTGGCACTTTACCTCAGCAAAAAACAATTTGCATACTGGTTTAACAAATAATTACTTGGTGTTATTGATCTCTAATATTATTTTTTTTATTCTCTAATGTATTCAAATCAATCCTATGAATGATTTTTTATAGAAACCAATTAAAATATAATTCAAATAAGTGTAATCTTTTATATGTGTTCTTATTTAATTTCATTAGTCTTTGATATATTCCATTCCATGTCATTAAAACTTAAATATCTACGCCCTGATGGCACATATTCTTGTTAGTATTATTAAAGAGAAAATTCCAGATCAACGCAGTGGCTAATGTTCTGTATTGAGACATCATAGTGAGTAAGTTCTAACTCCAGTTTTGCTATTACATTCACTTTTGAATTTATAGCCTTATGAAAAGTATGAGCCCCCTCATCTCTCCGGCTATGGGTTAAATAGTACCACTAATGTTCTTCTATATAAGCTTCGACATTAGATAACCCAAGAAGGTTGATGTGCCATTAAACAAAGAAACCAAACTGAACAAGATCAATCTTCAATTGTAGACTTATTGATACAAAAGAAGCAGACAGTGACAAGAATTTGTCTAAGAAGAATATCTAAGATACTGACATTGGTGATATACTTTTTTATACCAAAACACTTGACATTTACTGCTGTATCTTATAGTTTCTCTATATGAGCATCTCAAGACACATTATATGTAAAGAAAGTTGTCTGTTTTTTGTTTTTTTTTGACAAACAGCATTAATATATCTTCATCTGCAGTAGCAATAATATATGTATAATTATATATTTATTATATATATATATAATATATATATATATATATATATATGGTTCCCACAAAGTTTGTGTGCATGCAGGCTTTATGGACACCCTGTACTGTGACTCAATTGTGTAACTGTAAGTTGCTGTAAAAAAAATGGCAAAAATTATGGAGTTAGCACATTTCATGTTCATCTGCTTTTTTTTATTTAGCAGTAAACAAACTAATAACAAATAAGATGCAAGACATTTTTTTCTTTATTAACTGAACATTCTGGCTTCATAAAACATACCTTAAATGGACTAATAATACACTGCATCTGATGGTGAGGCTCCAGTTCTGGAGATCTAGGGAGTGTGGAGGACCCCTTCATTGCCATGGAAAGTGTTTCTCTAAAAAATTGTATAAACCCAATATATATATATATATATATATAAAAAAGGAAAAAAAAGAATGAAATGGACTGGTTAAGCTCAATCGGTTCAGGTTTCAATACCAGTCCTCACCACCTCAGCGCATGAGTAGCACAGCTTAGGTAATCTGATCTGTGCGATAAAGCATCTTGGAGCTGTAGGTAGGTTTGGCACTCCAGCTCAGCAAAAACAGTCCCCTGGTATAGTCGACAATTTTACTTACTTATATACATATATACACATATTGATAGTACAGTTTGCTATATTTATAAATAAAGAGTGCTCAATATCAGTGATAGAGCATATCTAAGTTAGGGTGGAGGACATGGCGAGACAAGTTCAAATCCTGGACAAGTCTGTTTGGATTTCACATAGTACTAATACCTTTGGGAAATGTATGAATCCAACTGATTGGGCCCTTTAACCGTGGTTAATCAACCAGTCTAGGAAAAGGAAAACTCTGACTTCGAACTTGTTAAATTCTGCTCAAGAAGTGACCTTGTGTCACATCCTACTTGTGTGGAGGGGTTGGGTAAATACATACAAGGTGTGTCAAAAAAGTATTGAGATTTTTTTGTACTTTTTGACACACCTTGTATTCTGAAAAAAAGTTCCATTCATTCATTTTTTTTTCAAAATACAAGGTGTGTCAAAAAAGTACCAAGTTTAAAGCTGTATTTACCAAGATAAAAATGAAGAATGAATGGAATGTTATTTTTTTCAGAATACAAGGTGTGTCAAAAACTATAAAAAATCTCAATACTTTTTTAATACACCTTGTATATGACCTGCATGTTTAATCTTGAGCAAACTGAAACACAGATTTAGGGTGTTATCGGGGAGGGGGGGTATTCGTATCGGTGTATTTTAATAAAATTAGTTTTATAAGTTTTTCCTTTGATTTTTTTTTTCTCTCTCTCTGACTTTTTTTTCCCCTAGTGACTACTTTTCCTACAATCATCAATTTTTTTTCCATCCCAAAATATTTTGATTATGCTATGATTGATGTTAGTTGAAAAACGATTTAAACTCTCTAATTAAAATCTTCCAAAAATAAAGCGGCCATTACAGAAATAGGATTTAATAAAAATCAGTCGATTTAATGATTATTTAACTGGATTTGAAAAAAAGAAAAAGAAAGAAAGGAAAGAATATTGCTAATTTTTGCTTTTAGATAAAATACATTTTTTTTTTTTTTAGTTCAAATGTAAAGTGAGTTTTGAGTCAATTTTTCTTATCTATAATTAATAAAAGGCTGTTTCAGTTTATGAATGTTATGCAGAACAGCTAATGTATGGGTGACAAAAATTGACACACTTTGTAATAGCAAAATTACACATATTCCCAATGTTAAAACACTATTATGGAGGTGTGTGGTGTAATGGTTAGAGTCGTAGGAAATGGACTCGTCGACCTGAGTTCAAATCCTGGACGAGGCTGTTTACATATCACATAGTGCTAATAACCTTGGGAAAGGTATGCATCCAAATACTCTCCCTCTAGCTATGGGTAAATAGCAGGACAGACTGGGCTCTTTAATCTTGGCTAGGTAACTAGTCTCAGAGAAAGAAAGCTCTGAATTCAAAGCTGTTAAACTCCGCTCAAGAAATTGACCTTGTGTCACATCCTGCTCATGCGGAGGGGTTGGGTAAATACATGTTAAAACGCTATTATATAGTAGGTAAAATTCACATATACATATATATGTGAGTATTGTACAAATAATCCACGTAATGAGAACTGGTTGATTTAAAAAATGGTATAAATTCTGGTTCCTCTAATTAATGATAATTAGAAATGTGCCAATTAAATAGTGTTAACAAAAAAAAAGCCAATAAGACAGAAGTTCCAAATCCAGATAAACTCTTCAGTTTCTCTGCATTTTATTGTTTATTCTGAGATTTTTTAGTATTTTCTTTCATTCCAACTTCGTTTATTCCAATATTGTTATCATTACAAAATTTCACAATATTTTGCACACAGTTTACTTTCCAAATATTTATACAATGTATGTATCACTCTGGCATTGTAACCATAAATTTATTATTGTGTTGTCTTTACTTCTGTCAGCTTCAACACTAAAACTGTTATTAATGTCCAAGATAAAAACAAAAATGAAACTTTCTTATGAATCTAAGTGTGGCCATGTGCATGTGTGTGTAAAAGTATATACAAGGTGTGTCAAAAAAGTATTGAGATTTTTAAAACTTTTTGACACACTTTGTATTCTGGAAAAAAAATAACATTTCATTCATTAATTTTTTTCAGAATACAAGGTGTGTCAAAAAAGTACCAAGTTTAAAGCTGTATTTACCAAGATAGAAATGAAGGATGAATGGAACCTTTTTTTTTTTTTTTTCAGAATACAAGATGTGTCAAAAAGTACAAAAAATCTCAATACTTTTTTAACAAACCTTGTATATATGTGTATGTATAAACTAGATGCACACATATAAAAGTCAATGGCACTGTCAGTATACGAGAAACTGACAGTTACCAAGCACCATTGATTTTATATCAACACTACTCTTAAATATACATATTTACCAACTCCTCCACACAAGAGATGAAATAGCCTTGTCTGCTCTACTATTTAACATATCAATCGGCTGGTCATGTCAAGTCCTAGAACCTATATGAATTCCCCACCCTGTTGCCCTTATGGCAAGCCTCAACTCTTTTTGTTGTATATATGCTAGAAGGTGGTGGCTGAGGGTCTTATTGTCCAGAGTATGACATTAAACTCTATCTGCTGGTGAGGTTCCAGTTCTGGAGGTCTGGGAAAAGTGAAGACCCCTTCATCATCATTGCTCCCAGGTCCACTCGGACCCAGAATGGTAGTACCTTTTAGGGTCCCATCTATGGGTTAAATAGAAAAATGTGTTTATAAAAATTGAATATCCATTAAGAATTAATTTATTTCAAAACTTTGTCAGCATTAAATGACTCAGTGAAATTGATATGCAGTAAAACAAAACAAACCAAACCAAACGACAAGATAACTATACAACACAAACAGCATTGTAAGCCAGTCTAAGCAAAACTTAGTAAATAGCGACAATATTCATACTCCATGCACATCATGTATCCAAGACAAAATAAACATCATCCTTATTGGTGTTGTAATTTTGATATCTGTCAGTGTATTCTTTTTTTTTTACGATATATTAAAAGTGATTTTAATCATCAGTATTTACTTAAAACATTACATTTCTTATTTCTCTATTTACTATCAATTAAATGTGATATTTTTCCAAAACCAGAAACAAAAGTTGTTACCTGTCAACTCAATTCAAATTCCAGGTAGGCGTTTAATCACTTTTCCAAAACCTGACATTACACAACAATGACAAAAGTGTGTTCATAAAATTGAAATATCACCAAATGATATACAACATTAGTGTATGTATATTTACATATATATATATAGAGAGAGAAAGAGTGAGAGAGATGTATATAAGTTTTGAATGAGTTGAGTTTGGAAATATATATATATATAAGAGTATGTATGTGTGTATATATGCAAGAGAGTATTATGCCGCCCTGTCGGCTGAGGCGTTAGAATGCATCAACTGCACCTCTGCAGGGGGGTAAGACTCCTCCAATGGGGCCACCTGTTGCCCGTGGGTGGCGACCCATGATGCGTAAAGATAGAGCCCAGGTGGATGAGCAATTCATGACATGCAATACTCCACTTTGGCCCTATCTTGGGCTAGAAGGCGGTCGGAGAGGCCCACTCCAATCAACCAGCTGGTCACATCAAGCCCTAGCACCTATATGATTTTCCCAACCCTATTGCCCTTATGGCAAGCCCCAACCCCTTTTTATCATATGGGTGCTAGAAGGCGGTGGCTGCGGGTCTACATGTCCTGGGAATAACGTTAAACTCTATCTGATGGTGAGGTTCCAGTTTTGGAGGTTTGGGGAATGTGGAGCACCCCATTCATCACCATTGCTCCCTGGTCCACTCTGACCCGGAGTGGTAGTACCTGTTAGGGTCCCATCTATGGGTTAAATAGAAAAATGTATTTATAAAAAAATTGTATTATCCATTAAGAATTGATTTATTTCAAAACTTTATCGGCATTAAATGACCCACTGAGGTTGATATGCCGTAAAACAAAACAAACCAAACCAAAGAGTATTATGTATGTAAGTATATATATATATATATATATATATGAGTATATATGTGTGTATATATATGAGTGTGCATGTGGGTATATATATATATATATATCTGAGTGTATATATATGAGTGTGCATGTGGGTATATATATTATATATATAAGTGTATGTATATCTGCATGTGTATGAGTGTATATATATATATATATATATATATACATTAGTGCAAGTATGTGGTGTGTGTTTATATTTATATATATAAGTGCATTTATGAGTGTGTATACATATGAGTATATATGTATATATAAATCTATATATATATAGATATCTAAATATATCTATATATATGTGTGTGTGCTTATATATATATGAGTGTGTAAATAAACATGTGTGTATATATATATATATATATATATATATATATATATATATATATATATATATATATGTGTGTGTGTGTGTTACGAACATCCACTGCATGAGGATCTGGTTAATTAGAAAATGGCATAAATTCTGTTTCCTCTCATTAATGAAAATCAGATATCTGGAAAAAAAAAAAGCAAGTTCCAAATCCAAATCCAAATAAACCCTTCAGTTTATTTTCTTGCAAGTCCCTCCATCTTTTCTTCTTTCTTTCCAACTTCATTTATTCCCATTTGGTTATTATTATTACATGACTTCTCAATATTTTGAACACGGTTGACTTTCCAGTTATCTAAACATATCTCGCCAGAATCATTTCTATAGATTTATCATCATGTTGTCTTCAATTGTGTCAGCTGCAATTCAAGTGGTGCTCTCTCTGGGTAGCATAGTGGTTAGTGAGCTAGGCAAGCAAACTATTGCTATTGAGTTTAATTCTCACTCAGTGTCATACACTTCTGGCTTTTTGATAAAGAATGCTAAGCTTAATAGATCTTAAATAGCAGGACCTGTGGATATATCACAGGATGATTATTTAATTATTACAACATTTGATATCTTTACTTAAGAGCTATTGCTAAATAGTTCAGTATGTAAAAAGTATAATAATTTTGATTTGACTCTCTCTCACGTTTTCTTTCTTTCTTCTTCCTCCTTTTCTTCTTTTTGTTATGTTTGATAGAAACAGATTAGCATTATCACTTCCGCACAATCACTCCCTCTCTCTATCTTTCTCTTACTCTCTTTCTTTCTTATTATATTTTTTTCTGTGTAGCATGTCCTTTTTCTTTTCCTTTCTTTATAATAAAAATGGAATGGTCCATTATTTAGCTGAGGTGACAACACTCATAAGAAATAAAAATTTCAGATAAGCAACACCAGATAATCAGGATTTACATTTTACATTTCATCTTGGAGGATTTGGACGGTCTCATTTTTAACTATAGGGTGTTGCAAGATTATAACGGTTGTACAATTAAGGAACACAAGTATTAATAAATCTTAATAAATGACTAAAGCACTTAAAACAAAAGATAGGTATTCTTATGCATAACCAAGTATGTATGTATGTATATATATATATAGAGAGAGAGAGAGAGAGAGAGCAAGGGAACATTTGTACATCATGGTATTATAGTGGTTAACACTTGTACAATACGAATACAACTCTCTAAATTTTTATGATTATTATCCAGTGACAAACCAAAGCAAGATAACCAGTAATCATGTCAATCACAGGTGTTAAATCAGTGTTGTCCTTCTCCTAGTTGGATAACCTAACAAGGAATAAGGAGTCCAACACTCCCAGAAATAATATTCTAAATGGCTGTTGAGCCAATAGCTCCCTCCGCCCTTTAAACAGGTCTTGTTTTTTGTCCTGCAGGGTGTCTAGCCACACTCCTCACCAAATAAAATCTGTGGGATTACTGGTTTACTCGCTGATGATTCAACCATAAAATAGTTTGTACTGGATTACATAGTACCATTTGAGCAACGGGTTTTGTTGATTTGACAAAAGCTTTTGATACAGTCAACAGAGATGCACTTTGAGTAAAGTTGGGTGCCCACCAGTATTTGTGAATATACTCAAGTGGTTGCACAATGGTATGAAAGCTAGAATTGTCATGAGTGGTACAAAGTGCCATTGACTTCATGACTTTATATAGATATATATATATATAGAAAAATAAATTGATATGATTTGCTATAAGGATAGCTAATTCAGATAAAAAGTAAATGATTTTTTCTATTTTTTCTTTTGATGAAACTGTTCTTATAGCAATACATGTCACTTCAAAAGATAGAGCTATAATGATAATAAATTATGTTATAGTCCATAACAGCTGTTTCATGCTTAACACAATTGCAGCTTTCATGATTTACATAAAATAAAATTTACAATAAATAGAATAGTTGCATTAAGTATAAAACAGCTGTTATGGATGACTAAATTTAAGCAATTATTGACTTTCAATTTTATATATACAAAATCTGTGTGTAGGTATGTGTACAGATACACACACACACACATTTGCACACTCATATATATATGTGTGTTTATGATAGCACATATAAATTGATTTCTGTGTTCTTTTTCTCTCTCTCTCTAGCATAACTGACAACACCACCCAGCACTGTTTAATAGTACAGACGTATCTCAAACAGTTAAAGTAGCATGGACATGGAGTCAACAACTGGTTACTGACAGTTTGGTCTGAAGATCGCATAGACAAGAAACTGCCAGTAACCAGTAACTCCATGTCCACACTACTTAACTCAAATATAAACGGTCTATCAATGATATTGAGAACTGTCTGCTTGGAAAATATAGCACCCATATTATCTACAAAATATATCTAAGCTACACATATATACATGTATGTGTGCATGTATATATTGATGTTTATGCTCTCTCTCTCTCTCTCTCTATATATATATATATATATATATATATATATATATGTGTGTGTGTGTGTCTATATATATGACAACATATATATATTGATTTGTACATTCTCTTTCTCTCTCTCTCTCATAATACATACATATATATATATATGTGTGTGTGTGTTTCTTCATATTAGAATCTCAAATTAAGCTATTATTGACTGATCCCCAGATAGTCTGTTAAAAGAAATAAGATTTCCATTATAGATAAATAAGCTTGTAATGCAATTTCTCTTAATAATTTTCCAGAGGAGGAAGACATTTTCACTGAACCTGTTGTCAGCTACCAAAACTGCCTGTCAATTTAAAGGCAATTTAGATTTTAATAACAATGCAAAAACGGTTTTATCGCATTGTTTTCCAAATAGAAATTTGCTACATATATAAACCAGTTGTGTTTCAGATTTCGTCAGGGAGCGAATCAAGATAAATGACTGTAAATTTGTTGAGATTTTCTTTTGCTTTTCTCTTGTTGGTAATTATAAGAGAAATAAAATCATCTTTTATATTTTCTCATTATAGAGTTGTTATTCCCTGATAGATTTTGATAAATGGAAAGTCGCTTTTTCTTTGCGTTTTTTAAAACATCTACTGAAAATATACATTCTTATTTATCCTTCTATGAGGAAATGTGTGTATTTGTCTGAAATAATGTCCAAATAAAAACACCCAGAGGCATGTTTTTTTTTTTCCGAATGCAATGGTATGTATTACTAAGAAGCAAGGAAGTGCTTACTACAGCATTGTTTACTCTATAAAAAAAATACTTTTTTCTTCTGAATGCTGTTATATATATTCCTAATAAGCAAGGAACACAATGATTACGACTGTGTTATTTACCCTATAAATAAGGACCTACTTGATTGCAGTGGTGTGGATTCCTATGAAGCAAGGAACACAATGATTACGACTGTGTTATTTACCCTATAAATAAGGACCTTTTTCTGATTGCAGTGGTGTGGATTCCTATGAAGCAAGGAACACAATGATTACGACTGTGTTATTTACCCTATAAATAAGGACCTTTTTCTGATTGCAGTGGTGTGTATTCCTATGAAGCAAGGAACACAATGATTACGACTGTGTATTTACCCTATAAATAGGGACTTTTTTCTGATTGCAGATTTTAGCCTTTTCTGATTGCAGATTTTTAGCTCTACAATTTTTTTGGCGGGAAGGGGGGCAAAAAAAGGTGACCTTTTGTAATCTATTTTTGTCTGTAAAATGAGTTTTAAAGCTCCCCTACTCCTAAGAATTGTTTATAAAAGATTTTTGGCTGAAGAAATTTTTTTTTAAATATTTTAAAAAGTCTTCAAGTTAACCAATTTTAAATTATTAATGATTTCTGATTTTTTTCATAGTAAGATCAATAGGTAGGAAAATTCCTATGTGGCACTACATCAATGACAACAAATGTTTCTATAATTATTCTAACTACATATATTGAACATTATTTGTACCAAAAAGATAGTTTATTTTTTTTTGCTCATTATTTTAATGCACAGATCAGAAATTTATTGGACTGTTGAATGAGAGTTTTACATATTACTTGAATTATATTTTTTGACTACAGAAAAAGTTTTATTTTTTGTTTCAGTTGAATCCATTACTTATTATCATAGTTTTTGAATGATAACATATTAATTATTATAATTTAATGATATAAGCCTTTATGAGTTTTTTTAAGTTTTCTTTTAAAAGTTGCCCTCAGGTCAATAATTTCAAAGGAGATTCAAAAATTACCTGCACTCTTGTTTTATGGAAGCCAAGCTCATCGTGGATGATTTGATAGGCAGAATCATGACTAATCTGCAGAGAACAAACTATTTTGATGATAACTCACCAGTTCACCATTAACATCTCTTGAGCTTGCTGAATTTTCTAAATGTTGGAGGTTGATGGGCATCCTGCCCCCTCTTTGTATGTCACACTTTTCTGGATACTTTTAAACTTCTCTATCCACTCATACACACTTCTACAAGGCAGTGTACTTATTATAGTTCTTGAATGAAGACATTAACCAAAATAATTTGATAGTACAAATAGAAATTATCATAATTCAATGTTATTTAATCTGTTAAAGTTTATTTTTGAAAGTTAGATTCAGAGGTTAATAATTGTAAGCACAAGAACTTATTTATATGTTAAATTGATAAAAATTTATTCATTTTCATCATAACTGTTATTTGCTTACCCAGCATATTTTTGAGGGCATGGCCCTGTCTGAATGGATATTAATTTTGCAATTGGGCTCCAACATAAATTATAAAAGGTTGACATCCAAGTTCAGTTTATATCACTGGAAATCATCAGATGGAGAAAAAAAAATGCCATTTCTGGCCAAACAGAGCGAAAGATAAAGATCATGATATAAAGTAGAAAAAAATGTTTGTTGTTTTTTGATCTTCTAAATGGTTGGAGAGAAGAGTTAAGATCCATGTTTTTTCACATGACCAGTTATGTTTAGATGTTGATGTGATAAAGTGAAAGAGGATTCCACATATCTGCAAAAAGATGAAAGATGAAAGGAACAAGAATTATTGTGTATAAAAGAGGCTCTCCAAAAAAGAAAAAAAAAAGAAAATTTTTCCTTTGTTTAAAACTATTTCTTGTGTATTCATGTCATCTTCATATAAAAAGAAAACTAATACTTTTCTATACTCTAAATAAATCTCTAACATTTCTTAGAGTCTTTGGACATGAACTGGGGGATTTGTTTTCTATTGTTCTTGATTTTTAAAAAAATAACGAACATAGATAATTTTCTGAAATGTGTAGAATATATTGAAATAATTCAGATATCTTCTTTAAAGTTTTATTCATGATTTTCATTATCATCAAGTCATGCTGACAGAAGAGATCTCCATGACTCTTCCTCACCAAACATCCATATCAGCCATTGCTCCTGGAACGTCCTCTGCATCGCATCCAGTATCCGTGCAGAGCTGATCAATGTAGGTTTTTGCTGGCTGACCCATACTTGTGTGTCCATGAGAAAATATCAATTATGAGTTTGTCCTTGCTTCTCCAGTATGTCTTGTTTATCTTACATGAATGGTTTGTGTGATAGGATACAAGTGGACGTACAGCTGCTCCTAGGATTTGTTCAAGACAGCATCCTTGTAGAGTTGCAATGTAGCTTTTCTCTTTCAGCACTTTTAGTCCAAATGGTGCATACAGTAGCATTAACATGGCTACAGCTTAGAAGAATTTTTACTTTATTTTATCAGAGAGATCTGTCTTTAGCAGTAGAAATAAATTAGCATAGATTAGCAGTAAAATAGTTTTGTATACTTAAAGCAGGTCTTAGACTGTTTTTAATTCAATATATTATCATGTCAATTCTTAGTGCCCAAACTTATTTCGATTATACCAAAATTGAAGTATGATTGGAAAAATGTCACAACTTTATCTTCTAAAAACAAGTCACATTCAATTTATAGTAATTATGATAATTTAATCAATTCTCTATGCAGAAATCTTTTTTGTTTGATTAATTGTTTTACTTGAAAATAACAAGCTTATAACTTAGTCTGGCACAAGGCTACTGTAATAGGGTACCCAATGAGAACTGAGTTCACTACACTAGTAAAGAGGTAAATGAGACAAACTTATGAACAACTACCGACTCCCATCACTATTTACTAAGTTTTTCTTAATCTGGCACAGCAATTGGCCACACAGTGAGGGCTGAGCTCACTAGTTAATTGGTCAGTAAGATAGTTGCTAACAATAGTACTACTGTATATTCTCTATTCATTAAGTTTAGTTATGTCTGGCTTGAGGTCACAATAATTGAGCACCCAGTATGAATTTAACTTACCACTGCAATTGTTACAATTTTGGTTGCCATTTTTGGTGTTTAGTTCCTCTGTTGGTAAATCCCTAGTTCAGTTCTTTTGTGGCAGAAAGTCTGTTGTATTCCTTGAAATCCTAGGTAGAAAAGTGTGTAGTTCAGTAAATACTCCTTGTATTAGAAAGTATGTTGTATTCCTTGAAATCCTAGGTAGAAAAGAGTACTTTCAGTAAATACTCCTTGTATTAGAAAGTCTGTTGTATTCCTTGAAATCCTAGGTAGAAAAGAGTACTTTCAGTAAATACTCCTTGTATTAGAAAGTCTGTTGTATTCCTTGAAATCCTAGGTAGAAAAGTGTGTAGTTCACTAAATATTCTTTATAGTAGAAGGTATATTGTATTATTTGTAATCCTCTGTAAGTCTTGATTTCAGAACAAATACCAATGACCATTCTATATCGTTTCTGACTGGCTTATTTTTACCAGAATTGCATGCTGCCGATGTTGGGAAAGTTCATAAATATGAGTGGGAATTTTGCGTATATCTTATACCCAGATAGTCCAACAGCAATTACACTACTGTAAGTGCATTTTTTTTAAAGTAAACCCAGTAAGGATTCAACTCATTACAATAGCTTAGCGGTCCATCTAATAAATTTTAAAAAATCTATATGTTCATTTTGTGTTTTCTTTTATTTATTTTGCAGATGTAACCCAGATTCAGACCTTGTGTTGGACATTCCTCACCAGACATTTATACCAATCTAACCATCACAGAAGGAAGACATGAAAACAATTTCATCTCAGTGTGATATTCACAGTTGCTCAAAATCTTGACAAACATTAATTTCTCAAACCTTTTTTTGTTAACATCATTGTCTATATAACACTATACATACATAGATACATATATATGCACACACACATTAACTTTGTCAAGTTAGGACTGATTTTAGTATATTACTTTATCACAGAATTTTAACTATCTACATTTGAAAATAAAACATTACAACATTTTTTCTAAAGTTTTGTAACTTATTGGCTTTAGTTTGAATTATATGTGGAGAGAGAGAGAGAGAGAGAGAGAGTAAAAGCATCCAATAGACAGGTAAGTTGGGGATGATTCTATTTGGGATCATCTATATCCTCCATGTATCCACCGTACATGCCCATAGATTTATACAAGGATTATTTCAAATCCCTAAGAGAGCTCAATGTAAAATAATTGATAAATTTATTATATATAAAGCAATATTGTATTAATGGCAGAGATGTAAATTATTTATGGGTAATACCATATATATATATATATATATATATATATATATATATATATATCAAAAATGAAAATACTGGGGTTTTTTGAAGCATGAATAACTGTAAGTGTAGGTATTTAAACTAGACTAATGATTAAAAATATAAGTGACTTACCAGTCATTTAGAATTGGTATTGTAAGTGATATTGAACTCAGGAGATTTATTGTAATTGTTATATTTTCGGTTAAGGTAGATGTAAAAAAAATTTCATAGTTACTGGATTTTTATTAGAAGGTGGTTTATGTGTTAAAAAATATTGAGAAAATTATTTACTAAGGAGGATTACTAAGGGATTTAATATTTTAATTAAAAGAAAGTTGGATAATTCTTAAATTGTAGCAAGTCGTACATAAATTTAATTTTTTATTTTAGTTACGTATTGGTGTGTAGTTTTTTTTGGGGGGGGGGGCTGGCAGGTTGATTGGTGGGGGTATCTCATTTCAATTGTTTTTACCTAAACTTTTTGGACAATTACAAATGGTATAAGTTGTGTTTTATGTAGGATTTGTTCCAATAGAGCTTCATCAGATAATGGCCATGGGGTCAAGTGTGGTTTCAGGCCCTTAGCATTATTACCACTACTCAGGTGCCCCAAGCAGTATATGATATACCACCAGGCTTATTGGATTGGGGGAAAGAAACTACTGCATAATACTTGCTTGTTTTTGAATTCTAAAGAATATGGCAAAAACAATCTCCCTTATCTAGCACTAGCAAAAAGGTGATAGATTCCATCGCTATCTGGCTGATACTGACAATAGGCCACTCAACTTTTTTCTCTTTGGTTGAGAAGAAAATTAATTTTTATGAAAATTTTTTAAGGTTGTACTTAATTATAGGTGATAATATACTACCAAGGTGAGTAAAAAAAGTAATGCCATTTTGTTTAGAACAGGAATAATTACCAACACATGAAAGAGGGTTTGAGAGGCAAACATTATTCCAGTGATGAGGAAGTGAAATATGTAGTGAAGAAGTGACTCAAAGAACAGTCAACAGAATTTTATGGGACAGGATACATGCTCTTATTCAAAGGTGGAACATTGCTATTGAGAGAAACAGTGACATTATCCACATAGGAGTAGTTTTATTTTTATGTATGATACATGTTCCTGTGTTGATAATTATACCTGTCCTAAACAAAATGGCATTACTTTTTGACTCACCCTCATGTATATGTATATATAAAGTTTTGTTTTGTAACCCTTTGCAGAGAAGTAGCCAGAAGAGTTTGCATAGTGTGAAAGAAGTTTCAAAAGATTAAAAGACTGAAGAATGAATATTAGTGGTGGCTTATTCATCTGAAATATGATAAAAACAACAAAGACAAGGATACTATCTTGGAATTCCAAGTTTAGGAATTTTTCCTATTCTGCATTGATTTTTTCATTCAGGTAAGATTTTTCTTCTTTGTTATCTTCATAACAATTGTATTTGTCACCAATCAGTTAGACATATTCCTTTTCCTTTTTTTAGACAGACCCGGAAATTTAACCATTTAATGTGGATAATGTAAGGAAAACAATAGGGAATAATATCTGTTAGACATCCTATAATGTACAGAGATGCTGATAGTTATGCATCCTGCATCACTGACAGAAAAATGATATCTATGCATCTCAGTGTTTGTCTTTTTTTCTTCCCCCACCATTTCTAGCTAACTGTAAATACATTTCAATATTTTCTTGGAAACGAATCACACTGTATGGGGTACACAGAGGTTAAACGGCTTAGTTGTTCATAAATAAAAATGCTATAATTTATTAAGAAACTTTAGTTGGGACCCATCAAATTTCCCAGGGGCTCATTCAAATCAAATACATGCATCCCAGGATGCACTAAATTAAAAACTATTAGCATCACTGAATGTATAATACATGTATGATCCCACTGAATCTGATATCCAATGGAAAGCTGGAGTAAGATTACTGAACGATTATGAAGGCCGCATGTTTGTTTTAATGTGGAGTTTGACCTCTCCATTTTATTACCACAGAGTTTTGTGACTCCAGTTGCTATAAGGACAAAAACTATAAGAATTCTCATAAGAAAAATTTGTAACATAAAGATGGTATATCCTCTCATGAATTTCATACAAGATAAGATATCAACCAAAGAACTGAGTTATGGGTACTTTTGGGTATCCAAACTTGAAAAACACATCTCTACAGTTATCTCCCTTGTCCTTAACTCTTTTGAAATCAAATCAATACTGAAACAAGTAAGTAGTACATAATGTTGTAAAAGGATGACAAATCAGGCAAAAAAGAATGAAAAAATTAGATAACTTTCTGTTGTTCATTTTTTTGGTTCATAAATAACAATTAATTTGTCAAAAAAGAGAAAGAAATGACTTTAAAATAATGACAGTCATTAATGTTCCCATTTTTCATATTTTATCTTCTGTGTGAAAAAAAAATTGATGGTTAATCAGATGAATCTTTTTTAATTTTTTTTTTTTTCAATTTTTTGGGGTTTTTTTTTCAAACTGCCAATAATTTTAAAAAAATGTATTTTCTTTTCTTTATAATCATATGATTTTCTTCAAAAATAATTTTTTGTATTTTTTTATTAATTACATCAATTGCTAATTAATTTTGCTTTTTTTTTATTTATTCAGTAATGAGGCAAAACTATTTCAATATAGATTTTACAACAATTCACTTCTAAATAGAAATAAACAAATTAATTGTCTGATTTTTTTAGATGAGGCTTGATAATTTGTATATTGGACACATGGCACAACAGATATAAGGTTGAGTTAATACATTTCTAATTGACATTCATCTGTAGGTTACAGGTTCAATTCTGGCCAAGGGTGATAATAACATAGAATACTTAACATAGCTTAACACTTGTACCTGGTCATGGTTAACAGAATGAGAACAGTCTACCCCAGTGGATTGAATGAAGTGTTTAATTTAAAGTTCCATGAAGGCTACTAATTATGAAAAGAAGGTTCCATAATTCAACAAGAAACACCCAGAGGAACACCAGCCATATAAGATGAGGACAATAGACCGAAAGTCCAAATAATATAAATAAATTAATTAATTTAATTATAAAACACATTCCTTACTATATACTTATATGTGATTCAATTAACATGAACAAAACCTGTTGAACAAATAAAGACAAACTTATAAGTGACATTCTCTTGTGGACACATACACAAGGACACACCAGTACTGATTGACCAGCAATAACTTACATTGATCAGTTGTGTGCGTATACTGGATGCCATGTAGAGTATAAGAGGTATGACCGATAGAGACGGGTGGCCAGAGAAAGTAATGGGAATATATGCTGTCAGCATGACTTAATGATGATATGTGATATTATTCTCTCCACTGGGCAGTACTCAGTACATCTTCTACTATGTGCACCCATGTGTTGTGTGTATATACAACCTTAAAGCTCTTGATATAAATCTACATGAGTGGGAGAGGATAGCTACAAATCGTGCTGTTTTGGAGGAGACTTGTTCATAGCGGCTGTAAGGGGTTCGAGGTAAGGCAGCTTGAGCACCTCACCCTGAAGTGGGCTTTACATAAACAGCATATGATGGAAGTCCTGGACACATTCTCTACATTTAAGCCTGAACATATATGTGATGTATGTGGCAGGGCTTGCCTGTCGAGGGCCGGGTTTCTTAGTCACGTACGGTCCCATACGAGAAAAAGCCGGGGATCTCAAGACACATTCGTGAGGCATGTTGCTTAAAAGCTGGACTCTGAGCCATCTGCATGCTCACAACTGAACCTGTAAAAATGGCCTTCTTCTGTAAAGAAGTGGCAATTATCATATATATATATATATATATATATATATATATATATATATATATATATACATACATGTGTATGGTTGACACTATCACACTTGAAGAGGCAGTAGTAACTCAACGTACAGTATTATTAGGAGAGTGCACAATATCTCAACCTGCCATGCATTAATACACATACACACACACACTCTCTTCCTAATAATCACACAAAACCTTATATGCCAACAAACACAAACATATATATGCACATACACGCGTAGGTGTGAGCATGATGTTGCACTTTTTATATGCATTTATGTGTGCATGCCTACCAGGATACACACATGTATGAACAGAACACACACATCCGACCTTATACATAACACACATCAACATGTAAACAAACAAGTGATATGAGCATACAGTTAAACAAACGCACAATAAATTTGATCCTATTTTTATTATTTTCAAAAAATCTTTCGCTGCACACCGATTGCTCGTTTAAACAATTAAGTTTGGATAGTATAAACCAATGGTAGCAGACTTGTTTCCATACAAATAAATATAAACTAAAAATGTATATTTATTATTGATCTATTTATTTATATATATATATATATATATAATGAACTAGTATGAATAAGCAAGGGTCATTGAATGAATAAAGTGAATTTTGCCTTTGAAGAAACCTATTTACAAATGCACCTTTTTCAAGGGAATCAATAGCCATGGGTCCTTTCATGGCAGAATGGCTTTTTTTACTGACTGCTATATTCAGAAATTTTTCTTTACCAGAGAGTCAGTATATTTCCACTCCATGGGCTGGTTTTTCAACTCAGGCTCATAGTGGCAGACCCATTTTTAGCCCATTTGTAAACACTTTTTTGACTAAAACATGCTTCTCCATACACATTATGTATTCTTCTATAAATTTTACATGATTTGAACTTCCCAGCCTCACAAAATTTGATGAGAGATCATTGTGCATGCTTGGAGCACTCTGTTTGATTTTCTACCATTTTGAATAACCTAAAAACAGATACTTTTGTGAGATTAAAATAATTTTTGCTATTAACGAATTTCAAACAATGCTGAATTTGAATTTATGGAAAAGAATTCTGAAAATTTATTTTGCTTTTTTAATTTATTGAATGACCCTCATATATGTATACTAGCAGAAGTACCCAATCCATGATCTTTTATTTTACCTTATTATAAACATATTAAAGTGTATGTGTGATTTTAATACTCAGTAACATCTGAGTTATAAGTCAGCACGTACATATCAAAACAGACACAATTTTTTCATATAGATATATCTCTAACATATAGGACTTGAAATATATATAAATACATAGCTAGATTTATCCATATTTCCAAATTAATGAATGAATATATAAAGATATTTAGGTAGATACACTCAGATAATTACATCCACAGATTTCATTTCAGCTGCAGGTAATTCAGATGAGATCCATTGATCTATTTATGATATGATACCTTATTAGCCTCTAAAAGATTATTAGAACTGATATCCATGTTAGTCACCTATACTTCCTGACTTACAAGATTTGAGTTACTTCCTGTATCAAATAAGGAAGTTCAGCAAACTTCATAGACTGTATTATTAAGCTCAAACATACCATCTTCATTTCCTTTATAACTTTGGACATACATGTCTGTATCAGGTGATAGCAGATGACCCTGATTTTTGGCTTTCAAAATCTCGGTTACCCGTACTCCAAGTAAGTTCAGCAAAATCTCTAAAATATGAAGAGAATCAATAGATCTGTTTATGGTTGGTTGGTTTTATGGCATGTCAACTCTTGCTGGGTTATTTAAGGTTAAAGTTGTGTGAATCTGTATGTCCGGAGGAAACTTTGAAAAATAAAACAATTGACAACAAATTAAATATATATACACATTAAATATCACCAGGGCTCAGTTTTTGAGCAAAAGTAATGAAGATTTGGTTTATATTATCGAATATATTTAAAAATTAAATAGCATTATAAAATAACGTTAAAATTCTACTAGGCCATTTTCAGCATGTCTTGCTAAAAGTAAAAAAATGAATAACGGACACTCGATCAATTTTTTCTTTTCATTTTTTTCATATAAAATCTACATTTTTACTAATTCAAAGTTGTAGTAAATATTTCATTGTAAAGGATAAACAATCATTTATTTAATCTATTTTTTATTATTATTATACAATTTTTATGAACAGTTTAAGAATTAATCACTTAGTTACATTTTTGACATCGAAATAAGTGAGTTGATATTTAACTTTTACAAAATTCTTTCTAATAAATGTGTGATTTTTAGATTTTTTGGGGGGGGATTTAATATTTTAAATAGGAGACATTCGTTTTTCTCAAAGGTTTCATGCGTGTGCACTTTTTTTTATTCAAAAATTAAAATTTACATAGTTATGTCCTGGCGTCCGTCGTTTGAAATTGTAAACAGACTTTTTTTTTGTTCATGTTAACCATTGTTTTTAAAATAATCGCATTAATGTATTTATTCTAATATTAGAAATACAAATAAAATCATGATACTAATGCAGAATAGTGTGCAAGAGATAATACCATTAGATTACATATATTTCACGGAAATACCTGAAAACTTTAGACACTAGAGTAAGTTAATTTTTAACGATATTTTAATGCAATTATATATACTAGCAAAATAAAAACACCCTCCGGTCGATGTAAAAATAGATTTTTGAAACATATTGCCTGGGGGGTGGGAGTTAAAAATTCAATGCCAGAGAGTTTGTACCCGAAGTAAGTAAAATCATCAAATTCATTAAAGGATTAAAAAATAAAACAATTCGAAATGTAAACTTTAAATATATATTGAAATAAAATAAACTATATATAGATATATAATACCAGTCATGTATATATTAAACCTTATTTAAAAAACAATGAGGACTGTCTAACTGTTTGCATGTTCAAATTTTCAGTGTATTTATTCTACGTTATGACAATTTTGGGTATTGTAACGTAAGCAGTGACATAGTTTTTGTTACAGACTCCATTATTAATATATATATATATATATATATATATATATATATATATACTTTTTTTTTAATTCATTTTTATTTTTCCTGTTAGCAAATGTTTATAAAATAATCATGTTAATTTATTTATTTTAAGACTTGATTGCTAACCATTACACAATGTTTTTTCTCTTCTCTTTTTTTTCTTTACCCAGGCAATGCTGGGTAGCCAGTTCTAGTATAATATAATGGAAAATGAATGTGAAAAGTATTAGCATATGAAGGTGCTCAATGCTAAGATAGCAGAGCAGGTTAAAATCAAAGGTTAAATATTATGGATATAATATCCCGTAACTATAGTTTCATGCATACTTGCAATCATCAGATGGTTGAAATGTTAAGATTTTTCTTATATATATATATATATACACACACAGATGCATACATATACACACATATATACATACACACATACACATAAAAATATTAGTCAAGACTTATTTTTGTAAATCATTACCATTATTAATCTTAGCTTGTATTTTTCTTCATCTTCATAATTTCAGTTGCTTTTTAATCACAAATCCATTTAGTTGTTATCTTTACAACAACATGTCTCAGGGCCGTGAGTGGTGATCCATGATGTTTAAGAACAGAACCCTGGTAGCAGAGCAGTCCATGACATGCAACACTCCACTTTGGCCATTACTTAGGCTAGACAGGCAATCGGAGAGGCCCTTCTAATCAATTGGCAGGGCACATCAGGCCTTAGCACCAACAAGGGTTGACATGCCATAAAATCCAACAAACCAAACCAAGCATGTATCAGAAATAATAATAAAAGATAAGCTTCCAGTAAGATTTGAACTCATATCCCCTGTTGTCCTAGGGAATCCTGGGTTTGTTTGCCACCAAGCAACAAAAGCAGTAGTATAGCAATCATTCAAAAAACACCTATACAGTTACCTCATTATGTTATCTATAGATATATATACATATGTATTGGAGCAAAGAACAGCCCGGAGCAGTACTGTCCCGAGGAACAATATGTATGCACTGCGGCCGAGGTTTCAGAGCTAGGATTGGCCTCATCAGCTATCTAAGGACCAATGGACAGGATTGAGACAAGAAGACAATCATTCGCATAAATCTTATCTATAGATATATATATAGGAGTGAAGACAGCAGTCTCGACCGGCACTGCCCCGAGGAACGTGTGCACACTTCAACCAAGGTTTCAGATCTAGGATTGGCCTCATCAGCCATCTTAAGGACCTATGGGCAGGAATAAGATTTGAAGACCATCATCCTCGACCTTAAGGGATCGCCAATCAATCAATCAAATCTATGTTATCTCCAATTTGCTGACACCATGTTATTATTGTTTTCATATACTTCAAGTGGGAATAGCATATTTTTATTTCTTTTTTTAGATGAAGATTGCCATCCATTACCATTATTATTCTTAACTCGCTGGACCCATGGAAATTCCATGGTAGTTGATAAAAATTATCAGTCATCTTATGCTTCTGCTTTTCCTTCTACCTTTGCTTGTATCTCCTTATTTATTTCACTGAAATAACATCTGAGATAAATTGTAGATTTCTATTTGTATTTTACAGTTTCCACTTCTCTTCATATAAGCATTCGTAGTAGACATTCTCTTGCTGTTACTTGATTTCTGTCTTTTCTTCTCTTTTTTTCACTTTTCTTGATTTAACTCTTTCTCTCTCACTCCAATCTAATCCATTGAAACAGATTAGCATTATCACTTCCCCTCTTGCTCTCTCTCCTTTAAGCTGTTCCGGATGGCCACCTCCCTACAACTATATCCTCCTCCCCCTACAATCACCCCCAACTTCTCTTGATTGAGAGGGGGTTCAAAGTGTGGCACTAGTGTATTAATATATTAACTAGCATTTTAGAATTTGGTTGCTTTTTTTAATTTCAACTCACTTGTGTCATTAGCTTCATAACAGTGAGGAATGTGTATCAGAGAAAACAATAAAGGATAAGTTTTTATTTTCTTGTTAGCACATATACGGCCACATGAGGTGTGGGTGTAATGGTTAGAGTCAAAGGAAATGGACTCGTCCCCCCAAGTTCAAATCTGAGGCTGTTTGTATTTCACATAGTGCTAATACCCTTGGGAAAGGTATGCATCCAACTACTTACTCTCCTCCAGCTATGGGTAAATAGTAGGGCAGACTGGGATCTTTAACCTTGACTAGGTAACCAGTCCAGAAGAAGGTAAACTCTGAATTCAAACCTGTTAAACTCCGCTTAAGAAATTGACCTTGTGTCACATCCTGCTCGTGCAGAGGGGTTGGTAAATACATATATATATATAATATATATACAGCCACATGATGTACATGTGTGTGGTTTGGCATGTCATCTATTGCCTCTGATACATGTGTCCATTTTCACACTGTTAGCATTAGATTATGCCAACTGCACCTCTACAGAGGAATAAGATCCATCTCTCTCCCGGTAGGGCCACCTAGTGGTTGTGGGTATCGATCTGTAATGAGGATTGTTTGGTTTTATTTCTTTGTTTAATGGTATATCAACCTCCATGGGTTATTAAATGCCAAAGTCATCCTTGTAGAACAACAGTAGTGGTACTATTTAACCTATAGCTGGGGGGAATGAGGGGGTTTATACCTTTCTATTAGTCCAAAAATGACATAATAGTGTGACTGGAGTTTGAACTTACTTACAGTCCATCACATAAGCCACTACCCCACGGGCCCTTTCTTCCCGGACAGGATTGTGGTTGTTGTCTGTGACCCAGGTACCAAGAGGTCCCATGACATGCAACATTCCACTTCAACTCTTACTTAGGCTAGTTGGGCAGTCAGAGAAGCCACATCCAATCAATCAGATCGATTGACATGCCATTAAAATCCATCAACCAACAATGTGTCCATTTCACAGTTTCTCTTAAAAAACAACAACAAAAAATATAATAAATACTGGTTTAATTTTGTCTAGCACAAACCCAAAGGAGATAAGAAAATTGTTTTGTACGAATCATTTATGTTGTAATGGAATATTCCACACTCTTTCTCACTTATGTGGTCTGACTATATATAGTGAGCACGGCATTATGTTGGGCTGGCTTTGAGGATTAGTAGCATGCCTCACTATTCTTGTCTGTCTTATTGTATCTCTCTGCAATAAAACCCCTCTGTCTTAAATCTATGAACATGTTGACTGGTCCTTCCACTCGAATACAACCTTGTCTGATTGTATCTCTTTTAAGGACACAACAATTAAAGTGGTATATATCAACTACACAACTACCTTAGCCAGCTTTGTAGAAAGTGGGTGTGTAGATGGTGCGATGGTAAGATGTCTGACTGATTACAATTCAGTCAGGTTTTGAACACGGTCTCAAGCAGTCTGCCTTGTCTAGTCACACTGAGGAGCCATGAAGCAGCAAAACAGGACTGTATGTAAATGACAATACATATGCTCTCCATCCCTGGTGGGTTGAGCTCTCTTGAAATAGAATTTTCTGGTGACTGATAATTACGCATACATTGCATAGCTCTCCTTAAAATGGATAGAGCACTCCCTAGTGGCCTAGTATGTTTATAACAGTAAAATTCCATTTCTAAAAAGTGGGGGTATAGATGGTGCAGTGGTAAGATGTCTAACCGATGACAATTCGGTCAGGTTTCGAACCCAGCCTACCTTGTCTACTCACACAGATGGGCCATGAAACAGTGAAACAGGACTGCATGTGAATGACATACATATATATATATATATATATATATATATATATATAATTTACCAACCCCTCCACATGAGCAAGATGTGACACAAATTCAATTTCTTAAATGTAGTTTAACAGGTTTGAATTCAGAGTTTTCCATCTCCTAGACTAGTTGCCTAACCAAGGTTAAAGAGCCTAGTCCGCCCTACTATTTACCCATAGCTTTCCCAAGGGTATTAGCACTATGAGAAATGCAAACAGTTTCATCCAGGATTTGAACTCGTCTTGTCATATCCATTTCTATGACAGAAACCATTCCATCATGCACCTAGATTTGTGTATGAATGGATGTGTGCATGTAGACACATATCTATATAGTGAATTTGAATCCAACCGGATTAAACATCAAAAATTGAGACTGGCTTTTAGAAAGGGTGAATTTCAGTCCATCAACATTCAAAGTGGAGAAGTTCCATGTAGTTTATGTAGAAGAGTGTCTCTCTCTCCAGGGCTGGTCTTGAGTATGTTTACTATGTAGTAGATTCTTCAGAAGTCTGTGTGAGTTGGCAGCCAATATATAGTGATGTAAAGTATGTACTGTTAGAAATAAAACAAAATTACCACCTACCAAGTCAAACCCATATTCAATATCCATTAGTGTGTGAGTGTGTGTTGGTATGCTGGATTTTTATTGGGCCAACCCCAACTTATATTGTGGGGGTCTCAAAGGTTGTCACTTGACCCCGGTGGCAGGAAGGAAATGACAAACAATTGTGTCTCAAAAACCCACTCATGTTTATATTGATGAT
>CM042138.1:118733332-118756706 GCA_023376005.1 Doryteuthis pealeii
TTCTGTTTGTGTTCATAACTACAGGACCAGTCAATTTTTAGCATACTGGAATGTGTTACACATGATTTACATATCTATAATGTATGCATATGTACAAAATTCTGGATATATTCACATATATATATACACACACACACACACATATATGCATAATATATATATATATATATATATATATATATATATATATATAGGTCTGTATGGGTTCATAAGTACAAGACTGGTCAATCATTATTATACTGGAATGTGTTGCACATAAGAATTAATGGTAATTTTGATATGAAGATTCTTTTTTTTTTTTTTTTTTTACTTATTATTTAAAAGGTTAATTGTTCAGATGATGTGCTTATCCAGAAGTCAAGTTGACTGCATTTCACTTGCCAGATCTTTGATCTTCTTGGGGTTAATGTAAGGATTTGATTGAAACACGCCAAAAAAAATGCTCCCAGTGGTCTATGGCAGATTGTCTTGTGCAGAATTCCCCAGGAGCCCAGTGTCGTCCAGTGTGACTCATCTAGACACGTCTTTTTAAGGAATTGCTTTGAAGTGACTGCCACTTATGGACACGACAGGTCGTGTCAAGTATGATTTGTGTATATGTGTGTAAATCTTCCTTTCAACATCTTGTTTGGTTAAGCTCCAAAAGACGTCTGCGATGGATGTGAACTTTATCAGCTTTGAAGATTGGCGCTGAAATGAACTCACACGTAGACACTATTTATTTATATATATATATATAATATGTATATATAAAAGTCAATGTGACTTTATATAAGATGTGAGCGTGGAAGCATGTGGTGTAATGGTTAAAGTCATGGGAAATGGACTCGTCGCCACGAGTTCAAATCCTGGACATAGTAATTGCATTTCACTTAGCGCTAATACCCTTGGAAGGTATGAATCCTGCTCCCTCCAGCTATGGAAAAATAGTAGGGCAGACTGGGCTCTTTAACCTTGGTTAGGCAACCGGTCTAGGAGAAGGAAAACTCTGAATTCAAACTCCGCTTAATAAATTGACCTTGTGTCACATCCTGCCCGTGCAGAGGGGTTGATAAATATATATATAAGATGTGAGCAAAAAACTAATACCCTTGGGAAAGGAATAAACCCCTTCATTACCCCAGCTATGGGTTAAATAGTATCACTACTGTTTCTCTACAAGGATGGCTTTGAAATGAACACACATGTAGACTCTATTTATATATAAAACAATGTTACTTTATATAAGGTGTGAGCAGAAACTATAAAATCTGAAGCTTTTTTTTATTTTAATTTTAAAATGTGCACAGCTATGGAGTCCTCCAGCTATAGTGGCCATCATGTCAAACCGTAATATTGTAGTGAGTTCATTTTCAGACTAATACTCTTGGAAAGGAATAAACAACCTAACCCCACCCCCAGCTATAGGTTAAATAGTATTACTACTGTTTTTCTACAAGGATGGCTTTGAAATTAACTCACACATAGACACTAAGTGACTTTATATAAAGTGTGGGCAAAAACTATCAAATCTGAGGCATATGTTTTATTTTAATTCTAAAATAAGTGAAGACGTGCACAGCTAGGGAGTGCGTATACATACACACACAAACATGTATGTGTTTATAAGTACAAGACTGGTCAGTCATATATTAGTGTTCTGTGATATATTACACATAAGAATTTATATATATATATATATATATATATATATATATATATAAAAAGATATAAAAACACCACAAAATGCTGTTAAAGTGAAAACATTTTATAACATAGCTGATATTGAACAATATTTCGATTTTATGAAAATCCTCATCAGAGCTTGTTTATACTCCATGTTGTTAAGAGCGGAGACAAAAGTCATATATATATATATATATATATATATATATATATATATATGATAATCAATTTTATATATACGAGTATACTCCTGGTGCAAGTATTAAATTAGAAAGGCTAATGACACTAAATAAGAATGCAGATAAAAAGATTTGAAACAGAGGGGTGTCTGATCAAAAAATAGAACAACTGAAACTTACTCTTCCATCACTCATATCTTCCATTGCTAGATTTTCCTAATTTAACTATTTAGTTAAAATAGGCTGTAAAGATTAAATTTAAATTATTTCTTCTTGTTAATGGATTTCTTTTAAGATTTTTCCCCCAAGATTTTTGCTCATATTCAATAAGATAAAACCAAATAATTAGAAATCAATAATACTTAGCACATATTTATTAAAATTCTTTTATAAGAAATATCAATATGCAAATTAGCCACCCAATTCACACTGTAAACCTTTATTTTGTTGTATATATAAATACAATTTTATTAATAATTGAGGTTTAAATAAAAATAAAAATCATGGAGAATATGATGAGGGGAATTGTGACTTTAGTAGTCATAGTCATATAGTTTCAGTTACAGATAAACGCACAATCTCCATTATAATAAGATATTGATACATAAACATGTTGATATACACTACCACCCAAAAGTTTTGGACTAGATTGATTTTTTTCTTCTAAACTTAAACAAGCAATCAACTTTCATATCTTTAAAGAAATAGATTTAATTTTTATATGTTTGCATGCAATTATGCGTTAAACCAAAATGAATATAAAACATGATTTATAATTTCAATTAAAACAAATCTATAATTTCTTTTCATCAAAGAATCCACCGCAAGTCTTTATTAGTGCAGAGAAAATTCTAAGTATCCTTTATAATAACTTGTAAAAGTATGTTGGTGGAAGTGACTACCAAACAGTGTGTTAATGTATAAACAATGCTTGCTTATTCTTAAGAGGTTTACTTTGACCTTTATGATGAATTTCATTCCTTACATTTCTATCCTTTTCTATGTAGCATGTACTTTCTCTTCCTTTCTTTCTTTATAAAAAAACCCTGGAATGGTCCATTATTTAGCTGAGGTGACGACACTCATAAGGAATAAGAATTTGGAGGATAGGCAACACCAGATAATTAGGATTTACATTTTTGCATTTCATTCTGGATGATTTGGATGGTCTCATTTTTAACGGGGGGTATTGCAAGATGATAATGGACATACAATTAAGGAACACAAGTATTAATATATAGATAACTGGTATTGGTTAAGTAGTAAATACAGAGGCATATTTATAAAGAGATTGGATAATGATATAGATTGGTGGTGGTGGAGGAGGAGGAGATGGTGTTGGGTGTTGTTGAAGAGGGACACTCCTCCATCATTGGTATAGACATTATAATCAGGAAATAAATGATATAGCTTGTGGCAGAATGACTCATGAGTGACACCAAAGAAATGGATAGAATTGGTTGGCACTTTTTCTTTTCATGTGAACATTACAACTCAGCAACAGATGTCAAGGGGGTGGGGAGGCAGAGAAAAACATCCATGTTCTATTTTTGAGAAGATAGCCTATTGTGTCTAAAGATAAAAAGAAAAAAAAAAAGAAAAGAAAAAGATTTCTTCTTCCCATTTGTCATAAGTCTGTACCTCAGCCAGCTTTCGAACTGGCAAGGATCATCCACCAGAATGTGAGTGGCAACGTCAAAGAAGAAAGACACAATCGACAGACACTTTTTCTTATTGACAGGCTTCATCTTGTTCAGCTCAAGATGAAAAAAAAAAAAAAAAAAGTGGAGACAAAAGTCACGCATGATACTATTTTCTTTTTTTAAATATCATTGTTGTTATTTGTACTCATTGAATTTTCCCAGCATTAGTATACTATCTGTTGTAACATGAGTATCAGAGAAGAAACATGAGTATTAAGAATAGAGAAAAAGGTTTACTAAGCAAAGATACAAAGTGAACAGATTTTTTCCCAGCATTAGTATACTATCTATTGTAACTCGAGTATTAAGAATAGAGAAAAAGGTTTACTAAGCAAAGATACAAAGTAAACAAATGTTTTTTAAAATCTCGTTATTTGTACTCATTGAGTTTTCCCAGCATTAGTATACTATCTGTTGTAACTCGAGTATCAGAGATAACAGAGAAGAAACACGAGTATTAAGAATAGAGAAAAAGGTTTACTAAGCAAAGATACAAAGTAAACAAATGTTTTTTTAAATCTTGTTATTTGTACTCATTGAGTTTTCCCAGCATTAGTATACTATCTGTTGTAACTCGAGTATCAGAGATAACAGAGAAGAAACACGAGTATTAAGAATAGAGAAAAAGGTTTACTAAGCCAAGATACAAAGTAAATAAATGTTTTTTAAAATCTTGTTATTCGTACTTATTGAGTTTTTCCAGCATTAATATGTGATCTGTTGTAACTTGAGTATCAGAGTTAACAGAGAACAAACACAATTATTACGGATAGGGAAAAAGGTTTACTAAGCATAGATACAAGGTAAAAAAATGGTCTGCCATTTTACTTAGAGTCTCAGTTTAAATTGTGTAACCAGTACACAAGTGAAACTGAGTAGTGGAAGACATGTAAAATTGTGGACTATCTTTAATCTTTTAAACATTAAACCAGTTCTGCTCATTATAATATTGAGGACTTTGTTGAATGACTTCTTTTCTTTTCTTTGATTTTTGACAAATAACCAAAATGTTTAATATTCTATTTAATATATATATATATATATATATATATATATATATATATATATATATATATATATATATATATATATATATATATAGAGAGAGAGAGAGAGAGAGAGAGAGAGATGATGATGATGATGTCCTTCAAGTTCCCGGCATCAGAATGAAAATTGAATTATTTATATGAAAAGCAAAAATTCCATTTAATATACAAAATCTTTTTCTATATTTTTTATTAGCATATCTATATGCCCATGTGTAGGCATTATAATATATCTTTGACATACAGTAGTTGTGATAAGTATTTGAACAAACAATTTACATCTAATCACTTCATTTTAAGATCTAAAAAATAAGAACATTATACAAAAAGATAAATAAATTGTCTGTCAATATAATAAGGCTGACATTTAGTCATGTTTTGTGTGAAAAACTTTTTCTTAATATGTTAATCATATTAATAAAAAAGAAATTCTGATCCTTCTAAAATTTTGTTAAAAATTCAAAAAGAAAACTCTTGCTGCTATTTGAAAAAGATTCAAAACTACTAAGTCAATTTTCTTGGTTTAGTTTCTTTTTTTAATGCATCTCAATATTCATGAGTTATTTAGTGCTAAAGTCATTCTTGTAGAAGAACAGTATTGGTACTATTTAGCCTATAGTTAGGGAATGAGAGGGTGTTGAAATTCACTTTCATCTGTACTTGTTAAAATCTCACAAATACTAATTGTTGTGTCAAAGTTATCTGCCCTGAATCCAATTTTGGGTATAATGTCAGGTTATTACCCTTAGCCTTTTTTGTTAGTCCCTGTTAATAATAACAAACACCTCGTGTGTCATGAAAAGTCATCCTCATGTTTTGCCTTGTTGATTGAGTTTAAAGTATCCTGCTTGGAATATATGAAGATGCATTACTTATAATATTTATATATATATATATATATATATATATATATATATATGTGTGTGTGTGTGTGTGTGTGTGTATGTATATATATATATGATTAAAAATCAAATGGTTTAAAATACACCAACTTTAGTTTCTCGCAAAAGCGCGAATCTTCGGGTATTTTTTTGACTGCCATCGTTATGGATTATATAGCGGGTTGTACCCATTTTCAGTATAGCAGTGTGTTACACACCCAACTTCACCCCTACATGACAACCGGAATTTACTAGGCAGAACTTGTGTTTATTCTTATGTCTGCATTTATTTGTTAACGCTGCCCAAGTGTTCAATAGCTGTTCTGGGTCACTAAATTCTGCTATTTTTTTTCTTGCAGGCACAATATGCAGGGATTATCGTTACCTTGGTGTGAAGGTGCTTTCTTAATAATTTTCTATTTCATCTCTGGTTCTTTCTATAATACGATGTTGGTCGGGGTGCCAAATGTAATACTATGATCTGGTCACGGGACCAAATGTAATACTATGCTGTCGCGGCGTCGAATCTAATGCGATGGGTGTTCTTTGACCCACAGGAAAGTTGAAGTGCTTGTTCCGGGCTGTACCTGAAAATGACCAAATTCACCAAGGTTGTTCCACAATTAATACAAACGCGTTTTTAACAATAACAGACCTTTATTAATCATACATTGATTAAAAATCATGTACAACCACAAAGGGGTATCGAGTTGAAGTTGAGTTGGTATTTTGTGGACTGACTGGCGATATATGCTGGGTTCTGATTCAAATTCAGGACTTTGAGTAACAAGATGACAAAGCAAAACGGTGACAAGGGCCATGAGACGAGCCTATCAATCTGCTAGGGAAGCAGTTGTCCAATCTGGTCAAGAACCAGCTGTCCGATCTGGTCAAGGACCAGCTCTCCACTCTGGTCAAGAACCAGCTCTCCAATCTGGTCAAGAACCAGCTCTCCAATCTGCCTGGGACCCTTTTGGGACTTCTTTTATGGCTCCAAACCCCTGAATCCAGGGCTCTGATTGCCAGCCAATAGAAATGCCGGACCAATGGCCCTACAGTGTAAACATTAGGAGGTGTACAAAAACCCACCCACGCGGTCGCATTTGATTGGATGGCCAATCAAAATCATGGCCCTGGGTTACACATCTTGGAGGGGGGTCAATAAAGTCTCCACCCCAGTTTCCTGATTGGTAGGCACTGACAATATCTTTATTATTTATAAATGGCCTTGTCAGTTGCTATGATAATTCCCAGAAATTGGCCTAAGACCACCCGCCAATTATCATTCCCACTAAATCAACACCTTTAAGATTTAATCTTCAAAATGTCTTTGTTAAATAAATTTTTTCTGGTCCTACGCAGTCCCCACAAGAACAACATTAGGTATGAATGTCAGCAGTCATAAAAACCAGACATTCTTTTTTATATCAACCACTTTTAGCCTGGATAAATTGGTTCCTATCTTTTGGAGTCTTCATGTAAATGATAATATGATAACATTTGTATTAAACAGCTTTTGCCTTATATTAACTATTTTCTGCCATTAGGCTTTCTTTGTTGAAAATTATTTCTCATCTTGTGTTGATGTTTACAAGAATGATAATATATATTTACATGAAAACATTTGTATAAAAAAAAGTCATTTGTGTTATATCAACCATCAACCGACTTTTAGCCATTAGAATTTCTTTGTTAGAGTAATTAATTTTATCTAGTGTTGACTTTACCCCACCACTGACTTGTACTCTAATCTAAGTCGCTTGTACGACTCTAGACTCAATTGTTATTTTTTAAGTATCTAATAAGATATCGCCAATCAGTCCATAACACTACTACAGTGTTATATTTCTTATGTTCTCTTCAATGACCATACATGTTTTGCAAGTGTTGTTGTCTCACAATATTTTTTGTCCCTGATGATAACTTGTGCTGTGTAATCCTATTTTTAATGGGTTGCTGTGTGGCCCCAATATAAATTTAGTATTATTTGTGTTGATGATATTACCCACTGCTACGTAAACTACGTCTGTTTATTATTTTTCTATATTGTTAGTACAGCTGTAGCTTACTTTTAAATTATTCCTATTAAATAGTTTTTAGTAATGGTGACCCTGAGAAGTGTTTGTCAATCAGATTCGTGTGTATAATAATATGTGTGGTGTGTGTGTTTGTGTGCGTATATCTATGTATATGTGTGTGTGTGTGTTGTTTAGAATCCTGGCAACATGAAAGTTAACTGTGCTTGGGTGACTGACAGTTCTCGCCTATGTGATGTTCAAACCAATATATTTATGGTTATCTTTTTCAAATATATATATATATATATATATAAATCTTTTCACACACCTGATTATTTATCATTTTTCTTTTGCTTCTATCTTTACAACAAATCTTCCTATTACAATTAATTACAATTTTCCTTTCTAATTTTTTCTATTTCTTTTCCTTTCTTGATTCTTTTCTTTCTTTTTATCTTTTCTCCAATTTCATTCAGCACAGAATTTCTTGGTTAAATATCTATTCCGTACAAGCTGCAAATCAAACACTTTTTCTTCCAACCGCTTGACACAAGGCCCGAATAAAAGCCAATAAATGGCTTCTATCCTTCTTTTTTTTTTCAACTAGATTATATCTAACTACCAACCGAACAGTTAATCTGTTATCGCAATCTTATCGGTCTATCTTGTGAAAATCTCTTGAATGGAATTGAGTATGTGTTGGAGCTGTCATGAGATATAATCCAACGAAAGAATTGAGAAAAACTGTCAGCCGTTCCTCAGCAACTAATAGGAAATATAAACGAGCAGAACTAATTCAATAATCCTTCAAAGAATTAGTAGTTACCATCAATTCAACAATAATCATTTCATATTGGTTTCCTACTGTAGAGTAACATTTAACAAGCTATTGTCATAGAACGTTGTGACAAGTGAATTAAATATCCCCATATTTTGACCAATATAAGCTTATAGAGGCATGTGCTGTAATTGACACAAGAGAGTTCAAATTCTGGATAAGGCTGTGAAACAAAATGGAAGTTGGTGTCTATCACCTTCTCAAATTGTGTATAAACAATATTTTCAACCAAATCCCGACAAGAGTATAACAATAGACGGGTCTAAAGCAAATTTTAAACAGAAACAATATAAAACAGGATAGATGAAATGTTCTAAAGAAAAATTCTTTGTAGATTGTTTTGGAGAATAAATATTTTTAACTTACTGTGTACTTAGAAAAAAACTGGTATGCAATGGCGCTATGAAACCATAGATAAGAAGGGCCCAAGGTACTGGGAATGCCTGGAGCTGGGGTCAATCCCACCCAGTCTAAATGGTTTAGTTCTGATGGGCTGGAAAATCTAAGAGAAAAAGAGTTTGATTTTGGCACTGCCTTTATATATTCTGGTTTCAACACCACCTAGTGGCAAACCATAGCAAGTAAGGGAAGATAATCCCAACAGTTGTTTGGCATTTCACATAGTTGGGAAAGATAGGAATCCAGTTATTTTCCTTTCAGTTATAAGTAAATATTAAAGTAGACTGGAACTTTAATCTAGGTTAGGCAAACCAGTTAAGGAGAAGGAAAACTCTGAACTCAAACCTGTTAAACTTTGTTTAAGAAATGACCTAGTGTCCCATCCTATCGTGTGGAGGGGTTGGTGTATATATATATATATAATATCCAAAAGTCCAGAGAAGAAATCTTCCTTACGACACAAGAGTTTTATTTTAAAAAACCTGTCGCAGTTTGAAGCTCAAAATGTTGTGCTCTTAATGTTAGAGTCACAGAGAAATATATAAGTAAAGAAATAACAAAAGACTTAGAATTTAGCATTATAGTCTATTTCAGGGAAATAGACTATAATGCTAAATCTCTAAGTCTTTTGTTATTTCTTTACTTATATATATATATATATATATATATGCACTGAACTCTTCCATTAAAATCAAGTTACACTAGATCACTAAAGTAAGCAGTGAGAGCCTGTTTCAATACTCAATTAGGTGAGCACTTATGCAGCAGGTACTTTAAGACACCTGAGTCCTTTGTTTATCAAATGAAACGACTCGGCATTAAATGACCCCAAAAGAGGGTTGATATGCATATAAACAAAGCAACCAACCAACCAACCAAACTCAACCCCTCTGCCATGTTCAGGATGTGACATAAGGTCAATTTTTAAGCAGAAGTAAATTGGTTGAAAGATTTTCCTTCTCCTAGACTATTGTCTAACTAAGATTAAAAGAGTCCAATCTGACCTAACTCAAGATGGAGGAAAAATAGTTAATCATACTTTTCCCAAAGGTACTAACACTATGTGAAATGCAAACAGCATCATCCAGGTTTGAACTCATCTTGCGTGTCCATTTCCTATGATGGTAACCACTCACCAATGTACCTCACAAAAAGTATAGAGTATATAAGTTTGTTTTTTTTAAACCAAACATTCCCAAAATTTCTTTTATCAATAATTTCTTTTTACATGGATGATGGCCTGACAAATGGTTTGATAAACAAACCAAAATGCTGTATGTCGGCTAAATAAATATCACCCTTCAATGCAACTTGTTTTTCATTTTTATAAAACCTTATATTGTCGTATGCAAGCTGTGGTGTAATGGTTAGAATTGTAGAAAATGGACTCGCAACTTGAGTTTAAATCCTGACTAGGCTGTTATATTTTTAAACATAGCACTAATACACTTGGGAAAAGGTATCATCCAATACTCTTCCTTTCACTCTGGGAGTTAAGTAGAACCTGGCTAACCTGTCGAAGTGGGAAGAGGGTAGCTGTAAACTCTGCTGTAAACATTGACCCATGTGTCAACATCCTTCTTGTGTGGATGGTTGTAAATATATATATATATATATATAATATACTGTCCTATTCACTTCCATTAAATGGGGAGAAACACAAATTGTAGTAGAAAATTAACGATACACTTAGTCAACTAATATCTTTCTTTTTGTTAAATAACCTTATTCATAAAAAGTATCTTTGATTTTGACTGGAAACAAAGATAACTTGATTTTGCAATGTCTTCTCTTGAAGTGAGATGTTACCCCAAAAATGGTTTTACAAATGTCCTAAAACTAATGATAATCAGTTAAAGCAATACGTTTCCTTTCCACTGCCATTCTTCAAAACTGCAGTCACCAGCATAGACGACCCTCTCCATGCTCCAATTCAAAGCAAACTATTGAACTTTCTCCACTGGCCAAAAAACTGAAATAAAAAAGTACCTGCTAATAGTCCAAGAATTCCATCGTGGCGAGAAAATTCAACTTTTGAACCCCCGGCCAATAAAAATCTACAATCTCCGGCCTCCAACGCACAATCAACACAACCTTTTCCATGTTTGGCCTTACATTAACAGTTAGATAACAAACAAGCTTTTTCGATAAATAAAAAAATGCGATACCCATCTCAAAACCATATAAGTTTTGTGAACGGAACACCTTGAGCCCTTCCTCTAAAATATTCAACACATGCTGATGACATAGCATCAACCCCATTACAGCCTATCTCGCGTCGCTCGAATGCTCAACAACCGCTACTCACATGCCTCATCACTAAAAAATTCAAGGTTTGTGTACCATCAACTTTACCACTTGTAACAACCTTTTTTTTCTCTGACTTCCCTGGCCATATCCAGTCGATCCTATTCATCTTCAGCTCGCTCTGCCTTGTCTCTCTGCCACCAGCTCACTCTGCCCGTCTCCTTGCTGCCATGTCATGACCCTACCACCGGCAAAACGCACCCATCTCCACTGACAATCCCATCTCAGCCGACCTACCAGCCTTCTTCAGCAATCCTCAACCAGACATCAGCTGCCCGTTCTTCCAGCAAATGTCCTTCAGGACCCTGTTAAGCTAGGTCCTTTCAGACACACTCATCCTTTCTTTCACACTGCATCCTTGTGACCTGGCAGAGTCACCCGGTGCTCTGCACCAATACCTGTCGTTTTCCTCCCAAAACTACCTTCCCTCTTTTTTTCTGCTGCCGCTTCTTCGGAAACCCATAACGTCCTTCCCGACGGCGCGCGTCCACCTTGCCTTTAACAATTACTTTGGTCGATTGTCTGCCAGCTCTGCCGTTAGACATCTTGACCTTTCCTGAATTTCACAGTCTGGTTGTTCTGCATAATCTCCAGCTACTAACCTTTACATCAACAAGACAATGTCAACCTTTGACCTCATTCTATACCTGCATATTTCCATCATCTGAATACCGGTCAACTATAACTTAATGTCACCTAACGACTTCTACTTTTTCCAGCATCTTTCCAGCCTTCATGGATGAACAACATTTCCCGGCCTCTATATTGACGACTAACCAATGAACAATCATTTCAACTTACTGTATGGGAAAATAAACATTTTCCAATTTTGTTAACCTAACTCCCCTTGTCTTTCCTCCTTTGCTAGTTGTGAGGACCTTTTAGGTGTTTTTTTTTTTTTTTTTATCTACTGTCAAGTTCTTCGAATCCTTATTGGCCTCCCCACAATATATATATATATTATATAACCATAAACCAATAAAAACAACAGAATTTCTTTTCTTACAGCAATACCACTTAAATGCTCAGGTCCCACTGTGAGTGTAGGGTTCCATCAATGGTTTTAAATAAATCTCCAAATTTGTGTTCAATGTACTAAAAATTGCAAAACTTTAGACTCACCATGGACTTTCTGTAGATAAAAACAGTATTTAAATGATTTTCAGACCCAGAAGAATAATCCTGCCACTATGTGTTATGCATTGAAAACAATTACAATGTCTTTCTGCTGTTCTACACTTGCAAAGAGATTGAGGACTTTTTTGTGGAAAGGTATTAATTTGTTTTTATATTTGACAAAAAAGAAAATTTAGATAAACAAATGAAGATAATGTGAAAAATTAATGGGTGGAAGTGAAGACATGAAAAAAAAAAGCTTTTAGCTGAAAGGATTTCTTGATGAGTGTTTGAGATTTTTAAATTAAAATAGGAGATTGGAGATTAGAGAAAAATAAAATGGGAAAGACGAGGAGGAAGGAGTTTGGAGAGAGAAGAAAGAAAGAAAGGAAAGGACTTGGGGAGGAGACAGAAAGAAAGAAAATAGGAGGAAAGAGTTTGGGAGAAAGAAAGAGAAAGAAAGAAAAAAAGAAGGAAGGAGTTTGGGGGGAGAGAGAGGAAGAAAGATAAAAAATAAGAGGAGTTTATGGGGAGAAGAGAGAAAGAAAGAAAGAAAAAAGAGGGAAGGAGTTTGGAGGAAAGAGAGAGAAAGAAAAAAAGAAGGAAGGAAAAAGGCAACGATAAAAAGAAGAAAGGGGAGACAGAAAAGGGAAAAGAAATAAAGGATAAGAGGAAGAAAAAGAATGAAGACAGACATGTAAATAAGATAAGAAAAAAAAAGAATGAGAAAAAAAAAAGATATAAGAAAAAAGAGAGAATGGAAAGAGAAAAAAGAGGAAAGGAAAGACAAGGGTAGAAAAAAAGAAAGAAAGAAGAGACAGAAAAGAGAAAAGAAAGAAGACAGACATGTAAATAAGGAAAAAAGAATGGGAAGAAAAGAAAGAAGATGAAGAAAAGAAAGAAGATAAAAAATAGATATAAGAAAAAAGATAGGGAAGGGAAAAAAGGAGAGAGGGAAGGAAAAAAGAAAGAAAGAGGAGACAGAAAAGGTTGATTGGGTTTTATGGCATGTCAACCTTGTTGGATCATTTAATGCCAAAGATGTTTCTGTTTTATTTATTCTTGATGGGTATGCAATTTTTTTTTAAACACATTTTTTCAAAACTTTTTTCTATTTAACCTATAGGTGGGACCCTTACAGGTACTAACACTTTGGGTCAGAGTGGGCCTGGGAGTGATGGTGAGTTCCAGAATTGGAACCTCACCAAAGACCCTCAGCCACTACCTTCTAGTACATATATGATAAAAAGGGTTGGGGTTTGCATGAGGGTAATAGGGTTGAGACAATCATATAGATGCAAAGGCTTGATGTGACCAGCCAACTCATCGAAGGGGCACTCTTCAGCCACCTGTCAAGCCTAAGTAAGGGCTAAAGTGGAGTATTGCATGTCATAGACACCTCAGCCACCAGGGTTCCATCATTAAGCAACCCAGGTCACCACTCACAGCCAACAGGTGGCTCCATTGGGAGGAATTTTACCCCTCTGCAGAAGTGCAGTCGGCATATGCTAGAGCCCTAAATGACAGGGCAGAGATCTTGTTCTGGTGTTTGGTGGGATAAGGAATCATCCATTACACTTTGAAATGATAGCCAAACAGTCACATCTGAAGTTTATTGCTAATAACTTTGGCATTTGAAAATAACTTTAAACGGGAAATGTCCAACGTTAGTGGAGAGAGAAAAGGTGCCATTCTTTATCTCAATAATGTACATCCCTGCAAACTGCTTGAGTGACCAAAGATCTCATAAAGGCATTCAGCTGAGGAAAAAGGATGATTCATCCAGTATGCTCTTCTGACCTTGCTTCAAATGACTATCATTCGTTTAGGAATTTGTAAAACCATTTTGGTAGACAAAGTCTCACTTCAAGAGAAGACATTGAAAATCAGTTACTCTCTTGTTTCAGGTCAAAATCAAAGAAACTTTTTATGAATAAGGTTATCTTTACCAAAAAAGAAGATATTAGTGAATAAGTGTATCGCTAATTTCTACTACATTTGTGTTTCTCCCCAAATTTAAATGGAAGTGAATAGGACAGTATATATATATATATATATATATATATATATATATATATATTTACCAACCACTCCGCACAAGCAGGATGTGACACATGGTCAATGTTTTATGCAGAGTTTAACAGGTTTGAATTCAGAGATTTCCTTCTCCAAGACTGGTTATCTAGACAAGGTTAAAGAGCCCAGTCTGCCTTACTATTTACCCATAGCTGGAAGGAGAGTAGTTGGATGAATACCTTTCCCAAGTGTATTAGTGCTATGTAAAAATATAAACAGCCTCATCCAGGATTTAAACTCAAGTTGCCAAGTCCATTTTCTACAATTCTAACCATTACACCACACGCCTGCATATGACAGTATAAAGGTTTATAAAAATGAAAAAACAATTTGCATTGAAGGGTGATATTTATTTAGCCGACAATACAGCATTTTGGTTTGTTTATCAAACCATTGTCAGGGCCATCATCTGTGTAAAAAAGAAATTATTGATAAACAGAAGTTTGGGATGCTTTGTTTTTAAAAAAATAAACTTATATATATATATACTTTTTGTGAAGTTACATGGTGGAATGGTTACCATCATAGGAAATGGACACGGCAAGATGAGTTCAAAACCTGGATGATGCTGTTTGCATTTCACATAGTGTTAGTACCTTTGGGAAAAGTATGATTACAACTATTTTCCCTCCATCTATGAGTAAATAGTAGGTCAGATTGGACTCTTTAATCTTAGTTAGACAATAAGTCTAGGAGAAGGAAAACTCTTTCAAACCAGCTTTACTCTGCTTAAAAATTGACCTTATGTCACATCCTGAACATGGCAGAGGGGTTGAGTTGGTTGGTTGGTTGGTTTGTTTTATAGCATATCAACCCTCTTTTGGGGTCATTTAATGCTGCATCGTCATTTTGATAAACAAAGGGATCAGGTGTCTTAAAGTACCTGCTGCATAAGTGCTCACCTAATTGAGTATTGAACAGGCTCCTCACTGCTTAACTTTAGTGATCTAGTGTAACTTGATTGTAATGGAACAGTTGGGTGTGTATATATATATACATAAGTAAAGAAATAACAAAAGAGTTAGAGATTTAGCATAATAGTCTATTTCCCTGAAATAGACTATAATGCTAAATCTCTAAGTCTTTTGTTATTTCTTTACTTATATATTTGCTCTGTGACTCTAACATTAAGAGCACACATTGAGCTCTCAAACTGCGACAGGTTTTTTAAAATAAAACTCTTGTGTCGTAAGGAAGATTTCTTCTCTGGACTTTTGGATTATATATATATATATTATATATATATATATATATATATATGTATATATATACCAACCCCTCCACACAGATAGGATGGGACACTAGGTCAATTTCTTAAACAAAGTTTAACAGGTTTGAGTTCAGAGTTTTCCTTCTCCTTAACTGGTTGCCTAACCTAGATTAAAGGCTCCAGTCTACTTTAATATTTACTTATAACTGAAAGGAAAATAACTGGATTCCTATCTTTCCCAACTATGTGAAATGCAAGCAACTGTTGGGATTATCTTCCCTTACTTGCTATGGTTTGCCACTAGGTGGTGTTGAAACCAGAATATATAAAGGCAGTGCCACCAAAATCAAACTCTTTTTCTCTTAGATTTTCCAGCCATCAGAACTAACACCATTTAGACTGGGGTGGGATTGGACCCCAGCTCCAGGCATTCCAAGTACCTTGGGCCCTTCTATACTCTATGGTTTCATAGCGCCAGTTGCATACCAGTTTTTCTAAGTACACAGTAAGTAAAAATATTTATTCTCCAAAACAATCTACAAAGATTCTTTTCTTTAGAACATTCATCTATCCTGTTTTATATTGTTTCTGTTAAAATTTGCTTAGACAATAAAGTCTATTTGTTATAACTCTTTGTCGGGATTTAAATATATGTTTAAACCACATTTGAGAAGGTGATAGACACCAACTTCCATTTTATTTCCAACACAGCCTTATCCAGAATTTGAACTCTCTTGTGTCAATTACAGCACATGCCTCTATAAGCTTATATTGGCTCAAAATATGGGGATATTATCAAATTCACTTGTCACAACGTTCTATGACAATAGCTTGTTAAATGTTACTCTACAGTAGGACAACCAATATGAAATGATTATTGTTGAATTGATGGTAACTACTAATTCTTTGAAGGATTATTGAATTAGTTCTGCTCGTTTATATTTCCTATTAGTTGGCTGAGGAACGGCTGACAAGTTTTCTCAATTCTTTCGTTGGATTGATATCTCATGACAGCCTCCAACACATACTCAATTCCATTCAAGAGATCTTCACAAGATAGACCGATAAGATTGCGATAACAGCATTAACTGCTTCGGTGTAGAGTTAGATATAATCTAGTGAAAAAAAAAAAAAAAAGAAGAAGATAGAAGCCATTTATTGGCTTTTATTCGGGCCTTGTGTCAAGCGGTTGGAAGAAAACAGTGTTTGATTTGCAGCCTTGTACGGAATAGATATTTACCCAGAGAACAATTCTGTGCTGAATGAAATTGGAGAAAAGATAAAAAGAAAAGAAAAGAATCAAGAAAGGAAAAGAAATAGAAAAAAATTAGAAAGGAAATTGTCATTAATTGTAATTAGGAAGATTTGTATGTAAAGATAAGAAGCAAAAGAAAAAGATAAATAAAATCAGGTCAGTGTGAAAAAGATTATATATTATATATATTATATATATATATATTTAAGAAAAAGATAACCATAAATATATTGGTTTGAACATCACATAGGCGAGAAACTGTCAGTCACCAAGCACAGTTAACTTCATGTTGCCAGGATTCTAACACACACACACACACATATATATAGATATACGCACACACACACACATATATATAGATATACGCACACACACACATTATATATATATATATATATATACACACAAATCTGATTGACAAACACTTCTCAGGGTCACCATTACTAAAAAACTATTTAATAGGAATAATTTAAAAGTAAGCTACAGCTGTACTAACAATATAAGAAAAATAATAAACAGATGTAGTTTACGTAGCAGTGGTAATATCATCAACCACAAATAATACTATAATTTATATTGGGGCCACACAGCAACCCATTAAAAATAGGATTACACAGCACAAGTTATCATTCAGGGACAAAAAATATTGTGAGACAACAACACTTGCAAAACATGTATGGTCATTGAAAGAAGAACATAAGAAATATAGTACTGTAGTAGTGTTATGGACTGATTGGCGATATCTTATTAGATACTTAAAAATAACAATTGAGTCTAGAGTCGTACAAGCGACTTAGACTAGAGTACAAGTCAGTGGTGGGGTAAAGTCAACACTAGATAAAATTAATTACTCTAACAAAGAAATTCTAATGGCTAAAAGTCGGTTGATGGTTGATATAACACAAATGACTTTTTTTTATACAAATGTTTCCATGTAAATATATATTATCATTCTTGTAAACATCAACACAAGATGAGAAATAATTTTCAACAAAGAAAACCTAATGGCAGAAATAGGTTAATATAAGGCAAAAGCCTGTTTAATACAAATGTTATCATATTATCATTTACATGAAGACTCCAAAAGATAGGAACCAATTTATCCAGGCTAAAGTGGTTGATATAAAACGAATGTCTGGTTTTTATGACTGCTGACATTCATATCTAATGTTGTTCTTGTGGGGACTGCGTAGGACCAGAAAAATTTATTTAACAAAGACATTTTGAAGATTAAATCTTAAAGGTGTTGATTTAGTGGGAATGATAATTTGGCGGGTGGTCTTAGGCCAATTTCTGGGAATTATCATAGCAACTGACAAGGCCATTTATACAATAATAAAGATATTGTCAAGTGCCTCACCAATCAGGAAACTGGGGTGGAGACTTATTGACCCCCCCTCCAAGATGTGTAACCCAGGGCCATGATTTTGATTGGCCATCCAATCAAATGCGACCGCGTGGGTGGGTTTTTGTACACCTCCTAATGTTTACACTGTAGGGCCATTGGTCCGGCATTTCTATTGGCTGGCCAATCAGAGCCCTGGATTCAGGGGTTTGGAGCCCATAAAAGAAGTCCCAAAAGGGTCCCAGGCAGATTGGAGAGCTGGTTCTTGACCAGATTGGAGAGCTGGTCCTTGACCAGATCGGACAGCTGGTTCTTGACCAGATTGGACAACTGCTTCCCTAGCAGATTGATAGCTCCGTCTCATGGCCCTTGTCACCGTCTTTGCTTTGTCATCTTGTTACTCAAAGTCCTGAATTTGAATCAGAACCCAGCATATATCGCCAGTCAGTCCACAAAATACCAACTCAACTTCAACTCGATACCCCTTTGTGGTTGTACATGATTTTTAATCAATGTATGATTAATAAAGGTCTGTTATTGTTAAAAACGCGTTTGTATTAATTGTGGAACAACCTTGGTGAATTTGGTCATTTTCAGGTACAGCCTGGAACAAGCACTTCAACTTTCCTGTGGGTCAAAGAACACCCATCACATTAGATTCGACGCCGCGACAGCATAGTATTACATTTGGCACCCCGACCAACATCGTATTACAGAAAGAACCAGAGATGAAATAGAAAATTATTAAGAAAGCACCTTCACACCAAGGTAACGATAATCCCTGCATATTGTGCCTGCAAGAAAAATTTAAAATAGCAGAATTTAGTGACCCAGAACAGCTATTGAACACTTGGGCAGCGTTAACAAATAAATGCAGACATAAGAATAAACACAAGTTCTGCCTAGTAAATTCCGGTGTCATGTAGGGGTGAAGTTGGGTGTGTAACACACCTGCTATACTGAAAATGGGTACAACCCGCCTATATAATCCATAACGATGGCAGTCAAAAAAATACCCCGAAGATTCGCGCTTTTGCGAGAAACTAAAGTTGGTGTATTTTAAACCATTTGATTTTAATCATATATATATATATATATATATATTATATATACACACACACACACACATATATATATATATATATATATAATATATAAGTAACTGCAAGTACCCATCTTCATATATCCCAAGCAGGATACTTTAAACTCAATCAACAAGGCAAAACATGAGGATGACTTTTCATGACACACGAGGTGTTTGTTATTATTAACAGGGACTAACTAAAAAAAGGCTAAGGGTAGATAACCTGACCCTTATACCCAAAATTGGATTCGGGGCAGATAACTTTGGCACAACAATTAGTATTTGTGAGATTTAACAAGTATAGATGAAAGTGAATTTCAACACCCTCTCATTCCCCTAACTATAGGCTAAATAGTACCAATACTGTTCTTCTACAAGAATGACTTTAGCACTAAATAACTCATGAATATTGAGATGCCATTAAAAAAAGAAACTAAACCAAGAAAATTGACTTAGTAGTTTTGAATCTTTTTCAAATAGCAGCAAGAGTTTTCTTTTTGAATTTTTAACAAAATTTTAGAAGGATCAGAATTTCTTTTTTATTAATATGATTAACATATTAAGAAAAAAGTTTTTCACCACAAAACATGACTAAATGTCAGCCTTATTATATTGACAGACAATTTATTTATCTTTTTGTATAATGTTCTTATTTTTTAGATCTTAAAATGAAGTGATTAGATGTAAATTGTTTGTTCAAATACTTATCACAACTACTGTATGTCAAAGATATATCATAATGCCTACACATGGGCATATAGATATGCTAATAAAAAATATAGAAAAAGATTTTGTATATTAAATGGAATTTTTGCTTTTCATATAAATAATTCAATTTTCATTCTGATGCCGGGAACTTGAAGGACATCATCATCATCATCATCCCTCTCTCTCTCTCTCTATATATATATTAAATAGAATATTAAACATTTTGGTTATTTGTCAAAAATCAAAGAAAAGAAAAGAAGTCATTCAACAAAGTCCTCAATATTATAATGAGCAGAACTGGTTTAATGTTTAAAAGATTAAAGATAGTCCACAATTTTACATGTCTTCCACTACTCAGTTTCACTTGTGTATTGGTTACACAATTTAAACTGAGACTCTAAGTAAAATGGCAGACCATTTTTTTACCTTGTATCTATGCTTAGTAAACCTTTTTCCCTATCCATAATACTTGTGTTTGTTCTCTGTTAACTCTGATACTCAAGTTACAACAGATCACATATTAATGCTGGGAAAACTCAATAAGTACGAATAACGAGATTTTAAAAAACATTTATTTACTTTGTATCTTTGCTTAGTAAACCTTTTTCTCTATTCTTAATACTCGTGTTTCTTCTCTGTTATTTCTGATACTCGAGTTACAACAGATAGTATACTAATGCTGTGAAAACTCAATGAGTACAAATAACGAGATTTTAAAAAACATTTGTTTACTTTGTATCTTTGCTTAGTAAACCTTTTTCTCTATTCTTAATACTCGTGTTTCTTCTCTGTTATTTCTGATACTCGAGTTACAACAGATAGTATACTAATGCTGTGAAAACTCAATGAGTACAAATAACGAGATTTTAAAAAACATTTGTTTACTTTGTATCTTTGCTTAGTAAACCTTTTTCTCTATTCTTAATACTCGTGTTTCTTTTCTGATACTCATGTTACAACAGATAGTATACTAATGCTGGGAAAACTCAATGAGTACAAATAACAACAATGATATTTAAAAAAAGAAAATAGTATCATGCGTGACTTTTGTCTCCACTTTTTTTTTTTTTTCATCTTGAGCTGAACAAGATGAAGCCTGTCAATAAGAAAAAGTGTCTGTCGATTGTGTCTTTCTTCTTTGACGTTGCCACTCACATTCTGGTGGATGATCCTTGCCAGTTTGAAAGCTGGCTGAGGTACAGACTTATGACAAATGGGAAGAAGAAATCTTTTTCTTTTCTTTTTATTTTTCACCTTATCCTCAGAACACACAATAGGCTATCTTCTCAAAAATAGAACATGGATGTTTTTCTCTGCCCCCCCCCACCCCTTGACATCTGTTGCTGAGTTGTAATGTTCACATGAAAAGAAAAAGTGCCAACCAATTCTATCCATTTCTTTGGTGTCACTCATGAGTCATTCTGCCACAAGCTATATCATTTATTTCCTGATTATAATGTCTATACCAATGATGGAGGAGTGTCCCTCTTCAACAACACCCAACACCATCTCCTCCTCCACCACCACCAATCTATATCATTATCCAATCTCTTTATAAATATGCCTCTGTACTTACTACTTAACCAATACCAGTTATCTATATATTAATACTTGTGTTCCTTAATTGTATGTCCATTATCATCTTGCAATACCCCCCGTTAAAAATGAGACCATCCAAATCATCCAGAATGAAATGCAAAAATGTAAATCCTAATTATCTGGTGTTGCCTATCCTCCAAATTCTTATTCCTATGAGTGTCGTCACCTCAGCTAAATAATGGACCATTCCAGGGTTTTTTTATAAAGAAAGAAAGGAAGAGAAAGTACATGCTACATAGAAAAGATATAAATGTAAGGAATGAAATTCATCATAAAGGTCAAAGTAAACCTCTTAAGAATAAGCAAGCATTGTTTATACATTAACACACTGTTTGGTAGTCACTTCCACCAACATACTTTTACAAGTTATTATAAAGGATACTTAGAATTTTCTCTGCACTAATAAAGACTTGCGGTGGATTCTTTGATGAAAAGAAATTATAGATTTGTTTTAATTGAAATTATAAATCATGTTTTATATTCATTTTGGTTTAACGCATAATTGCATGCAAACATATAAAAATTAAATCTATTTCTTTAAAGATATGAAAGTTGATTGCTTGTTTAAGTTTAGAAGAAAAAAATCAATCTAGTCCAAAACTTTTGGGTGGTAGTGTATATCAACATGTTTATGTATCAATATCTTATTATAATGGAGATTGTGCGTTTATCTGTAACTGAAACTATATGACTATGACTACTAAAGTCACAATTCCCCTCATCACATTCTCCATGATTTTTATTTTTATTTAAACCTCAATTATTAATAAAATTGTATTTATATATACAACAAAATAAAGGTTTACAGTGTGAATTGGGTGGCTAATTTGCATATTGATATTTCTTATAAAAGAATTTTAATAAATATGTGCTAAGTATTATTGATTTCTAATTATTTGGTTTTATCTTATTGAATATGAGCAAAAATCTTGGGGGAAAAATCTTAAAAGAAATCCATGAAGAAATAATTTAAATTTAATCTTTACAGCCTATTTTAACTAAATAGTTAAATTAGGAAAATCTAGCAATGGAAGATATGAGTGATGGAAGAGTAAGTTTCAGTTGTTCTATTTTTTGATCAGACGCCCCTCTGTTTCAAATCTTTTTATCTGCATTCTTATTTAGTGTCATTAGCCTTTCTAATTTAATACTTGCACCAGGAGTATACTTGTATACATAAAATTGATTATCATATATACATATATATATATATATATATATATATATATGACTTTTGTCTCCGCTCTTAACAACACGGAGTATAAACAAGCTCTGATGAGGATTTTCATAAAATCGAAATATTGTTCAATATCAGCTATGTTATAAAATGTTTTCACTTTAACAGCATTTTGTGGTGTTTTTCATATCTTTTTATATATATATATATATATATATATATATATATAATATAAATTCTTATGTGTAATATATCACAGAATACTAATATATGACTGACCAGTCTTGTACTTATAAACACATACATGTTTGTGTGTGTATGTATACGCACTCCCTAGCTGTGCACGTCTTCACTTATTTTAGAATTAAAATAAAACATATGCCTCAGATTTGATAGTTTTTGCCCACACTTTATATAAAGTCACTTAGTGTCTATGTGTGAGTTAATTTCAAAGCCATCCTTGTAGAAAAACAGTAGTAATACTATTTAACCTATAGCTGGGAGTGGGGTTAGGTTGTTTATTCCTTTCCCAAGAGTATTAGTCTGAAAATGAACTCACTACAATATTACGGTTTGACATGATGGCCACTATAGCTGGAGGACTCCATAGCTGTGCACATTTTAAAATCAAAATAAAAAAAAGCTTCAGATTTTATAGTTTCTGCTCACACCTTATATAAAGTAACATTGTTTTATATATAAATAGAGTCTACATGTGTGTTCATTTCAAAGCCATCCTTGTAGAGAAACAGTAGTGATACTATTTAA